>JAXLNO010004009.1:0-44874 GCA_038087875.1 Malacoraja senta | reverse complement strand
AAAATTAGTTATCAAGTAGTAAAATGTTAATTTTGCCAGGCGGGTGTAGCAGTAAACTCTTACAGTATGTGATATACAGGACTATAGGTTCACTCTATCCCCCACACCCAGAGGAAATGTTCAATCAGATATGTTTATACCCCCATAATCAGCGATTCAGCAATACTTCATCCTACAGAGCATTGCACAGACTACAAATACAAATTGCTTTTATTGTCATTCAAACAAAACAGATGTTGTTCCCTGCCATCATAACAGTAAAATAAACATAACATACAATTAGGACAGTTTCACACAAACATCCATCACAGTGAATCTCCAACACCTCACTGTGATGGAAGGCAAAAGTCTATCTTCCCTGTTCTTTGTTCTTCTCCCGCGTCGAGGCGGGACAAGAACAGCTCTTGCCTGTTAAAAATAACTCTTGCCTGTGAAGATTGACAGGTTCTTGCAAGAGAGCTCATATATGGTTATGCTAAAGAAGCTATTTTTTTGCAGATTCAAGCACTTGTTTTTGACCTTGTTCTGTTATTTGTACATTGCAATCAGAAGAGCAGAGGAAAAGAAGCATTGTCTGAACATTCTTCTGATTGTTTATCTCATGAGGAAAACATCATGTAGTTGTACTGTTATCTCGCTAGTGTTATGGAAGAATGGCGAAAAACATTGCTGTTAGCCTTGTAAAGTAAGTATAAGAAGTAAGTAGATGAGCTTGAGGCTCAGTTAGGAGGTTGGTAGATATGACATTGTGGGGATCACTGAGACGTGGCTGCAGGAGGATCGGCCTGGGAACTTAATATTTCTGGACTTATACATCACCTATAGAAAGGACAGGCAGGTGGTCAGAGGAGGGGGGGTAGCTCTGCTGGTGAGGGATGGAGTTCAGTCCCTTGCGAGGGAAGACATAGGGGACTGACGAGGTAGAGTCACTGTGGATTGAGTTGAGGAATTGTAAAGGCAAGAAGATACTAATTGGTGTTATCTACAGACCCCAAAATAGTAGCCCGGATGTAGGGTGTAAGTTGCAGCCGGAGTTAAAACTGGCATGTAACAAAGGTAATGCCACTGTGGTGATGGGGATTTCAATATGCAGGTAGACTGGGAAAATCAAGTCCGGTTCAGGACCCCAAGAAAAGAGAGGTTTGTAGAATGCCTCCGAGATGGGATTCTTAGAGCAGCTTGTAATGGAGCGGACCAGAGAAAAGGCAATTCTGGATTTAGTGTTGTCCCAATGAACCAGATATAGATAAGAGAACTCGAGGTAAAGGGAAACCGCTTGGAGGTAGTGATCATAATATTGATTAGTTTTAATCTGCAATTTGAGAAGGAGAACGTTAAATCGGAAGTGTCAGTGATGCAGTTGAACAAATGGGACTATGAAGGCATGAGAGGGGGGCTGGCCAAGTTAGACTGGAAAGGGATCCTGGCAGGAATGACGGTGGAACCAGCATTGCAAGGAATTTCTGGGCATAATCCGAAGACGCGGGATCATTTTATTCCAAAAAGGAAGAAAGATTCTAAGGGAGTAGGAGGCAACCGTGGCTAACAAGAGAAGTTAGGGATAGATAAAACTAAAAGAAAAGATGTATAACACAGCAAAGAGTAGCCGGAAGCCAGAGGATTGGGAAACTTTCATAGGACAACAGAAGGAAACAAAACGGGCAATACGGGCTGAAAAGATGAAGTATGAGGGGAGCTGCCAGGAATATAAGGAAGGACAGTAAAAGCTTATTTCGATATGTTAAGGAAAAAGAGTAGCAAAGTCAAATGTGGGTCCCTTGAAGGGCAGACATGGGTGAAATTATTATGGGCAACAAGGAAATGCAGAAGTGTTGAATAGGTACTACGGATCTGTCTTTACTAAGGAAGACACAAACAATCTCCCAGATGTACTGGAGGACAGAGGATCTAAGGGGTTAGAGGAACTGAAAGATATTTTTCATCAGGCGAGAAATAGTATTGGAGTAGGCTAATGGGACTGAAGGATGATAAATCCCCTGGGCCTGATGGTCTGCATCCCAGGGTCCTCAGGGAGGTGGCTCTATAGAAATAGTGGACGCATTGGTGATCACTTTCCAATGTTCAATAGACTCAGATCAGTTCCTGTGGATTGGAGGATAGCTAACGTTATCCCACTTTTCAAGAAAGGAGCGAGAGAGAAAACTGGGAATTACAGACTAGTTAGTCTGACTTCGGTGGTGGGAAAGATGCTGGAGTCAATTATTAAAGAGGTAATAATGGGGCATTTGGATAGCAGTAAAAGGATTAGTCCAAGTCAAACATGGATTTATGAAAGGGAAATCACGCTTGACTAATCTTCTGGAATGTTTTGAGGATGTGACAAGTAAAATGGATGAAGGGGTGCCAGTGAATGTAGTGTATCTAGACTTTTCAGAAAGCCTTTGATAAGGTCCCGCATGGGAGACTGGTGACTAAATTAGAAGCACATGGGTATTGGGGGTAGGGTGTTGACATGGATAGAAAATTGGTTGGCAGACAGGAAGCAAAGAAGTAGGAGTGAACGGGTCCTTTTCAGAATGGCAGGCAGTGGCAAGTGGAGTGCCGCAAGTCTCGGTGTTGGGGACCGCAACTGTTTACCATATATATTAATGATTTGGAAGAGGGAATTAGGAGCAACTCTAGCAAATGTGCAGATGACACAAAGCTGGGTGGCAGTGTGAACTGTGAAGAGGATGTTAGGAGGTTGCAGGGTGACCTGGACAGGTTCAGTGAGTGGGCAGATGCGTGGCAGATGCAGTATAATATAGATAAATGTGAGGTTATCCACTTTGGCAGCAAAAACAAGGGGGGCAGATTATTATCTCAATGGGGTTAGGTTAGGTAAGGGGGAGGTGCAGCGAGACCTGGGCGTCCTTGTACACCGGTCACTGAAAGTTGGCGTGCAGGTACAGCAGGCAGTGAAGAAAGCTAATGGAATGTTGGCCTTCATAACAAGAGGATTTCAGTATAGGAGTAAAGAGGTTCTTCTGCAGTTGTATAGGGCTCTGGTGAGACCACTTCTGGAGTATTGTGTACAGTTTGGTCTCTAATTTGAGGGAAGGACATCCTTGTGATTGAGGCAGTGCAGCGTAGGTTCACGAGATTGATCCCTGGGATGGCGGGACTGTCATATGAGGAGAGATTGAAAAGACTAGGCTTGTATTCACGAGTTTAGAAGGATGAGGGGGATCTTATAGAAACATATAAAATTATAAAAGGACTGGACAAGCTGGATGCAGAAAAATGTCCCATGTTGGGCGAGTCCAGAACCAGGGGCCACAGTCTTAGAATAAAGGGGAGGTCATTTAAGACTGAGGTGAGAAAAAACGTTTTCACCCAGAGAGTTGTGAATTTATTGAATTCCCCTGCCGCAGAGGGCAGTGGAGGCCAAATCACTGGATGGATTTAAGAGAGTAGTTAGATAGAGCTCGAGGGGTTAGTGGAGTCAAGGGATATGGGGAGAAGGCAGCCACGGGTTGATTGGGGACGATCGGCCATGACCATATTGTATGGCGGTGCTGGCTCGAATGGCCTCCTCCTGCACCTATTTTCTATGTTTCTATGTATAAGACCTCATTCTTTGTAAGAACCTTAAGGGAATGGAATAAACTGGACAACAATGCAGTCAAATCATCTTCACTAGACAGTTTTAAGGGGCCACTAACAGCACGTAGTATGTACAACACATCCAAGTTGGTGATATGCAGAGTACTGCCCTGCCGACTACAAATTCAGAAGGATCAACGCGGGGAGGAAAGGGACTGCGGACGCTGGTTTAAACCAAGAGAGCACAAGATGCTGGAATAACTGGGCGGGACGGGCAGCATCTCTGGAGAGAAGGATTGGGTGACGTTTCAGGATCTAGGAGTGGCCATGGGACAGTATCCCGCCTCCCCGGCCTGACGTCACAAAGGACCACCCCCTCCTTGCGCTGCCCCCACCCCCCCATGCTGGAGTAACTCAGCGGGTGAGGCAGCATCTATGGAGAGAAGAAATAGGTGACGATTCGGGTCGAGACCCTTCTTTAGACTGATGGTGTGGGAGGGGTCACCTGTTCAAGGGGGAAGGGGAACACCCAGTGATAGGGTCCCACATAGGAGATTAGTGGGCAAAATTAGGGTACAGGGTATTGAGGGTAGAGTGCTGACATGGATAGAAAACTGTTGGTGGACAGGAAGAAAGAGTAAGGATTAACGGGTCCCTTTTAGAATGGCAGGCAGTGACTAGTGGGGTACCGCAAGGCTCGGTGCTGGGACCGCAGCTATTTACAATATACATCAATGATTTAGATGGGATTCAAAGTAACATTAGCAAATTGCAGATGACACAAAGCTGGGTGGCAGGTGTCGCGCAGGAGCGGCTGGTGCAGCGTCCGGCCGGTGAGTTTAAAAACCGAGCGCGGGGCTTTGTTCCACAGAGGCCCCGGAAGCGGCGGGTGCGATGTTGCCCACTGTGCAACGTTCCATCACACTCAAAATAATTGGGCTAGAGGAAGCAGCTGATTGGGAGTAACCCCAGGTTGTATTTCCGCTTCTGTTTGTACATTTTAGTTAAGGGTACAGTGAGTAAGGGTACAGTGAGTTAAGGGTACAGTGAGTTAAGGGTTCAGTGAGTTAAGGGGTTCAGTGAGGATGGGTACAGTGAGTTAAGGGTACAGTGAGTTAAGGGTACAGTGAGTTAAGGGTACAGTGAGAAGGGTACAGAGAGAAGGGTACAGTGAGTTAAGATTACAGTGAGTTAAGGGTACAGTGAGTTAAGGGTACAGTGAGTTAAGATTACAGTGAGTTAAGGGTACAGTGAGTTAAGGGTTCAGTGAGTTAAGATTACAGTGGAGTTACAGATTACAGTGAGTTAAGGTTCAGTGAGTTAAGATTACAGTGGTTCAGTGAGTTAAGATTACAGTGAGTTAAGGGTACAGTGAGTTAAGATTAAGTGAGTTAAGGGTTCAGTGAGTTAAGATTACAGTGAGTTAGGGTACAGTGAGTTAAGGGTACAGTGGAGTTAAGGGTACAGTGAGTTAAGATTACAGTGAGTTAAGGGTTCAGTGAGTTAAGGGTTCAGTGAGTTAAGGGTTTCAGTGAGTTAAGATTACAGAGGAGTTAAGGGTACAGTGAGTTAAGGGTACAGTGAGCTAGGGCTACAGTGAGCTAAGGCTACAGTGAGTTAAGGGTACAGTGAGTTAGGGGTTCAGTGGAGTTAGGGCTACAGTGAGTTAAGGGTACAGTGAGTTAAGGGTACAGTGAGTTAGGGGTACAGTGAGCTAGGGCTACAGTGAGTTAAGGGTACAGTGAGTTAAGGGTACAGTGAGTTAAGATTACAGTGAGTTAAGATTACAGTGAGTTAAGGGTACAGTGAGTTAAGGGTACAGTGAGTTAAGGGCACAGTGAGTTAAGGGCACAGTGAGTTAAGGGCACAGTGAGTTAAGGGTACAGTGGCTTAAGGGTACAGTGGCTTAAGGGTACAGTGAGTTAAGGGTACAGTGAGTTAAGGGTACAGCGAGTTAAGGGTACAGCGAGTTAAGGGTACAGTGAGTTAAGGGTACAGTGCTTTTTAGTAAAGTACAGTTTAAAGGATTAAGATTTTTAAGTGGGAGTGAGTTGATTTAATTTGGGGGTAAGCCATGTCAGTTGAGATTGGCCCCGTGGTTTGCTCATCCTGCAACATGTGGGAGATCAGGGATATGGTCGGTGTCCCTGGTGACTATGCTTGCAGGAAAGTGTGTCCAGCTGCAGCTCCTGCAGACCGCATTGAACGATTGGAGCTGCGGTTGGATTCATACTGGAGCATCCACGATGCTGAGAAAGTCGTGAATAGGCACGTACAGTAAGTTGGTCAACACCCGCAGGTAAAGGGTATGCGGACAGAAAGGGGAACGGGTGGCCATTAGCCAGTGTAGCAGTAGGCAGGTAGTGCAGGAGTCCCCTGCGGTCATCTCCCTCCTAAACAGGTATACCATTGTGGATACTGTTGGGGGAGATGGCTCATCAGGGGAAGGCAGCAGCAGCCAAGTTCATGGCACCATGGGTGGCTCTGCGGCACAGGAGGGGAGGAAGAGTGGAAGGGCTACAGTAATAGGGGATTCAATTGTAAGGGGAATAGATAGGCGTTTCTGTGGCCGTAAGCGAGACTCCAGGATGGTATGTTGCCTCCCTGGTGCAAGGGTCAGGGATGTCACTGAACGGCTGCAGAACATTCTGGAGGGGGAGGGTGAACAGCCAGTTGTCGTGGTGCGTATTGGTACCAACGATATAGGTAAAAAACGGGATGAGGTCCTACAAGGTGAATTTGGGGAGCTAGGAGATAAACTTAAAAGTAGGACCTCCAAGGTAATAATCTCTGGATTATTGCCAGTGCCACGTGCTAGAAATGGGAGGATATTGCAGATGAATACGTGGCTTGAAACATGGTGCAAGGGGGGGGGATTCAAATTTCTAGGGCATTGGAACCATTCTGGGGGAGGTGGGACCAGTACAAACAGGACGGTCTGCACCTGGGCTGGAATGGAACCAATGTCCTTGGGGGAGTGTTTGCTAATGCTGTCGGGGAGGATTTAAACTAATGTGGCAGGGGATGGGAGCATGAGCAGAGAGGCAGAGGGGTGTAAAATGAGGGTAGAAGCAATAGGTAGCAAGGTGAAAAGTAAAAGTGGCAGGCAGACAAATCCACGGCAAAAATCAAACGGCCACTTTTCAACAAAATTGTATAAGGAGTAAGTGTTGTAAAAACAAGCCTGAAGGCTTTGTGTCTCAATGCAAGGAGCATTCGTAATAAGGTGGATGAGTTGAATGTGCAGATAGTTATTAATGAATATGATATAGTTGGGATCACGGAGACATGGCTCCATGGCTGGGAGCTGAACATCCAGGAATATTCAATATTCAGGAGGGATAGACAGAAAGGAAAAGGAGGTGGGGTAGAGTTACAGGTTAGAGAGGAGATTAATGCAATAGAAAGGAAGGACATTAGCTTGGAGGATGTGGAATCGATATGGGTAGGGCTGCGAAACACTAAGGGGCAGAAAACGCTAGTGGGTGTTGTGTACAGGCCACCTAACAGTAGTAATGAAGTTGGGGATGGCATCAAACAGGAAATTAGAAATGCGTGCATCAAAGGCAAAACAGTTATAATGGGTGACTTCAATCTACATATAGATTGGGTGAAACAAATTGGCAGGGGTGCTGAGGAAGAGGATTTCTTGGAATGTATGCGGGATAGTTTTCTAAACCAACATGTAGAGGAACCAACGAGAGAGCAGGCTATTCTAGACTGGGTATTGAGTAATGAGGAAGGGTTAGTTAGCAGTCTTGTTGTGCATGGCCCCTTGGGCAAGAGTGACCATAATATGGTTGAGTCCTTCATTAGGATGGAGAGGGGCATTGTTAATTAAAAAACAAAGGTTCTGAAAGGTAACTGAGGGTATGAGACTTGAATTGGCCAAGATAGACTGGCAATTGATTCTTAAAGGGTTGACGGTGGATATGCAATGGAAGGCATTTTAAGGCTGCATGGATGAACTACAACAATTGTTCATCCCAGTTCGACAAAAGAATATATCAGGGAAGGTAGTGCATCCGTGGATAACAAGGGAAATCAGGGATAGTATCAAAACAAAAGATGAAACATACAAATTAGCCAGAAAAAGCAGTCTACCAAGGGACTGGGAGAAATTCAGAGTCCAGCAGTGGAGGACAAAGGGCTTAATTAGGAAAGGGTAAATAGATTATGAAAGAAAACTGGCAGGGAACATAAAAACTGACTGCAAAAGTTTTTATAGATATGTGAAGAGAAAAAGATTAGTTAAAACAAATGTAGGTCCCTTGCAGTCAGAAACAGGTGAATTGACCATGGGGAACAAGGACATGGCAGACCAATTGAATAACTACTTTGGTTCTGCCTTCACTAAGGAAGACATAAATAATCTGCCGGAAATAGCAGGGGACCGGTGGTCAAATGAGATGGAGGAACTGAGTGAAATCCAGGTTAGCCGGAAAGTGGTGTTAGGTAAATTGAATGGATTAATGGTCGATAAATCCCCAGGGCCAGATAGGCTGCATCCCAGAGTACTTCAGGAAGTAGCCCCAGAAATATTGGATGTATTTGTGATAATTTTTCAAAACTCTTTAGATTCTGGAGTAGTTCCTGAGGATTGGAGGGTAGCTAATGTAACCCCACTTTTTAAAAAAGGGAGGGAGAGAGAAAACGGGGAATTACAGGCCAGTTAGTCTTACATCGGTAGTGGGGAAACTGCTAGAGTCAGTTATTAAAGATGGGATAGCAGCACATTTGGAAAGTGGTGAAATCATTGGACAAAGTCAGCATGGATTTATGAAAGGTAAATCATGTCTGACGAATCTTATAGAATTTTTCGAGGATGTAACTAGTAGAGTGGATAAGGGAGAACCAGTGGATTTGTTATATCTGGACTTTCAGAAGGCTTTCGACAAGGTCCCACATAATAGGTTAGTATACAAACTTAAAGCACACAGTACTGGTGGTTCAGTATTGATGTGGATAGAGAACTGGCTGGCAGACAGGAAGCAAAGAGTAGGAGTAAACGTGTCCTTTTCAGAATGGCAGGCAGTGACTAGTGGGGTACCGCAAGGCTCAGTGCTGGGACCCCAGCTATTTACAATATATATTAATGATTTGGACGAGGAAATTGAATGCAACATCTCCAAGTTTGCGGATGACACGAAGCTGGGGGGCAGTGTTAGCTGTGAGGAGGATGCTAGGAGGCTGCAAGGTGACTTGGATAGGTTGGGTGAGTGGGCAAATGCATGGCAGATGCAGTATAATGTGGATAAATGTGAGGTTATCCACTTTGGTGGCAAAAACAGGAAAGTAGACTATTATCTGAATGGTGGCCGATTAGGAAAAGGGGAGATGCAATGAGACCTGTGTGTCATGGTACACCAGTCATTGAAAGTAGGCATGCAGGTGCAGCAGGCAGCGAAGAAAGCGAATGGTATGTTAACATTTGTAGCAAAATGATTTGAGTATAGGAGCAGGGAGGTTCTACTGCAGTTGTACAGGGTCTTGGTGAGACCACACCTGGAGTATTGTGTACAGTTTTGGTCTCCAAATCTGAGGAAAGACATTTTTGCCATAGAGGGAGTACAGAGAAGGTTCACCAGACTGATTCCTGGGATGGCAGGACTTTCATATGAAGAAAGACTGGATAGACTCGGCTTGTACTCGCTAGAATTTAGCAGATTGAGGGGGGATCTTATAGAAACGTACAAAATTCTTAAGGGGTTGGACAGGCTAGATGCAGGAAGATTGTTCCCGATGTTGGGGAAGTCCAGAACAAGGGGTCACAGTTTAAGGATAAGAGGGAAGTCTTTTAGGACCGAGATGAGAAAAACATTTTTCACACAGTGAGTGGTGAATCTTTGGAATTCTCTGCCACAGAAGGTAGTTGAGGACAGTTCATTGGCTATATTTAAGAGGGAGTTAGATGTGGCCCTTGTGGCTAAAGGGATCAGGGGGTATGGAGAGAAGGCAGGTACAGGATACTGAGTTGGATGATCAGCCATGATCATATTGAATGGCAGTGCAGGCTCAAAGGGCCGAATGGCCTACTCCTGCACCTATTTTCTATGTTTCAATGTTTTTATGTTTCTATGAACTGTGAGGAGGATGCTATGAGAATGCAGGTGACTTGGACAGGTTGGGTGAGTGGGCAGATGCATGGCAGATGCTGTTGAATGTGGATAAATGTGAGGTTATCCACTTTGGGGGCAAAAACAGGAAGGCAGATTATTATCTGAACGGCGTCAAATGAAAAGGGGAAGTACAATGGGATCTGGGGGGTCCTTGTTCATCAGTTTATGAAAGTAAGCATGCAGGTACAGCAGGCAGTGAAGGAAGTGAATGGCATGTTGGCCTTCATAACATGAGTTGAGTATAGTAGCAAAGAGGTCCTTCTGCAGTTGTACAGGGCCCTTGTGAGACCACACCTGGAGTATTGAGTGCATTTTGGCCTCCAAATTTGAGGAAGGCCATTATTCTTATTGAGGGAGTGCAGCGTAGGTTCACAATGTTAATTCCTGGGATGGCGGGACTGTCATATGCTGAGATAATGGAGCGACTGAGCTTGTATACTCTGGAAGTTAGGAAGAGAAGGGATCTTATTGAAACATACAATATTGTTAAGGGTTTGGACAGGCTAGAGGCAGGAAACATGTTCCCGATATTGGGGTAGTCCAGAACCAGGGGCCACACTTTCAGAATAAGGGATCAGCCATTTAGAACGGAGACAAGGAAACACTTTTCCTCACAGAGAGTGGTGAGTCTGTGGAATTCTCTGCCTCAGAGGGCGGTGGAGGCCGGTTCTCTGGATACTTTCAATAGAGCTAGATAGGGCTCTTAAAGATAGCGGGGTCAGGGGATATATAAGCATATAACCACAACAGCACGGAAACAGGCCATCTCGGCCCTTCAAGTCCGTGCCGAACATTTTTTTATTTTTTTATTTATTTTATTATTATTTTTTTTTAATATTTTTTTTAATTAATTAAAAATAAATACTTCCCCCTAGTCCCATCTACCTGCACTCAGACCATAACCCTCCATTCCTTTCCCATCCATATACCCATCCAATCTATTTTTAAAGGATAACATCGAACCTACCTCCACCACTTCCACTGGAAGCTCATTCCACACAGCTACCACTCTCTGAGTAAAGAAGTTCCCCCTAATGTCCCCCTAAACTTCTGTCCCTTAATTCTCAAGTCATGTCCCCTTGTTTGAATCTTCCCTACTCTCAATGGGAAAAGCTTATCCACGTCCACTCTGTCTAACCCATTCATAATTTTAAAGACCTCTATCAAGTCCCCTCTTAACCTTCTGCGCTCCAAAGAATAAAGACCTAACTTGTTCAACCTTTCTCTGTAACTTAGTTGCTGAAACCCAGGCAACATTCAAGTAAATCTCCTCTGTACTCTCTCTATTTTGTTGACATCCTTCCTATAATTAGGCGACCAAAATTGTACTCCATACTCCAGAATTGGCCTCACCAATGCCTTGTACAATTTTAACATTACATCCCAACTTCTATATTCAATGCTCTGATTTATAAAGGCCAGCACACCAAAAGCTTTCTTTACCACCCTATCTACATGAGATTCCACTTTCAGGGAACTGTGCACAGTTATTCCAAGATCCCTCTGTTCACCTGCATTCTTCAATTCCCTACCATTTACAATGTAAATTTACCATTTACCGTGTTTTAATTAGGATTGTAAGTATTAGACTTTGTTTAAATCTGAAGTTTTAGAAATAACTTTCTTTTCCAAAAGTGAAAATATATGTTTTGTGTGTATATATTGTGTAATTGCTATATGATGTGTATTTTATGGCTTGAAGGGCCGAATGGCCTACTCGTGCACCTATTGTCTATTGAGGTTCCCTGTGGGAGGAGGGGGAGCATTAGGTCCCAATGCAGTCAGACCACGTGGTGTGAGAGTCTGCAGCATGGAGACTGGTGGGCGGTGGAGTGGCCAGGGCCGGCAGAGTCGCTGGTCGAGGCCCGCGGGGAGTGGAATGGCACGTGGGCGAAGTGTCAGAAGTGCCGGTCAGCGGATGAACGGGAAGGCAGCGAGGGTCGGCGGCTCCAGCGAGGCAGCGAGGGTCGGCGGTGTCGGTGAACGTCGGCGGCAACGGCCACTGGTGAGGCCACACGGGGAGGTCGACGACAGCGGCATCTTCGGTGGTCCAGACCCGAGATCAGTCAGGAAGGCGGTGAGTGTTGGTTCTGCTCCTCGTGGCAGCAATGTCATCGTGGGGCTGTCAGTCCCACCTGTCCCTTACATCCCCAAGCTGGCTACCTCCCATTCCCCTTACTCCCCCAAGCTGGATACCTCCCATTTCCCTTACTCCCCGAAGCTGGCTACCTCCCATCCCCTTTCTCCCCCAAGCTGGCTACCTCCCATCCCCCTTATTCCCCCAGGCTGGCAACCTGCCATTCCCCTTACTCCCCCAAGCTGGCTACCTCCCATTTTCTTTCTCCCCCAAGCTGGCTACCTCCCATCCCCCTTACTCCCCCAGGCTGGCAATCTGCCATTCCCCTTACTCCCCCAAGCTTCCTACCTCCCATCCCTTACTCCCCTGAGGAAATATTATACAATAGAATTGCTCAAATGATAACTTCCATGTGAGGATCTTATGTTACGTTGCAAGAGAAGGACTTGGAGCTGAGGTTTTCAGAAATACATAGCCCACAAAGAAATAAAGATCACACACACACAAAGGAGAACAGATGGCTTATCATAACATGGAGATGTTGATGTGAATAAGCAGAGCTTTGTTTGCTTTGAAGCGGCTATAACGCTGTCAGCTGTATTTGGTTTAGTTTGGTGTTTAGAGTATTGATGGGTTTCTTCTTAGGACATGAGCACCATGTGTCCTTTCTTTATGACACATCTTTGAGCTTGGGTGTGCAATAAAGGGGACATGGTTGTCTATATTGGGTCGTGGGCACCAAGGCTAGATAATAGTCTGTGATCTGGTTTGTGATGTTTAAATGTATTTATGTTGAGATAAGGCATAGATGATGGTTGTGTGACCTTTGTATAAGGGTGATTTCTTATGTTTGTAGAAAACTGAGAAAGTAGCTGTTTTGATAATCTTCCATTTGCTGTGTGGAATGCTATTAGTGAGGAAGCCTTACATTCCTTTCGTCCAGAGATAGAAGGGCGAGGTTGTAATTAAACTAGACCCGTGCTTGGGAAGAAGCGATTATAATTAATCAAGTGTGACAATTAGTGGCCTTTGTGTGGTTGGGGTTTGTAGAAATAACTTAAGTCCTTACCACTTTGTAAGAATGGGGCAAAACTCATATTTAATCCATAAGTAACTGTATTTTAACTATGTAGGGAAATTATTTGTGAAGTGTATTGTGTTTTAATTAGGATTGTAAGTATTAGACTTTGTTTAAATCTGAAGTTTTAGAAATAACTTTCTTTTCCAAAAGTGAAAATATATGTTTTGTGCGTATGTATTGTGTGATTGCTATATGATGTGTATTTTATATTCTGATAGGTGGTCTCTGAGAATTAGATTTATATTTCAGTGGTTTTACTTCATTGAAATAAAATGATTTTGAGCAAAGAGGTTAAAGAAAACCACAGAGGGGAAGAAGGTTGTAATGGGGCCAGAAAATGGAAAATGATGTGACTATACGTGTTGTCAATCACTGGGAAGGATTTAGTTGATTGGTTAATGCAAATAAGCTAAATGTATGGTAAACCATAATGATTGGTTAATAGTTTGCCATTCCTTTTGTACCATAATTGTCTAATACCGATATAATGTGTTATGTTTGTACCAAAGTAGTAGTACTTTCGACCTACCCCAGAGTTTCTAGCTCTGTGTTGGAAGGTTTAAAGAATTATCCAGCGCTGTCAGAATAAAGAATTGATTTTAGCAGCAATGGTTTGACTCAGGTTTTCTTGAATTGGACTGAGAAAAGAACAGTTTAACACCCCCAAGCTGGCCACCTCCCATCCCATACCCCCCAAGCTGGCTACCTCCCATTCCCCTTACCCCCTAAGCTGTCTTCCTCCAATCCCTTACACCCCCAAGCTGGCTACCTCCCATCCTTTACTCCCCCAAGCTGGCTACCTCCCATTCCCCTTACCCCCTAAGCTGTCTACCTCCAATCCCTTACACCCCCAAGCTGGCTACCTCCCATCCTTTACTCCCCCAAGCTGGCTACCTCCCATTCCCCTTACTCCCCCAAGCTGGCTACATCCCATTCCCCTTACTCCCCCAAGCTGGCCATCTCCCATTCTCATTACTCCCCAAGCTGGCTACCTCCCATCCCTTACATCGCCAAGCTGGCTTCCTCCCATTCCTTATTCCCCCAAGCTGGCTCGGGCTGTGGGTCGGCAGCGTCCACACACACGGGGCCGGGTGGAGCGGGGCCGTGGCTCCGGGCAGCGGACACACGGGGCCATAAACCTGGCAACATCCCCGTCAGCTGCAGCAGAGTTGGGGACAGTCTGGTCCCTCCACCCACCCAGAGTGACTGACCAGGCTGCACCGGCACCACGACCCCCCTACTAGGGTGATTCACCCGACCCACACATGGGGTGGTTCATCCCCCCCCCGACCCACACACCGGGGTGATTCACCCCCCCTCAACCCACACACTGGGGTGATTTACCCCCCCCCCCCCGGACCCCCACATGGGGTGATTCACCCGGGTGCCGGGCAGTCTGTAGCCCCGCCGCTGCGTTTCAGCTGCCAAACACCAAACAATATTGCCAAGTGCAGGAACTATCTTTGAAGTAGTGGGGAGGTGTGCGACTGCCCTACGGCTACAGATATGCATGGAGGCGAGAATAATTTCTTATCATTCCTGGATGGTTGGCATTTTCTTTCATTATGTATAGTGCAACCTTAATTCTGAAGAATTCCAAAGAGCAAAGTTGTCAAAGTTTGTCTTAAAGAAAGCAGACAGCAACAACATTGTTAAAGGTAAACCAAAGCAATCTTTTAATCAATTTGCCAGACGTGAGTGGCGAGATCTACAAAGAGCACACACGTTGCTCAGTGCTTCTCGGGCTCCACTCAAAGAACAAAGGAAAGTTAGAGTAATTATACATTTTCATATCAATAAAACACACCTAAATCTGAGTGAAAGATCCGTAGTCTAAGAGAAACAAGGGAGGCTGGACCCATATATTTGCAATGTCAGCCTTATTCTCAAATCTTGGCACAGCTTCAGTACAGCTGCCCATTCCAGAAGGACAACTAACTCCATTTTGTTTTCAAATGACTTCCATCTTGGTTCCAGAATGGGCATCCGTCTGTGAACTAAAACTAGCTTGTAAGACTTGGATGAAAGCCACTACCTTGCCCGTAGCTGGGACAGGCAGTTCAGACAGATATCTAATGTGGTGCTGTGCCCAGACAATACATCTCTATATTAATACACTGTTAATACATTGTTTCAATGATTAGTATAAACCAAGCTTCTAAGATTTTCCCAGAATTTATTCTGCTGGGAAAATTATCTTTTAAATTTGACTGCTTTCTGTTTTTCAGCAAAACTCCATTTTTAAATTACGGACCAAATTAAATTTTTTCACAGTGAGGTCAGGATAAACTTGCTTTATTTGTTACGTAAGGCACAAATGTGTCAAAACTTTCTTTAAAAAAAACACTTTAAAAAGCCTAAGAAGGAACTGCAGATGCTGGAAAATCGAAGGTAGACAAAAATGCTGGAGAAGCTCAGCGGGTGAGGCAGCATCTATGGAGCGAAGGAAATAGGCAAGGTTTCAGGTCGAGACCCTTCTTCAGACGGATGTGAGGGTGGGGGGGGGGCAGGAAGAAGAAAGGAAGAGGTGCACTAAGGGATAGCTGAGAAGGGGAGGAGAAAGTAGGAACCACCTGAAATTGGAGAAGTCAATGTTCATACCGCTGGAGTGCAAACTGCCCAAGCGAAATATGAGGTGCTGCTCCTCCAATTACCAGTGGTCCTCACTCTGGCCATGGAGGAGGCCCAGTGTGAGAGAGAGAGGGAATGTGTGAGAGACAGCAAGAGAGGGAGTGTGTGTGCGTGTGAGAGAGGGATAGAGAGAGGGAGCGAGAGGGAGTGTGTGAGAGAGGGGGGCACGAGAGGGTGGAGTGGAGAGAATTTGTGTACGAGTGAGCGGGAGAGTGGAGGGAGAGAGGGGAGAGAGGAATGTATATGTGCAGCTTTAAGGGACATTGGTCAGGTAGCATTTGGAGTATTGCATACAGTTCTGGTCACTCCATTACAGGACTGATGTGGAGGCTTTGGGGAAGGTGCAGAGATGGTTAACCAGAATGATTTAAAACAAGGAACTGCAGATGCTGTTTACAAAAAAAGGACACAAAGTGCCGGAGTAACTCAGCGGGACAGGCAGCATCCTGTCTGTCCCTCTGGAGGGTAGCTAATGTAACCCCACTTTTTAAAAAGGGAGGGAGAGAGAAAATGGGGAATTACAGACCAGTTAGTCTAACAGTGGGGAAAATGCTAGAGTCAGTTATTAAACATAGAAACATAGAAAATAGGTGCAGGAGTAGGCCATTCGGCCCTTCGAGCCTGCACCGCCATTCAATATGATCATGGCTGATCATCCAACTCAGTATCCCGTGCCTGCCTTCTCTCCATACCCCCTGATCCCTTTAGCCACAAGGGCCACATCTAACTCCCTCTTAGATATAGCCAATGAACTGGCCTCAACTACCTTCTGTGGCAGAGAATTCCAGAGATTCACCACTCTGTGTGAAAAATGTTTTCCTCATCTCGGTCCTAAAAGATTTCCCCCTTATCCTTAAACTGTGACCCCTTGTTCTGGACTTCCCCAACATCGGGAACAATCTTCCTGCATCTAGCCTGTCCAAACCCTTAAGAATTTTGTACGTTTCTATAAGATCCCCCCTCAATCTTCTAAATTCTAGCGAGTACAAGCTGAGTCTATCCAGTCTTTCTTCATATGAAAGTCCTGTCATCCCAGGAATCAGTCTGGTGAACCTTCTCTGTACTCCCTCCATGGCAAGAATGTCTTTCCTCAGATTAGGAGACCAAAACTGTACACAATACTCCAGGTGTGGTCTCACCAAGACCCTGTACAACTGCAGTAGAACATCCCTGCTCCTATACTCAAATCCTTTTGCTATGAATGCTAACATACCATTCGCCTTCTTCACTGCCTGCTGCACCTGCATGCCTACTTTTAATGACTGGTGTACCATGACACCCAGGTCTCGTTGCATCTCCCCTTTTCCTAATCGGCCACCATTCAGATAATAGTCTACTTTACTGTTTTTGCCTCCAAAGTGGATAACCTCACATTTATCCACATTATACTGCATCTGCCATGCATTTGCCCACTCACCCAGCCTATCCAAGTCACCTTGCAGCCTCCGAGCATCCTCCTCACAGCTAACACTGCCCCCCAGCTTCGTGTCATCCGCAAACTTAGAGATATTGCATTCAATTCCCTCGTCCAAATCATTAATATATATAGTAAATAGATAGGGTCCCAGCACTGAGCCTTGCGGTACCCCACTAGTCACTGCCTGCCATTGTGAAAAGGACCCGTTTACTCCTACTCTTTGCTTCCTGTCTGCCAGCCAGTTCTCTATCCACATCAATACTGAATCCCCAATACCGTGTGCTTTAAGTTTGTATACTAATCTCTTATGTGGGACCTTGTTGAAAGCCTTCTGAAAGTCCAGATATAACACATCCACTGGTTCTCCCTTATCCACTCTACTAGTTACATCCTCGAAAAATTCTATAAGATTCGTCAGACATGATTTACCTTTCATAAATCCATGCTGACTTTGTCCAATGATTTCACCACTTTCCAAATGTGCTGCTATCCCATCTTTAATAACTGACTCTAGCAGTTTCCCCACTAACTGGTCTGTAATTCCCCGTTTTCTCTCTCCCTCCCTTTTTAAAAAGTGGGGTTACATTAGCTACCCTCCAATCCTCAGGAACTACTCCAGAATCTAAAGAGTTTTGAAAAATTATCACTAATGCATCCACTATTTCTGGGGCTACTTCCTTAAGTACTCTGGGATGCAGCCTATCTGGCCCTGGGGATTTATCGGCCTTTAATCCATTCAATTTACCTAACACCACTTCCCGGCTAACCTGGATTTCATTCAGTTCCTCCATCTCATTTGACCCCCGGTCCCCTGCTATTTCCGGCAGATTATTTATGTCTTCCTTAGTGAAGACAGAACCAAAGTAGTTATTCAATTGGTCTGCCATGTCCTTGTTCCCCATGATCAATTCACCTGTTTCTGACTGCAAGGGACCTACATTTGTTTTAACTAATCTTTTTCTCTTCACATATCTATAAAAGCTTTTGCAGTCAGTTTTTATGTTCCCTGCCAGTTTTCTTTCATAATCTATTTTCCCTTTCCTAATTAAGCCCTTTGTCCTCCTCTGCTGGACTCTGAATTTCTCCCAGTCCTCTGGTCGGCTGCGTTTTCTGGCTAATTTGTATGCTTCATCTTTTGTTTTGATACTATCCCTGATTTCCCTTGTTATCCATGGATGCACTACCTTCCCAGATTTATTTTTTTGACAATTGTTGTAGTTCATCCATGCAGTCTACCGTCAACCCATTAAGAATCAATTGCCAGTCTATCTTGGCCAATTCACTTCTCATACCCTCAAAGTTACCTTTCTTTAAGTTCAGGACCCTGGGATAGCAGCACATTTGGAAAGTGGTGAAATCATTGGACAAAGTCAGCATGGATTTATGAAAGGTAAACCATGTATGACGAATCTTATAGAATTTTTCGAGGATGTAACTAGTAGAGTGGATAAGGGAGAACCAGTGGATGTGTTATATCTGGACTTTCAGAAGGCTTTCGACAAGGTCCCACATAAGAGATTAGTATGCAAACTTACAGCACCCGGTATTGGGGGTTCAGTATTGATGTGGATAGAGAACTGGCTGGCAGACAGGATGCAAAGAGTAGGAGTAAACGGGTCCTTTTCAAAATGGCAGGCAGTGACTAGTGGGGTACCGCAAGGCTCAGTGCTGGGACCCCAGCTATTTACAATATATATTAATGACCTGGATGAGGGAATTGAATGCAACATCTCCAAGTTTGCGGATGACACAAAGCTGGGGGGCAGTGTTAGCTGTGAGGAGGATGCTAGGAGGCTGCAAGGTGACTTGGATAGGTTGGGTGAGTGGGCAAATGCATGGCAGATGCAGTATAATGTGGATAAATGTGAGGTTATCCACTTTGGTGGCAAAAACAGGAAAGTAGACTATTATCTGAATGGTGGCCAATTAGGAAAAGTGGAGATGCAACGAGATCTGGGTGTCATGGTACACCAGTCATTGAAAGTAGGCATGCAGGGGCAGCAGGCAGTGAAGAAAGTGAATGGTATGTTAGCATTCATAGCAAAAGGATTTGAGTATAAGAGCAGGGAGGTTCTACTGCAGTTGTACAGGGTCTTGGAGAGGCCACACCTGGAGTATTGCGTACAGTTTTGGTCACCAAATCTGAGGAAAGACATTCTTGCCATAGAGGGAATTCAGAGAAGGTTCACCAGAGTGATTCCTGGGATGGCAGGACTTTCATATGAAGAAAGACTGGATAGACTCAGCTTGTACTCGCTAGAATTTAGAAGATTGAGGGGGGATCTTATAGAAACTTACAAGATTCTTAAGGGGTTGAACAGGCTAGATGCAGGAAGATTGTTCCCAATGTTGGGAAAGTCCAGAACAAGGGGTCACAGTTTAAGGATAAGGGGGAAGTCTTTTAGGACCGAGATGAGAAAATCATTTTTCACAGAGTGGTGAATCTGTGGAATTCTCTGGCACAGAAGGTAGTTGAGGCCAGTTCATTGGCTATAGTTAAGAGGGAGTTAGATGTGGCCCTTGTTGCTCAAGGGATCAGGGGGTATGGAGAAGGCAGGTACAGGATACTGAGTTGGCTGATCAGCCATGATCATATTGAATGGCGGTGCAGGCTCGAAGGGCCGAATAGTCTACTCCTGGACCTATTTTCTATGTTTCTATGTTTCTATCTCTGGAGAGAAGGAATGTGTGACTGAAGAAACGACCCGAAATGTTACCCATTCCTTCCAGCATTTTGTGTCTACCTAATCAGCGCCTATCCACGTGGCGTGTGCCAGCAGGCTGGAGGAGCGGGCAAAGGCCTTGCCACAGAGCGGGCAGCTGAAGGGGCGCTGGCCAGTGTCAACTCGCCTGTGCTCCAGCAAGTGGTCAAGGCGGGTGAAGCCCTTACCACAGGACGGGCAGGGGAAGGGACGCTCACCGCTGTGGGTACGCCGGTGCTGCCACACGCTGGACATGCGGGTGAAACCTTTGCCACAATTAGCGCACACATAGGGTTTCTCTCCGGTGTGTATCCGCAGGTGCTGCAGCAACCCCCGCGAATTGTCCAACTCCTCACCAATTACGGGCAGTCGTAGGGTTAGCCACTGGTGTGCAAGCGCTGGGGAGACAGGGCATAGGAGGCCATGGCAAAGCGCTCTCCACACACCGGGCTGGGGACGGGACAGTCGCCGGCGTGCACCCGCTGGTGGTACAGCAGCTTGGAGGAGCTGGTGAAGCCCTTGCCGCACTGGGCGCAGATGTAGGGGCGCTCGCCGGTGTGGGTGCGCTGGTGCTCTAGCAGGGTGCTGGATTGGGTGAAGCCCTTGCAGCACTGGGCGCAGGTGAAGGGGCGCTCACCGGTGTGGGTGCGCTGGTGCTTCAGCAGGCTGCCGGACTGGGTGAAGCCCTTGCTGCACTGGGCGCAGGTGTAGGGGCGCTCGTCGGTGTGGGTGCGCTGGTGCTTTTGCAGGTTGCTGTAATGGGTGAAGCTCTTGCCGCACTGGGCACAGGTGTAGGGGCGCTCGCCAGTGTGGGTGCGCTGGTGCTCCAGCAGGCTGTAAGAGCGGGCAAACCCCTTGCCGCACTGCGCGCAGGTGTAGGGAAGCTCACCGGTGTGGGTGCGCTGGTGCTCCAGCAGGCGGCGAGATAGAGTGAAGCACTTGCCGCACTGGGCACAGGTGTATGGACGCTCACCAGTGTGGGTGCGTTGGTGCTGCAGCAGGTGACTGGAGCGGGTGAAGTCCTTTCCGCACTGGGCGCAGGTATAGGGGCGCTCGCCAGTGTGGGTGCGCTGGTGGAGCAGCAGGGTGCTGGAATGGGTGAAGCCCTTGCCGCACTGGGTGCAGGTGTAGGGTCGCTCGCCGGTGTGGGTGCGCTGGTGGGACAGCAGCCTGGTGGAGCGGGTGAAGCTCTTGCCGCACTGGGCACAGGTGTGGGGCCGCTCCACGGTGTGCAGGCGCCTGTGCACCTTTAGCTCTGGTGACGACTTGAAGCCTTTGCCGCAGTCAGAGCAGGTGAAGGGCCGCTCACTGCTGTGCACTCGCCGGTGCTGCTGTAGCCCCGACAACTGGGTAAAGCTCTTGCCGCAGGTGGAGCAGCCATAGGGCTTCTCGCTCGTGTGCACCCGCCGGTGTCTCTTCAGTTGATTCGCCGTCTTGAAGCTTTTGCCGCAGTCGCAGCAGTCGAAGGGGCGTTCTCCCGTGTGCACCCGCCGGTGGATCTCCAGCTGGCTCGGGTACTGACAGGTCTGGCCACACAAGTCACACTCATAACATTTCTCCTTGTTGTGCCCCGTCATGTGGTCCTCCATCGAAGCTCAGCCCCTCGAAACTCAGCCCGCACACCAAGCAGATGGGGGGGGGGGGCTCACTAGCACCGTGGCCACCCTCAATGGCCGCTCACGTCCCCGTCTCTCCGTCCACAGCAACGGCTCCTAAACCCTGCAGGAGGGGAACACAGCGGGTCAACAAGCCGGCAAACAGAACATTACTAGCACATATTGGGTGCGTTTATGGTGGAGGAAACCGTTATATAATTCTGCGCTGCACAGTGGCGCAGCGGTACAGTTGCTGCCTCAACGCCAGAGACCCGGGTACGATCCTGACTATTGGTGCTGTCTGTGTGGAGTTTGTACGTTCTCCCTTTGACCTGCGTGGGTTTTTACTCTGGGTGCTCCGGTTTCATCCAACATTTCAAAGACATTCAGGGTTGTAGATTAATCGGCCTCCGCAAAATTGTTAAATTGTCCCTAATGTGCTAGTGTATGGGGTGATCGCTGGTCGGCGCGGATTCCGTGGGCCGAAAGACCTGTTTCCACGCTGCATCTCTAAACTAAACCAAAGAAGGGTCTCGACCCAAAATGTCACCCATTCATTCTCTCCACAGATGCTGCCTGACCCGCTGAGTTACTCCAACACTTTGTGTCTATCTTCTCCACAGATGCTGCCTGACCCACTGAATTACTCCAGCACACACACACTCTCTCTCTCTCTCTCTCTCTCTCTCTCTCTCTCTCTCTCTCTTTCTCTCTCTCTCTCTTTCTCTCTTTCTTTCTCTCTTTCTCTGTCTCTCTCTCTGTCTCTCTCTCTCTATCTTTCTCTCTCTCACTCTCTGTCTCTCTCTCTTTGTCTCTCCCCCTCTCTGAATGTCTCCCTCTCTCTCCGTCTCTCTTTCTGTCTCTCTCTCTCTGTCTCTCTCTCTGTCTCTCTCTGTCTCTCTCTCGCTGTCTCTCTCTCTCTGTCTCTCTCTCTGACTCTGCCTCTCTCCCTGTCTCTCTCTCTTTCTCTGTCACTCTGTCTGTCCCTCTCTCTCTGTATGTGTCTCTGTCTGTTTTTGTCTCTGTCCATCTGTCTGTCCCTCTCTCTCTCTCTCTTTCTCTCTCTCTATCTCTCTCTCCCTCTTTCTCTCTCTCTCTCTCTCTCTCTCTCTCTCTCTCTCTCTCTCTCTCTCTCTCTCTCTCTCTGTTTCTCTCTCTCTCTCTCTATCAATTCAATTCAATTCAATTACAAAACTTTATTGGCATGATAAAAATACAGGTTAAGTGACCACTATTGCCAAAGTATAAAACATGACATACATATTTAAAACGCATGTATAAATACAAGTATACAGTGCATAGATAGATATGTCCCTGGACATAAACTCGCAAGAGGCCTATAGCCCTTTATTGATTGCTACACGTTCTTGCAGCTGTAAGCAGTACAACAGAATAGCAAGTTTAGCAATTGAATATTAATTTCTTAGTGTCGGTTAATGTCAATTAGTGTGTGCGTACATATGTGCATATTGGTCATTCACCGTCTCTCAGGTTATGGCATGCTGTTACGTATTGTGCACCAAGATGTGCCGTATTTCCTTCACCAAGGATTATTCTTAGTTTTGATGTATCAACTAGTTCTTTAAAATCAGATGTTGCCAGACTGAGTTTGTCAAAGTATGTTTTCCTTGTTTTGTCAAATTTTAGGAGGAAGTGCACCTCTGTTTCAACCTCATCTGTCAAACAGTGGCCGCATATTGTTTTCTCTTGGTTGCCAGAATCTCTTCTGTCTTCCTTTTTCAACTGCCAAATAGTGGTCACTTAACCTGTATTTGGTGAGGGTCTGTCTCTGCTTTATATCTCTAACAGTTGAGAGATAGTCTGCCAATTTATAGTCTCTTTTTAGGGCACGGTAACATTCTAATCTGCTTTGGCTTTTGGTTTCTTTATCCCAATGTTCCAAATATGTTTCTTTACATTGTTTGATAATTTGGTTCACTCTAACTGGTGATTGGGGATCAGTATTGATCTGAGGCTGGTCAGGATTTAACTGGATAGGGTTTAACTGAATGGGGGTAGTTAGTCTCAGTACCAACTGACACAGGAAACTCTTTTCTGGGCTCCCCTCTTGTGTTTTAAGGGCTTTAAACTGGAGGGTATCTGGGGGGCTAGATTTAAGGTGATTCCAAAAATTTAGTGCTCTTTTCTGGATATTTATTATCAGTGGGTATCTGCCTAATTCCGCCCGACATGCGTTTGTTGGTGTTTTCCTTTGGATGCGGAGGATGTTCCGACAAAAGTCCGCATGCAGGCCTCCGTTGTATGCTTTTCCCATTTATTATAACTATGGTGACTGAGCGGACCCCATACTTCACTACCATAAAGCGCAATAGGCTGGATTACACTGTCAAATATTTTAAGCCAGATTTTAATTGGAATTTGGATGTTGTAGAATCTTCTTTTTATTGCATACAGAGCTCTTCGACCTTTCTCTTTTAGTGCATTCACTGCCATATTGAAGCTCCCTGATGCTGCAACAGTTAGACAAAGGTAAGTATAGCTCATAGTGTGTTCGATAATAATACCATTGAGAGTAAATTTGTATTTATCTTCCTGACATCTGGGTCTTTTCTGAAAAATCATGATGTTGGTTTTCTTTAGATTTACTGCCAGGGCCCAATTTTGGCAGTACTCATCAAGTAGGTCCAACTGTTGCTGCAGTCCCTGTTCGGTGGGGGACAGCAGAACCAAGTCATCCGCATAAAACAGGGATTTTACCTCTCCGTCCAGAAGACAGAGGCCTGGCGCTGTGCTCTGGTCCAGCTTTACTACCAAATCGTTGATATATACATTAAACAGTGTCGGGCTCAGATTGCAGCCTTGCCGGATGCCTCTTCTCTGGGCGAAGAAATCAGTGCATTTGTCCCCAATTTTAACGCCACATTTATTATTCAGATACATTGATTTGATAAGGTCATATACTTTTCCTCCTATACCACTACAGAGGAGTTTGTAATAGAGCCCTTCATGCCAAATAGTCAAATGCTTTCTCAAAATCAATAAAACAGGCAAATATTTTCCCATTTTTTGCTTGGTGTACATGTTTTTCAATGAGAGTGTGGAGGGTGTAAATGTGGTCAGTGGTACGGTGTTTTGGGAGGAAGCCAATTTGGTTTTTACTGAGAATGTTGTATTTGTTAAGGAAATCCTGCATTCTGTTATTTATGATACTGCAGAATAACTTCCCTAGGCAGCTAATGACACAGATGCCGCGATAATTATTTGGGTCTAGTTTGTTTTCACTCTTATAAATGGGTGAAATAAGCCCTTGGCACCAAATATCAGGGAAATAACCTGAACGTAGTACTTGAGCATTTCATTTTTAATGCTATCTGGACCACAGGCTTTCTTTGAGTGAAGAGATTTTATTTTTATGGTCAGTTCTTCCAAAATAATTGGGAAATCAAGAGGGTTTTGATAATCTTTAATTATTGTTTCTGGTGTTTGGAGTTTTTCTTTGATATGAGAATGATTTGAGTTTATTTTATTTATTGGGATGTCTTTATATAGATTTTTGAAGTGTGCTCTCCAGATATCACCGTCTTGAATTGGTAATGTTTGTAGTTTTGTTGTGCTCAGGTTATTCCACATATCCCAAAATTGGTTTTGATTGATGGAATTTTCAATTTCTTCAAGTCTTTTGTGAGTGTAATTTTGTCTTTTGTTCCTAATCGTGTGTTTATACCTTTTAAGAGTTTCATATCTAATGCGTAAGTCTGGATTGTTCGGTTGACGGTGTTTTTGGTTCGATATTTTCCTCAGAACTTTTCTGACACTTTTACACTCGTGGTCGAAACATTTTTCATGGTTGTGTTTTTTGATAATTGTTCTCTTCTTTCACAAGGTCAGCTTTGATAGCTGCCTTGTGAAAGATCATATTGATGTCATTTATAGCCATGTTTACACCATCTCTAGTAGTTTCATATGGGTTTTTCTTGAATTTCAGTATTTTATTTGTGAGATCAGGTGAATTCAGGGCCATGATGAATTTATCTCCACTATCTGAAGCCTATCTGTAAGCCTGATTTAGTTTACACAGCATACTGGGTTCCTTTTTTACATCTTTAGTTTGAACAAGAAATTTTAGGTACACGTTGATTTGACTATGGTCTGAACGAGGGGACTGCTGCCTAACAGCGAATGCACTGATAGTGCAGGGGTCTATGTCAGTAATTGCGTAGTCTACCATGCTAGACCCAAGAGCTGAGGAATATGTAAACCTTCCCAGCGAGTCCCCTCTGAGTGAGCCTACCATTAACCATGTACAGGCCCAAGGCTCGACAGAGATGCACTACCTCGCTACCACTTTTATTTATTTCACAGTCAAGGTTGTTCCGGTTAATGATAGTTGGTGTGACATACAAGGGGGTTTGACCGAACACATGGTTGTTGCCCTGTGGGTCTATGGAATCGGGTTCACATCCGGTCCTTGCATTCAGGTCTCCACATAGTAGCACATTTCCCTGGGCCTGGAAATGATTGATTTCCATGTGGAGAGTTTCAAATATATCCTCTTCAAAATATGGCGATTCTATTGGGGGGGTGTAGGCGGCACATAGATATATATCTTTTCCAGTTATTCCAATTGTTTTATCTAGTTTCAACCATATTAAAATAAATTAAATAAGGTAAAATAAGCTATGAGGTTGCTTTGGCAAGTAAGGTGAAAGTAAACACAAAGGGTTTCTACAGCTATATTAATAGCAAAAGGATAACAATGAATAAAATTGGTCCGTTAGAGAGTCAGGGTGGACAGCTATCTGCTGAGCCAAAAGAGATGGGGGAGATATTGAACAATTTCTTTTCTTCGGTATTCACCAAGGAGAAGGATATTGAATTATGCGAGGTAAGGGAAACGAGCAGAGTAGCAATGGAAACTATGAGATTTAAAGAAGAGGAGGTGTGGACACTTTTGAAAAATATGAAAACGGATAAGTCTCCAGGTCCTGACAGGATATTGCCAAGGACATTGAGGGAAGTTAGTGTAGAAATAGCAGGAGCTATGACAGAAATATTTCAAATGTCATTAGAAACGGGAATAGTGCCGGAGGATTGGCGTACTGCGCATGTTGTTCCATTGTTTAAAAAGGGTTCTAAGAGTAAATCTAGCAATTATAGACCTGTTAGTTTGACGTCAGTGGTGGGCAAATTAATGGAAAGGATACTTAGGGATAATATATATAAGCATCTGGATAAACAGGGTCTGATTAAGAACAGTCAACATGGATTTGTGCCTGGAAGGTCATGTTTGACTAATCTTCTTGAATTTTTCGAAGAGGTTACTTGGGAAATTGATGAGGATAAAGCAGTGGATGTTGTCTATATGGACTTCAGTAAGGCCTTTGACAAGGTTCCTCATGGAAGGTTGGTTAAGAAGATTTAATTGTTGGGTATTAATGGTGGAGTTGCAAGATGGATTCAACAGTGGCTGAATGGGAGATGCCAGACAGAAATGGTGGATGGCTGTTTCTCAGGTTGGAGGCCGGTGACTAATGGGGTGCCTCAGGGGTCTGTGTTGGGTCCACTGTTGTTTGTCATGTACATCAATGATCTGGATGATGGTGTGGAAAATTGGATTAGTAAGTATGCAGATGATACTAAGATAGGTGGTGTTGTGGATAATGAAGTAGATTTTCAAAGTCTACAGAGAGATTTAGGCCATTTGGAAGAGTGGGCTGAAAGATGGCAGATGGAGTTTAATGCTGATAAATGTGTGGTGCTACATCTTGGCAGGACAAATCAAAATAGGACGTACATGGTAAATGGTAACGAATTGAGGAATGCAGTTGAACAGAGGGATCTAGGAATAACTGTGCATAGTTCCCTGAAGGTGGAATCTCATGTAGATAGGGTGGTAAAGAAAGCTTTTGGTGTGCTGGCCTTTATAAATCAGGGCATTGAGTATAGAAGTTGTGATGTAATGTTAAAATTGTACAAGGCATTGGTGAGGCCAATTCTGTAGTATGGAGTACAATTTTGGTCGCCTAATTATTGGAAGGATGTCAACAAAATAGAGAGAGTACAGAGGAGATTTACGAGAATGTTGCCTGGGTTTCAGCAACTAAATTACAGAGAAAGGCTGAACAAGTTAGGTCTTTATTCTTTGGAGCGCAGAAGGTTAAGGGGGGACTTGATAGAGGTCTTTAAAATGATGAGAGGGATAGACAGAGTTGACGTGGATAAGCTTTTCCCATTGAGAGTAGGGAAGATTCAAACAAGAGGACATGACTTGAGAATTAAGGGACAGAAGTTTAGGGGTAACATTAGGGGGAACTCCTTTACTCAGAGAGTGGTAGCTGTGTGGAATGAGCTTCCAGTGGAAGTGGTGGAGGCAGGTTCGATTTTATCATTTAAAAATAGATTGGATGGGTATATGGACGAGAAAGGAATGGAGGGTTATGGTCTGAGTGCAGGTAGATGGGACTAAGGGAGAAAAAGTGTTCGGCACGGACTTGAAGGGCCGGGATGGCCTGTTTCCGTGCTGTAATTGTTATATGGCTTCAAGATGGTGGATGTGCAGGAGTGGGTGCCGTTTGTATGGCCGCCTGCCTGCAGTCCGTCCTCTAACTTTTTTATTGTCTGAACATTTTTTTGGAGTCTATTCTTTGTATGTGGGGGGGGGGGTGAACTGTTTTAACCCCAGTCCTACCTGGTCGGAGATGTGGTTTTCTCCAAATCGCATCTCCGATCTCCCATGCGGCCTTCCATCGTGCTGGAGCGCCGTTTCCTGCCAGGGGACCACAGCTTCGGCGGCACAACGCTGGACATGAGCAGGGAGCGGGCGATGCCTTGCCCGGTCACCGCTCCGGAGTGCTGTGACCGCCGACCACCAACATCGGGCAGCCGCGGTCTGCGGTCTGCGGTCTGCGGTTTGAGGGCGGCGGCATTGGATCGGAAGCACCGCGGAGTCGAAGCTCCAACCGGCACGGCCTAAAGTCCATGGGCGTCGCAGTCTCCGGGGAAGGAGCGGCCGCTCCAGACATTTCTAAGCTGCTGAGGACTTTTCCACCCGATGCGGGTGGGCAAACAACATCGGGCTGCCGTTGCGGCGACTGGCTGCAGTGGCCTCAAACTGGCCCCGACCTCGGGTGGACTAGGAGGAGGAGGACTGGACATTTTGTGCCTTCCCTCACAGTGGAGAGTGTAGATTCTACTGTGGGGATGTTCGTGTTGAATTTCTTATAGTGTGTTGTGTTATTTTTTTCTACCTCTTTTTATTATTTGTATGGATAGTCTTCCCTGTAAAGCACTTTGGCTTTTGATTCAAATCGATTGAAAAGTGCTATATAAATAAATTTACTTTGCTATGGTTGTTATATGGTTATATATGTGATTTCCCCTGTTTTATTGATGTAAGTGACTGTCTAGTTCTTCTTTGTACCACACCAAGACCCCCCCGGAGGTTCTGCCCTTATGTATATCAGTAGTTTTTACTGAGGGCACCATGTCTTCATGGTACCCTGAGGGACAGTGAATGAACGTCTCCTTCGGTACCATGTTTCTGTTAATATCATTATATCAGTGTCTTCTATAGACTTTAGGAACTCAGGTTTCCCAGTCTTCATCCCGAAGGTTGAAGAGCAGAGACCCTGGATATTCCAGCAGCCTATATGAAATGAACTGATTTATTTGTGTATTATATACCTGAAAAAAAAACTATTTTGTGGGACAGGTACGAAAACACTAGTTTTTTCTATAATTGGGAATGTTAGGTAAAGTTTTGTACGCCATGGTAAGGCAGACGTACTGCCACCTAGTAATAATACTATATTAATAATAGCAACAGTATTAATAGTAATATCAACAATATCAACAGTACTAATTCAGTGCAATCATATGCTGTTTTTATCAGTCACTCGGAAGGGACTGTTATATATATGTATTCTTTGTTACTATAGAAGATGGGAACGTAGGGCGTGCAGCAGCTTCCTGATCTCTCTCTGTCTCTCTCTCTCTCTCTGTCTCTCTCTCTGTCTCCCACTCTCTCTGTCCGTCTCTCTCTCGCTCTGTCTCTTTCTTTCCCCTCTGTCTCTTTCTGTCTCTCTGCCTCTGTCTCTGTGTCTGTCTCCCTCTCTCACTGTCTCTCTCTCTCTCCGTCTCTGTCTCTCTCTCTATAACTCTGTCTCTCTCTCACTGTTTCTCTCTGTCTCTGTCCCTCTGTCTCTCTCTCTCTCACTGTCTCACTCTCTCTGTCTCTCTCTGTCTCTCGCTCTCTCCCTCTCTCCGTTCTCTGTCTCTCTTTCTCCCTCTCTCACTGTCTCTCTCTCTCTCTCTCTCTCTGTCTCTCTCTCTGTACCTCTGTTTCTCTCTCTCACTGTCTCACTCTGTCTCTGCCTCTCTCTGTCTCTCTGTCTGCCTCTCTCTCTCCCTCTATCTTTCTCTCTCCCTCTCTCTTTCTGAACTGAACATAAAACAAAATAATAAAAACATTAAAGACAGTAAAAACAATTAAAAACAATAGAAACACTAAAACAGGAGCAAAGTCTCATGCAGGGTCAAAAGCCAGGAATAGAAAAGGTTTTAAGACTAGTTTTGAAAATGGACAGTGAAGGGGCCTGTCTAATGTGCAAAGGTAGAGTGTTCCATAATGTCGGGGCAGCAACAGAGAAGGTTCTATCCCTCTGAGCTTCCGCTTAGACCTCAGTACCTCAAGGAGCAGCTGATCAGCTGACCTGAGGCACCGAGCAGGAGCGTGTGCCTCTCTTGCTGCCTCTCTCTCTCTGTCAATTTCAATTTTGAATTTCAAAATACATCGTTATATTGCCAAAGTATAAAACATAACATCCATATTTAAACTGCATAAATATAAATACAAGTATACAGTGCATGGATAGATATGTCCCTGCACATAAACTAGCAATAGACCTATATCCCTTTATTGATTGCTTTCTCTCTGTCTCTCTCTCTCTGTCTGTCTCACTCTGCCTTTCTCTGTCTCTCTCGCTCTCTCTCTCTCGCTCCCTCTCTCTCTGTCTCTGTCTCTCTCTCTCTCTCTCTCTCTCTCTCCTCTCTCTCTCTCTCTCTCTCTCTCTCTCCATCTCTCTCTTGCTCTGTCTCTATTTTTCTCTCTCTGCCTCTTGCTACCGGCCCTCAACTCACCTGCAGTCCCTGCAAAAGTGGCCCTGATCAATGCGAGATCAGTGCTGAATAAAACCTTCGTCCTCCATGACTTCTTCACCGCATGTGGATTGGACTTCCTACTGATCACTGAAACCTGGCTTAATCCTGGTGAGCTTGCTCCACTCGTGGAACTCTGCCCCGATAGGGCCTAGCCACTGTGTTAAGAAGAATTTCAACTGCCGCCTTCTGACACTGATCAGGTTTCCAGTTTTGAACATCAACTAATCATAGTTGGTCTAATCTGTCCGCTTTTAATTGTTCTTGTGTATCGCCCACCAAAGATGCATAAGGACTTTATCTCACAATTTGGTGATCTTATTGCTAGCTTGTTGCCCAATTTGACCAGGTCCTGATTCTTGGTGACTTTAACATTCACGTTTGCTGTCCCACGAAACCTCCTCTTAAAATGAAAAAGCCTAAGCCTAAAGGCGAGCCGTGGCTCAATGATACCACCAGAGCCCTAAGAAGAGAATGCAGAAAATCAGAACGGAAGTACAAATCTGATAAGCTTCAAATTTCCTTTGAACTCCTGAAAAATAATCTTGTCAAATACCAGGAAGCAGTAAAATCTGCAAGAACAAAATATTTTTCCACCCTTATCTCCAAAACGCGCAAAATTCCAAGGTCCTCCTTAGCACCATCACCTCCATCATCTGTCCTGCCACCAGCACCAGCCTAACTGGGTCCCCTGCTAAGTGCGAGGAATTTACCACATTTTTCACCAGCAAGGTAAAGAATATAAGAATGAATATTTCCCCTCCCACCCGTGACCTGGCTGTCTCATTGGTCTACTCTTCAAAATTAGACTGTTTCCAACCCGTTACTCTACCCTCCCTTGTAAAACTGATCACCACCATGAAACCTACTACCTGCCCCTCGACACTGTCCCCTCTGCCCTCCTAAAGGACGTCATTACAACAGCTGGTCCCAGCATCCTCGCCATCTTCAACAGCTCTCTGGCCACTGGCACTGTACCTACCTGCTTCAAGCATGCGGTGGTCCAACCACTCCTGAAAAAACCTAACCTCGACCCCACCTTGCCAAGCAACTACAGACCCATTTCTAAACTGTCTTTCCTCTCAAAAGCCTTGAAAAGGTAATTTTTAAGTCAACTTATACCTTACCTTCACCAAAACACTATCTTGGAAACTTTCCAATCAGGTTTCAGGGCTCACCATAGCACAGAGTCTGCCTTGTTGAAGGTACACAATGACCTACTGCTCACCGTTGACTCCGGCGACTGTGCAATTCTGCTCCTTCTTGACCTCAGCGCAGCATTTGATACTGTCGACCACACCATCCTAATTGACCGTCTCCGTATGGGGTTGGTATTGATGGCACTGCCTGAGCTGGTTCATCTCCTACCTCAAAGGTAGGAGTTTCTCGACTACATAGGCAACTCTTTCTCCTCCCCAGCTAATCTCTGCTGTGGGGTTCCACAAGGTTCCATCTTGGCCCCATCCTCTTCTCCCTGTATATGCTCCCCTTAGGTCAAGTCATTGAAAGGCACGGCATTTCCTTCCATTGCTACGCAGATGATACACAACTCTATCTCCCCCTGAAGCCCAAATACCAATCAAATCTGTTTAACCTTATCCACTGCCTCGAGGATATAATGTGTTGGATGGCCAGAACTTCCTCCAACTAACGAGAGTAAGTCTGAGGTCATCCTTCTCGGCCCCTCGGACTCAAATCAAATGATAGCAGGCAGCCTTGGAAACCCTACCCCACTACTCAAACCTCACATCAAAAACCTTGGCGTGATATTTGACTCAGCACTAAAATTTGACAAACAAGTCAATGCCGTGGTAAAAGCTAGCTTCTTTCAGCTTCGGACGATAGCTAAAATAAAAACAATTCCTCCAGTTTGATGACCAGGAAAAGATCATCCACACATTCATGTCCTCCGCCTAGATTACAGCAACTCCCTTTACACTGGCATCAGCCAATCTTCCTGTCCCGCCTGAAACTGGTCCAAAACGCCAATCGCAGCGAGACTCCTGACGGGCACCCGAAAAAGGGACCACATCACCCCGATCCTGGCCTCTCACCACTGGCTCCCTGTGCGGTTCTGTATAAACTTCAAGATCCTCCTCCATGTCTACACAGCCCTCAATGGGATTGCCCCCACCTACATTAAAAGTCTTCTCACCCACCACTCCACCTCCAGGCCCCTCAGATCGGCCGACTTGGGGTTGCTGAATATCCCACGGTCTAAGCATAAGCTCAGGGGCGACGGGGCCTTTGCGGTTGCAGCCCCTAGACTGTGGAACAGCATCCCCTTCCCATCAGAACTGCCCCCTCCATCGACTCTTTTAAGTCAAAACTAAAGACTAATCTATACTCCCAAGCCTTTCCTGACGTCCTCTGAGTGAGGGCTACATGTATATATGTATGTAGTTTGTTTTGTTGTGCTATTCTTATAACAAATGTAAAGCACTTTCGCCAACGAGAGTTGTTTTTTAAATGTGCTATATAAATAATGTGACTTGACTTGACTCTCTCGCCCCTCTCTCTCTGTCACTCTCTCTTTCTCTCTCATCTCTCTCTCTCTCTCTCTCTGTTTGTCTGTCTGTCTCTCTCTCTCTGTTTCTCTCTGTCTGTCTCACTTTCTTTCTCTCTCTCTCTGTCTCTCTCTCTCTGTGTCTCTCTCTGTCTCTATCTGTCTCTCTCTCTTTCTCTCTCTCTGTCTCCCTCTCTGTCTCTCTGTATTGAGTCTAGAAGTTGGGAGGTCACGTTGCAGTTGTACAAGACGTTGGTGAGGCCACATTTAGAGTATTGTGTTCAGTTCTGGGCACCGTGTTACAGGAAAGATGTCGTCGAGCTTGGAAAGGGCGCGGAGAAGATTTACGAGGATGTTGCCGGGACTCGAGGGGCCTGAGCTACAGGGAGAGGTTGGGGCAGGCTGGGACTCTATTCCTTGGAGCGCAGGAGATTGAGGGATGATCTTATAGAGGTATACAAAACCACCAGAGGAATAGATCGGGTAGACGCACAGAGTCTCTTGCCCAGAGGACCCGAGGACCATGGGTTTAAGGTGAGAGAGGCGGGGGTGGGAAAAATTGATTAGGAATCTGAGGGCAACTTTTCACACAGAGGGTGGTGGGTGTATGGAACGAGCTGCCGGAGGAGGTAGTTGAGGCTGGGACTATCACAACACTTGGACAGGTACATGGATAGGACAAGTTTGGAGGGTATGGGCCAAACGCGGGCAGGTGGTTCTTTTGTAATAATAATAATAATAATAGATTTTATTTATATAGCGCTTTTCAGGACTCAAAGTCGCTTACAATTGAGAGTCAGGAATAAACAAAACAAAATAGAGCAGTAAGACAGAGGGGGGGGGGGGGGAACATGGGACTAAGGGTATGCAGAGGTGAAGAGATGGGTCTTGAGGCGGGACTGGAAGATGGTGAGGGACTCAGAATTTCGGACCGGTTGTGGAGGGAATTCAGAGCCTGGGAGCTGCCCTGGAGAAGGCTCTGCCTCCAAAAGTGCAGAGGTTTGATTTCGGAGTGGAGAGGAGACCAGCTGATGTGGATCTGAGGGACCGTGAGGGTTGGTAGGGGGAGAGGAGGTCAATGAGATAAGGGGGGCCAGGTTGTTGAGGGCTTTGTAGGTGAGGACCAGGATTTTGTAGGTGATCCGGTGGGAAATGGGAAGCCAGTGAAGTTCTTTGAGAACTGGGGTGATGTGGTGCCAGGATTTGGTGTGGGTAATGAGTCGGGCGGCTGCATTTTGGACAGTTGGAGTCGGTTGATGTTGCTGGAATTGATTCTGAAAAGAAGAGAGTTACAGTAGTCCAGTCGGGAGGAGATGAAGGCATGGATGAGTCTTTCAGCAGCGGGGGTGTGAGAGAGGATCTGATTTTTGCAATGTTGCGGAGGTGAAAAAATGATGTTTTGACAACATGGCGGATGTGAGGCTCAAGGGAGAGGGTTGAGTCAAGGATCACGCCAAGGTTGCGTGCCTGAGGAGATGGGGAGACAGTGGTGCCGTCGATAGTGAGAGTGGGGTTGTTAATTTTATGATTTGGAGCCAATGAGGAGAAATTCTGTTTTGCTACTGTTTAATTTAAGGAAGTTGAGTTGCATCCAAGATTTGATGGCTGATAGGCAGGAGTTGATATGGGAGAGAGGGGGGTGGTGGGGGGACTTGGTGCTGAGATAGATCTGGGTGTCATCAGCATAGCAATGGAAGTCCATTGTAGATGGGGCATGTTGGTCGGGGTGGGACTAGTGTAGATGGGGCATGTTGGTCGGGGTGGGACTAGTGTAGATGGGGCATGTTGGTCGGGGTGGGACTAGTGTAGATGGGGCATGTTGGTCGGGGTGGGACTAGTGTAGATGGGGCATGTTGGTCGGGGTGGGAGTAGTGTAGATGGGGCATGTTGGTCGGGGTGGGACTAATGTAGATGGGGCATGTTGGTCGGGGTGGGACTAGTGTAGATGGGGCATGTTGGTCGGGGTGGGACTAGTGTAGATGGGGCATGTTGGTCGGGGTGGGACTAGTGTCGATGGGGCATGTTGGTCGGGGTGGGACTAATGTAGATGGGGCATGTTGGTCGGGGTGGGACTAGTGTAGATGGGGCATGTTGGTCGGGGTGGGACTAGTGTAGATGGGGCATGTTGGTCGGGGTGGGACTAGTGTAGATGGGGCATATTGGTCGGGGTGCGACTGGTGTAGATGGGGCATGTTGGTCAGGGTGGGACTAGTGTAGATGGGGCATGTTGGTCGGGGTGGGACTAGTGTAGATGGGGCATGTTGTCCGTTGTGGGCAAGTTGGGCTGAAGGGCCTGTTTCCGCACTGTATCTCTCTCTGTCTCTGTGTCTCTCTCTGTCTGTCTGTCTCTGTCTCTCTCTCTCATTGTCTCTCTCTCTCTCTCTCCCTCTCCCTCTATCTCTCTCTATCTATATCTCTGTCTCTCTCTCTTTCCCTCTCGCTGTCTCTCTTTGTCTCTCTCTCTCTCTTTCTCTTTCTTTCTCTCTCTATCTCTCTCTGTCTCGCTCTCTCACTCTATCTGTCTCTCTCTCCGTCTGTCTCTCTCTGTTTATCTCTGTCTCTCTCTGTCTCTCTCTCTGTTTCTCTGTCTCTCTCTCTTCCCTTACTCTCAGTCTGAAGAAGGGTCTCAAGCCGAAATGTCACCCATTCCTTCTCTCCAGAGATGCTGCCTGACCCGCAGTTACTCCAGCACTTTGTGTCTATCTTCGGTGAGAACCAGCATCTGCAGTTCCTCCCCACTCTCTCTCTCTCTCTAGCTCTCTCTCTCCCTCTCTCCCTCACTTTCCCACTCTATCCCTCTCTCTCTGTCTCCCGCTCTCTCTCTGTGTATTGCGTCGAGAAGTTGGGAGATCACGTTGCAGTTGTACAAGATGTTGGTGAGGCTGCATTTAGAGTATTGCGTTCAGTTCTGGGCACCGTGTTACCGGAAAGGTGTCGTCGAGCTTGGAAAGGGCGCAGAGAAGATTTACGAGGCAGTTGCCGGGACCTGAGGGGCCTGAGCTACAGGGAGAGGTAGGTGCAGGCTGGGACACTATTCCTTGGAGCGCAGGAGGATGAGGGATGATCTTATTGAGATGTAGAAAATCACCAGAGGAATAGATCGGGTAGACGCACAAAGACACAGGTTTAAGGTGAGAGACGCGGGGGTGGGGAAAAATTGAATAGGAATCTGAGGGGCAACTTTTCCACACAGAGGGTGGTGGGTGTATGGAACGAGCTGCCGGGGGAGGTAGTTGAGGCAGGGACTATCACAACACTTGGACACGTACATGGATAGGACAGGTTTGGAGAGATATGGGCCAAACGTGGGCAGCAGGTGGGATTAGTGTAGATGGGGCATGTTGGCCGGTGTGGGCTAGTTGGGCTGATGGGCCTGTTTCCACGCTGTATCACTCTGTCTCTCACTCTCTCTGCTAGAGGGGATTTGGGCGAACGTAGATCCGATTCAGACAATGCCAACTGTGGGCTGGCAGGGAGGGAATGGGCAGAAGGGCCTGTTTTGGCCACTCTGGGCTGCCCACATCCGCGCCATTGTCGTGCAAGGTCGGCTTGGTGAGTTTGGGAGGGATTTGGGGCAAATGGTTTGGAAATGAAACAGAAATCGGCCTGAAGGGCTATATTAAGTATGAATATAGGGTGAATTATAAAATGCGGGGATCGGCCTGCAAGCGCCTGTGCATGCTCCCCTTGCTGCATTAAAGGGAATGCATGCATCACTGGCTGCATTGCTGCCTCCCCCGCTGCATGGTAGCCCTTTAATCCTCACCTGTTGGTTTATTCACAGCTGGATTCCCGCACCACTTCCAGTTGATGGCGAACTCTCCACCACAAAGGCGCTTCCGGTGGGAGGGGGACGCTTTAGGTCGGCGCACCGGCGCTGGCAAAGCGGTACGGCGGGTCTCAGGCGTCCGGGTGGAGCGCGAAATGCTGTAGGTTTGGTTCCGGGTGTTTTTGTTGTTGTTTTGGGGGTCATTGAGGGTGGGATGGAGAGGAAAAAGGAGGGGGAGGGGGGGAAAGAGGGAGGGAATGTTTGGGAAGGTTTTGTTTACATGTTGAGGAAGTTGTGGCGAGAGAGAGAGAGAGAGAGAGATCTCACGCTTTGAGCGTGAGAATCACGCCCTCGCGCAAATTCTCACGCCCTCACGCTGATCACAAATTTCTCACGCTCTGTGGAGGGAAATTCTGTGATCAACGAAAATGTCAAAACTCAGATAAAGTGCATGGTCCGCGGGTGTTGGAGAGCCGGGGCTGAGGGAGGGATGGAAGCAGCGGGCGGGGACAGATGCGGGGAGTCGGGGCTGGCAGGTGTTTGTGGGGTTGGCGAGTGTTTGCTGGGCTGGCGAGTCGCTCGCTGCAGCTCCGGCCATGGAGCAGTGCAAGAGTCCCAGGCCGTCGGAGGCGTCGGAAGCGTTGCGCCGCTGCCGTGGAGTCTCTGTGCCGAAGGGACAGACTCTCAAAGGGAGGTGGAGAGAGAGAAGGGGGAAGGAGACAGTGGGGAGAGAGAGAGGGTGTGAGAGGAGAGAGAGGGGAGAGACAGAGGGAGCGTGAATGGAGAGAGAGAGGAGGGAGAGGGGGGAGAGGGGGGGAGAGATAGGGAGAGAGATAGGGAGAGAGAGGGGAGAGTGATGTGGGAGAGGGGGAAGAGAGAGGGGGTGAGGGAAGAAAGAGGGAAGAGAGAGAGGGGGTCGAGAGGGAGGAGATAATGGGAGAGAGAGGGGTGGTAAAAGAGAGAGGGGAAAGAGGGAAAGAGGGGGAAGAGAGAAACGGGAAAGGGAGCGAGATGGGGGGGCAAAGAGAAAGAGGAGATAGACAGAGGAGAAAGAGAGAGGGGAGAGAGAGCAACGGGGAGAGTGAGGTGGTCAGGAGAAATGGGGGGGAGAGAGAGGGAGAGAGGAGTGAGAGGAGCGAGAGAGAGGGGGAAGAGAGAGAGATGAGAGAGAGAGAGAAGGGAGAGAGGGGAGAGAGAGGGTGAGAGTGTGGAGAGGGAGCGAGAGGCAGAGGGAGTGAGAGGGGGAGATAGAGGGGGAGGGAGAAAGAGGGGGAGAGAGAGGGGGAGAGAGAGGGGGAAGCAAGGGGAGAGAGAGGAGAGAGAGGGGGAGAGAGAAGAAAGAGAGGGGGAGAGAGAGAGGGAGGGAGAGAGTCAGGGGAAAGAGAGGGGAGAGAGTGTTAGGGGAAAGAGAGTGGAGAGAGAGTTAGGGGAAAGAGAGGGTAGAGAGAGGACAGAGAGAGAGGACAGAGAGGGGAGACCGGGGGGAGAGAGAGAGGAGAGAGGTGACGAGAGAGAGGCAGGGATGTGCGTTATCACCCCTGCTATTTGCCCTTATGATAGAGCCCCTGGCTGAAAGTATAAGAATTCATCCAAATATCCAGGGATTCAATATTAGGGACTCAAATAATAAAATTTCATTATATGCAAACGATATACTTTTATATTTTACAAATTCACAAACGAGCATACCAAATTTATTAAATTTAATAGAGGAATTCGGGTCCTTTTCTGGATATAGAATAAACTGGAATAAAAGTGAAATTATGACGTTTAAACCTCAAGAATCTACACACTTATTGAAATTCCCCTTTAAAATTGCAACAGAAAAATTTAAATATTTGGGTATTTAAATTACTAGAAAATATAAAGCTTTATTTAACGCGAATTTTATGCCTTTATTAAATAAACTCAACGCGATTAAATTCTGGAAAACACTTCCCTTATCATTAATAAGTAGAATAAACGCTATAAAAATGATCTTTCTACCACAATTATTATACCTATTTCAATCTACACCATTATATATACCAATTTCTTTGGTTTTAATTAGCCTCTAATACTAATTTTATTTGGGATTATAGATCACACAGAATTAAAAAAAAAACACATATGTAAACCAAAAGAGGTCGGGGGACTTTCACTTCCGAATTTTTTGTATTACAATTGGGCAGTGCATATTAAGAATATAATTTACTGGTTGGACAGTTCTACCCAACAGACAGAATGGATAAGAATGGAGAAAGATGATTGTTTTCCTTGTAATATAGGAGCGATCCTCTTCTCCCCGACAAAACTGAACAACACAATATATAAGAAGAACCCAATTTGGAAACAAATAATCTCTAAAATTAAGAAATCTATCATTGTTAATGCCAATAGCGAATAATCCTTCATTTAAACCATCTCTTATTGATAAAACATATAACCAATGGGAAAGAATGGGAATTAAAAGGATCGGTGATATGTATGAAATGGGAAATCTATTATCATTCCAACGATTACAATTAAAATTTAAACTGAAAAATAACCAATATTTTAAATATCTTCAGATTTGCGATTTCATGAAGAAATACATACAAGGATATCAAAACATAACTTTTGATCTACTGGAAGAAGCAATGAATATTAAGGCTGACTCACAGAAATTAATATCATATTTATATAATAGTATTTTAAATATAGACCTACCATCGACAGAGGTACTTAGAGAAGAGTGGGAACGGGAATTAATGATAAAAATTACGACGGTCACATGGGAAAAGTATTTGATATATATACACAAATGTTCGATTAATGCAAGACATAATTTAATTCAATTAAAAATTTTACATAGATTATATTATTCAAAAACTAGATTGAATAAATTGTATCCAAATATATCCCCCATTTGTAATAAATGTCTATCCCAAAACGCAACTATAACACACTCTTTCGTTTCCTGCATAAAACTTTATAAATTTTGGAATTATATTTTTCAAATATTTACAAAATTATTCAAGATAAAAATGGAACCTATAACTGAAATGATTATATTTGGAGTAATGGAAGATGGGAATAAATTGAACTCATCTCAAAATTTATTTTTTAATTATGGTTTAATAATAGCAAAACTAATACTTAAATTCTGGAAAAATACACCAATACCAACGCTTAAAACGTGGATCGCAAGCATGTTGGACACCGCACATCTTGAGGAAATGCGATTCCTCCTAATAGATAAATCAGACCAATTCTTAACGAGTTGGTCTCCATTTGTCGTCTTTTTGGAAGCATATGGTGCAACACAATTGTAGAAGCTAACTGTTCCAGGACTGGGTGGGGGATGGTCAAGAATATAAATAATGAACTCCTTACTTCTTTTTTATTTTCTACTCTCTTTCTTTCTATCTTCTTTTCTTCACCTTTCTTCTTTCAATCTTTTTTTTTCATTTTCACACTATATATCTCACGTTTTTCTATCTTTTATTATCGATTCTCTTTTTCTTTTTCTTCTTCATTATAATTTAAAAAAAATAAGAAGCTGTACATAAAATGCATTATGTCAATATATATTAGGCACTTTGGTGCCATATGATTGTACTTACTTTTAATAAAATAAAAAATTAAAATGCCTAAGAAGGAACTGCAGATGCTGGAAAATCGAAGGAAGACAAAAATGCTGGAGAAACTCAGCGGGTGATGCCGCATCTATGGAGCAAAGGAAATAGGCAACTTTTTGGGTCGAAACCCTTCTTCAGACGGATGTGACTGTGGGGAGGGGGGGGGGCGGGAAGAAGAAAGAGGTGGACTGAGGGATAGCTGAGAAGGGGAGGAGATAGTATGGACCACCTGAAATTAGAGAAGTCAATGTTCACACCGCTGGGGTGCAAACTGCCCAAGCGAAATATGAGGTGCTGCTCCTCCAATTTGCAGTGGTCCTCACTCTGACCATGGAGGAGGCCCAGTGTGAGAGAGAGAGGGAATGTGTGAGACAGCAAGAGAGGGAGTGCGTGTGCGTGTGAGAGGGACAGAGAGAGGGAGTGTGTGAGAGGGAGCGAGAGAGGGAGTGTGAGTGAGAGGAGGGGGGCACGAGAGGGTGGAGTGGAGAGAATTTGTGTACGATTGAGGGGGAGAGTGGAGGGAGGGGGGAGAGAGGAATGTATATGTGCACCTTTAAGGGACATTGGTCAGGTAGCATTTCGAGTATTGCATATAGTTCTGGTCACTCCATCAGGACTGATGTGGAGGCTTTGGGGAACGGGCAGAGATGGTTAACCAGAATGGTTTAAAACAAGGAACTGCAGATGCTGTTTACAAAAAAAGAACACAAAGTGCCGGAGTAAATCAGCGGGACAGGCAGCATCCTGTCTGTCCCGCTGGAGGGTAGCTAATGTAACCCCACTTTTTAAAAAGGGAGGGAGAGAGAAAACAGGGAATTACAGACCAGTTAGTCTAACATCGGTAGTGGGGAAAATGCTAGAGTCAGTTATTAAAGATGGGATAGCAGCACATTTGGAAAGTGGTGAAATCATTGGACAAAGTCAGCATGGATTTATGAAAGGTAAATCATGTCTGACGAATCTTATAGAATTTTTCGAGGATGTAACTAGTAGAGTGGATAAGGGAGAACCAGTGGATGTGTTATATCCGGACTTTCAGAAGGCTTTCGACAAGGTCCCACATAAGAGATTAGTATGCAAACTTAAAGCACACAGTATTGGGGGTTCAGTATTGATGTGGATAGAGAACTGGCTGGCAGACAGGGAGCAAAGAGTAGGAGGAAACGTGTCCTTTTCAGAATGGCAGGCAGTGACTAGTGGGGTACCGCAAGGCTCGGTGCTGGGACCCCAGCTATTTACAATATATATTAATGACCTGGATGAGGGAATTGAATGCAGCATCTCCAAGTTTGCGGATGACACGACGCTGGGGGGCAGTGTTAGCTGTGAAGAGGATGCTAGGAGGCTGCAAGGTGACTTGGATAGGTTGGGTGAGTGGGCAAATGCATGGCAGATGCAGTATAATGTGGATAAATGTGAGGTTATCCACTTTGGTGGCAAAAACAGGAAAGTAGACTATTATCTGAATGGTGGCCGATTAGGAAAAGGGGAGATGCAACGAGATCTGGGTGTCATGGGACACCAGTCATTGAAAGTAGGCATGCAGGGGCAGCAGGCAGTGAAGAAAGCGAATGGTATGTTAGCATTCATAGCAAAAGGATTTGAGTATAGGAGCAGGGAGGTTCTACTGCAGTTGTACATGGTCTTGGTGAGACCACACCTGGAGTATTGCGTATAGTTTTGGTCACCAAATCTGAGGAAAGACATTCTTGCCTTAGAGGGAGTTCAGAGAAGGTTCACCAGACTTATTCCTGGGATGGCAGGACTTTCATATGAAGAAAGACTGGATAGACTCAGCTTGTACTCGCTAGAATTTAGAAGATTGAGGGGGGATCTTATAGAAACGTACAAAATTTTTAAGGGGTTGGACAGGCTAGATGCAGGAAGATTGTTCCCGATGTTGGGGAAGTCCAGAACAAGGGGTCACAGTTTAAGGATAAGGGGGAATTCTTGTAGGACCGAGATGAGAAAATCATTTTTCACACAGAGAGTGGTGAATCTGTGGAATTCTCTGCCACAGAAAGTAGTTGAGGCCAGTTCATTGGCTATATTTAAGAGGCAGTTAGATGTGGCCCTTGTGGCTAAAGGGATCAGGGGTTATGGAGAGAAGGCAGGTACAGGATACTGAGTTGGATGACCAGCCATGATCATATTGAATGGCGGTGCAGGCTCGAAGGGCCGAATGGCCTACTCCTGCACCTATTTTCTATGTTTCTATCTCTGGAGAGAAGGAATGTGTGACTGAAGAAATGACCCGAAATGTTACCCATTCCTTCCATCATTTTGTGTCTACCTAAACAGCGCCTATCTATCCACGTGGCGGTGTGCCAGAAGGCTGGAGGAGCAGGCCAAGGCCTTGCCACAGAGCGGGCAGCTCAAGGGGCGCTGGCCGGTGTGAACTCGCCGGTGCGCCAGCAGGTGGTCAAGGCGGGTGAAGCCCTTACCACAGGACGGGCAGGGGAAGGGACGCTCACCGCTGTGGGTACGCCGGTGCTGCCACACGCTGGACATGCGGGTGAAACCCTTGCCACAATCAGCACAGACATAGGGTCTCTCTCCGGTGTGTACCGCTGGTGCTCCCGCAGCCCCCGTGCTCTCATGTCACAGTGGGAGCAGCTGATCGCCGGTGTGGGTCCGCCGGTGCTGCCGCAACCCCCGCGAGCTGTCAAACTCCTCACCGCAGTACGGGCAGTCGTAGGGCTGGCCACTGGTGTGCACGCGCTGGTGGGACAGGGCATGGGAGGCCATGGCAAAGCGCTCTCCACACACCGGGCTGGGGATGGGACGGTCGCCGGTGTGCACCCGCTGGTGGGACAGCAGCCTGGAAGAGCTGGTGAAGCCCTTGCCGCACTGGGCGCAGATGTAGGGGCGCTCGCCGGTGTGGGTACGCTGGTGCTTCAGCATGTTGCTGGATTGAGTGAAGCCCTTGCCGCAATGGGCGCAGGTGTATGGGCGCTCGCCGGTGTGGGTGCGCTGGTGCACCAGCAGGTTGCTGTAATGGGTGAAGCCCTTGCCGCACTGGGTGCATGTGTAGGGGCGCTCACCTGTGTGGGTGCGCTGGTGCTCCAGCAGGCTGTAGGAGCGGATGAACCCCTTGCCGCACTGCGCGCAGGTGTAGGGAAGCACACCGGTGTGGGTGCGCTGGTGCTTCAGCAGGCAGTGAGACAGAGTGAAGCACTTGCCGCACTGGGCACAGGTGTATGGACGCTCGCCAGTGTGGGTGCGCTGGTGCTGCAGGAGGATGCTGGATCTGGTGAAGTCCTTTCCGCACTGGGCGCAGGTATAGGGGCGCTCGCCAGTGTGGGTGCGCTGGTGGAGCAGCAGGGTGCTGGAATAGATGAAGCCCTTGCCGCATTGGGTGCAAGTGTAGGGTCGCTCGCCGGTGTGGGTGCGCTGGTGGGACAGCAGCATGGTGGAGCGGGTAAAGCTCTTGCCGCACTGGGCACAGGTGTGGGGCCGCTCCCCGGTGTGCAGGCGCCTGTGCTGCTTCAGCTCTTGCGACGACTTGAATCCTTTGCCGCAGTCGGAGCAGGTGAAGGGTCGCTCACTGCTGTGCACCCGATGGTGTCGCTGTAGCCCCGACAACTGGGTAAAGCTCTTGCTACAGGTGGAGCAGCCATAGGGCTTCTCGCTCGTGTGCACCTGCTGGTGTCTCTTCAGTTGATTCGCCGTCTTGAAGCTCTTGCCACAGTCGCAGCAGGTGAAGGGGCGTTCTCCCGTGTGCACCCGCCGGTGGATCTCCAGCTGGCTCGGGTGCTGCCAGGCCTTGCCACACACGTCACACTCATAACGTTTCTCCTTGTTGTGCCCCGTCATGTGGTCCTCCATCGAAGCTCAGCCCGCACACCGAGCAGATGGGGGGGGGGGGGGGGACTCACTGGCACCCTGGATGCCCTCAATGGCCGCTCACGTCCCCAGCTCTCCGTCCACAGCAACGGCTCCTAAACCCTGCAGGAGGGGAACACAGAGGGTCAACAAGCTGGCAAACAGGACATTACTAGCATATATTGGGTGCGTTTATGGCGGAGGAAACCGTTATATAATTCATGACGGCACAGCGGCGCAGCGGTACAGTTGCTGCCTCAACGCCTGAGACCCGGGTTTGATCCTGACTATGGGTGCTGTCTGTGCGGAGTCTGTACGTTCTCCCCTTGACCTGCGTGGGTTTATACTCCGGGTGCTCAGGTTTCCTCCAACATTTCAAAGACATTCAGGGTTGTAGATTAATCGGCATCCGAAAAATCGTTAAATTGTCCCTAATGTGCGTAGGACAGTGCTAGTGTACGGGGTGATCGCTGTTTCCGCGCTGCATCTCTAAACAAACGTAAACCAAAGGGTCTCCACCCAAAATTTCACCCATTCATTCTCTCCACAAATGCTGCCTGACCCACTGAATTACTCCAGCTCTCTCTCTCTCTCTCTCTCTCTCTCTCTCTCTCTCTCTCTCTCTCTCTCTCTCTCTCTCTCTCTGTCTCTGTCTCTGTCTCTGTCTCTGTCTCTGTCTCTGTCTCTGTCTCTCTCTGTCTCTCTCTCTCTGTCTCTCTCTCTTTCTCTCTCTCTTTCTCTCTCTCTTTCTCTCTCTCTTTCTCTCTCTCTCTCCCTCTCTCTGTCTGTCTCTCTGTATTGAGTCTAGAAGTTGGGAGGTCACGTTGCAGTTGTACAAGACGTTGGTGAGGCTGCATTTAGAGTATTGCGTTCAGTTCTGCGCTCCGTGT
>JAXLNO010004008.1:10000-33203 GCA_038087875.1 Malacoraja senta | reverse complement strand
CTCTCCACATCCACTCTATCCAGGCATTTCACGATTCGGTAAGTTTCAATGAGGTCCCCCCCCTCGTCCTTCGAAGCTCCAGTGAGTACAGGCCCAGTGCCGTCAAACACTCGTTATATGTTACTCTGGGAGTTTGTGAAATGCTGGCTTGAAGGGCCGAATGGCCTACTCCTGCACCTATTGTCTATTATCACCTATGAACTTATGTATCAGGATCTTGCTACATTGCAGATTCCATGAATGTCAGATTCCATGAATGTCTATATTCCAGTATCTCTCTGCATCTCAGCGCCACCCTGTATAGGTTTCCCCCAACTCCTCCCCATAAGACAATCCTAGACCTCCTTTAGGGAAAAAAAAGTCCACTTTTTGGAACTCCTTCTACAGACCCGAAATGTCACTCATTTTTATCCTACGATGCTGCCTGACTCGAGTAGTTATTCCGGCATTTTGTGTCTATGGTATCAGCCAGCATCTACGCTTCCTTCCTACACTAGTACTCCTATAACTGACTGCCACCGATTCTTGTTTTTTGTGCTTCTCTGGTTTTTTGTGCTTTTTTTTTCTCTCTCTCTCTCTCTCTCTCTCTCTCTCTCTCTCTCTCTCTCTCTCTCTCTCTCTCTCTCTCTCTCTCTCTCTCTCTCTCTCTCTCTTTTTTTTAAATTTTTTTTTTATTTTTATTTTTTCCCCCAGGAACATAATAATAATAGATTTTATTTATATAGCACTTTTCAGGACTCAAAGTCGCTTGACTGCAGAAAGTTGTGACCACTGCCCAGTCCATCATCGGCTCTGGCCTCTCTACCATCGAGGGGATCTATCGCAGTCGCTGCCTCAAAAAGGCTGCCAGTATCATCAAGGACCCACACCATCCTGACCACACACTCATCTCTCCGCTGCCTTCAGGTAGAATGTACAGGAGCCTGAAATCTGCAACATCCAGGGTCAGGAATAACTGCTTCCCCACAGCCACCAGGCTATTAAATATGACATCAAACAAATTCTGAACAATAGCAGTCTATTATTATGATTGCATTATATCTGTATATTCATTGTGTATATATATGGTCTATTGTCTAAAGACACACTGATCATTTATCTTCCGTTTTGTATTATGTTTACATATTCTGCTGTGCTGCAGCAAGTACGAATTTCATTGTCCTATCTGGGACACATGACTCTCTTGAATCTTGATCACACAGCTGAGCAGAAGCAGACATTGTGGTAGCAGTAGAGCTAGGAGGAGTGACTACTACTTCTGCAAAGCATTGTTGAATGATACATGCTATGTGTATCAGGCAACCATTAGACTTCAGAGATACAGGATAGAAACAGGCCCTTCGGCCCACCGAGTCAACGCCGACCAGCGATCACCCCGTACACTAGCACTATCAATAGACAATAGACAATAGACAATAGGTGCAGGAGTAGGCCATTAGGCCCTTCGAGCCAGCACCACTATTCAATGTGATCAAGGCTGATCATCCCCAATCAGTACCCCGTTCCTGCCTTCTGCCCATATCCCCTGACTCCACTATTTTTAAGAGCACTATCTAGCTCTCTCTTAAAAGCAGCTTCCCACAGCCATCAGGCTATTAAACCCAACAACAATAAGTTCTGAAGTATAGCAGTCTATTATTCACATCGGCCGACTTGGGATTACTGACCATCCTACGTACTAGCAACAATTTTTCAATTTTACCAAAGCCAATTAACCTCCAAACTTGCACGTTTTTGGAGTGTGGGAGGAAACCGGAGCACCTGGAGAAAACTCAGAGGGTCACAGGAAGAACGTACAAACTCCATACTGACAGCACCCGTAGTCAAGATCGAACCCCGGGCCTCTGGCGCTGTATAGGGCCTGTCCCACTTGGTGGTTTTTTTTGCCGTCACTTCAGTGTCGCCAAAAGATTTTGAACATTTCAAAATCCAGCGGCGACAAAATAAACGTTGTGACGCTTGAAAAAACTGCGCGCGGCAATACGCCATCACTCCGCGTCACGGCCACATCACGCCATAAATTTTTCGGTGACCGGATACGTCAGTCAATGATGCCGGCAGTTGCCGAAAAACTCGCCAAGTGGGAGACAGGCCCTTAAGGCAGCAACTCTACCACTGCACAACCGTGCCACACTCCGCCTCTCGGCTTATTAAATGTTATTGATAAGTAATCTTGTCTTTATCTGATATTCCTGCTGTTCAGTCTGGTCTGTTGCTTTGCGTGTAGACTCCGTCTGTTAATCAAGAGGACTTGCAAAATAATCTGTTGTTTGCAATGAAACAGTTTATTGAGCACGTCAACAATGTTATGAGTAGACTCTGCTGAATAAATAGATTATATATGACACTAGATATAACCATCTTGCTGTGAAAGAGATGGAAACATAGACACATAGAAAATTGGTGCAGGAGCAGGCCAGTCGTCCCTTCGTCCCTTCAATATGATCATGTCTGATCATCCAGAATCAGTACCCCATTCCTGCTTTCTCCCCATAAACCTTGGTTCCATTAGCCCTAAGATCTCTGGAATTAATATCAACCCTCTTTACTTTCAAGAGAGAGCTGGATAGGGCTCTTAAAGATAGTGGATTCAGGGGATATGGGGAGAAGGCAGGAATGGGGTACTGATTGGGGATGATCAGGCATGATCACATTGAATGGCGGTGCTGGCTCAGGGCCGAATGGCCTACTCCTGCACCAGTTGTCTATTGTCTATAGACAACAGGACTTTTCATTGTAAAATTGATCATTTTTGTAGATATAGATCTTGTTTATTATAAATTAAATTGCTTGCCTTACAAATACTCCTTTTCAATCATAAAAAACCTATCTGGACTAACTCTACACTGTAAAGAAAGATTGCTTACTGTGTAATATAGATTCTGATGTATAAATAGTTCCTGTTCATTGTAAAATGAATTCTGTTTAGTATATTAATATATCCTCCTCTCGGTTCGCAATAACCAACCTGATCTCCCGGTGGCTCAGCACTTCAACTCCCCCTCCCATTCCCAATCCGACCTTTCTGTCCTGGGCCACCTCCACGGCCAGAGTGAGGCCCACTGCAAATTGGAGGAGCAGCACCTCATATTTCGCTTGGGTAGTTTATACCCCAGCAGTATGAACATTGACTTCTCCAATTTCAGGTAGTCCCTGCTTTCTCCCTCCTTCCCCTCCCCCTTCCCAGCTCTCCCACAGCCCACTGTCTCCGCCTCTTCCTTTCTTCTTCCTGCACCCCCACCCCACCCCCACATCAGTCTGAAGAAGGATCTCGACCCGAAACATTACCTTTTCCTTCGCTCCATAGATGCTGCCTCACCCGCTGAGTTTCTCCAGCATTTTTGTCTACCTTCGATTTTTCCAGCATCTGCAGCTCTTTCTTAAATAGCAATATATCCTGCTCAATGCAAAATAGAATCACATGGGATATGGTTTATTAAAGGACTGCAGATGCTCCGAACATGAGCAAAACACAAAGTGCTGGAGGAACCCGGTGAGTCAGGCAGCATCTGTGGAGGGAATGGACAGATGACACTTCTGGTTGGGACCTGGCTTCAGACTTCATGTAATATCACTAGACCACGTTCACATGAAAACAAATACACAAATTGCTGGCGTAAACGGGTCAGCCAGCAACTCTGGAGAACTTTGCTCAGTGGTAGAGTTGCTGCCTTACAGCGCCAAAGACTCGGGTTCATTGGGCCAGACAAAAATGTTGGAGAAACTCAGCGGGTGAGGCAGCATCTATGGAGGTGACGTTTCGGGACGAGACCCTTCTTCATTGGGCTATGCCTGTTTGGGTGCACATATTTATTCCACACCCATTTTATTCTCCTGCAGCCCCACAGCCACTGAGGTTCATACGCTCCCAAGTTCAAGGAGCAGAATAAGGCCATTCGGCCCATCAAGTCTCCTGCATCATTCAATCATGGCTGATCTATCTTTCCCTCTCATCCACATTCTCCTGCCTTCTCCCCATAACCCCCGACACCCTTACTGATCAAGAATCTATCCCTTACTAATCAAGAATCTATCTCTGCCTTAAAAATACCCATTGACTTGGCCACCACAGTGGTCTGTGGCAATGAATTCCACAGATTCACCACCCTCTGACTAAAGACATTCCTCCTCATCTCCCTTCTAAAGGTACGTCCTTTTATTCTGAAGCTGTGCCTTCTGATAGACAATAGACAATAGGTGCAGGATTAGGCCATTCGGCCCTTCGAGCCAGCACCGCCGTTCAATGTGATCATGGCTGATCATCCCCAATCAGTACCCCATTCCTGCCTTCTCCCCATATCCCCTGACTCCGCCATCTTTAAGAGCCCTATCTAGCTCTCTCTTGAAAGTGTCCAGAGAACCCGCCTCCACCACCCTCTGAGGCAGAGAATTCCACAGACTCACAACTCTCTGTGAGAAAAAGTGTTTCCTCGTCTCCGTTCTAAATGGCCTTACCCCTGATCCTAGACTCTCCCACACCCTCTCCACACCCACTCCATCCAGGCCTTTCACTATTCGGTAAGTTTCAATGGGGTCTGGATCGAACCTGGGTTCCCTGAGCCACGAGGCAGCAGCTCCACCCACTGCACCGCTGTGTCACCCTAACACATGAATGAAACCAGCAAGTATAGTAAAACGTACACTCACAGCGTACTTAACTCAAATCAATTAGTTCAAAAACCATGTGAATTATCTGTATCCTGTTATCGTTCAACTGTGCAATTAAAATGACAATTAACTTGCAGTCAAGTTATTTAATACTCTGAGCAAATTGTGATTCATTTTTAATTACTCTACACCAACATTTATTCCATTGCCTTTTATCCCTTGAGGATATCACAAAATACCTTACAGCCAATGAAATAAGCAATCTGTAGAACAGCGGGCCATTCGTTCCTTCAGGGCTGTACTAGTATTCAATTAGATCAGGGTTGTAGATCCATTCTTTCTCTCAGCTGCACCCTGTCACGTTGTTTCTTTGACTGAGAACTACATGGCCACCAGGGGCACTGGATGGCTGCCCTGCCGGCAGTCTGTTCGTTTTTTCTTTCTTTTTGTTATTTTTTAATGCATTAAAAATTTGTTTTAATGTTCTCCGGTTTGTTTTATGTGGGGACGGGGGGGGAAATCGGGGGGAACTTTTTTTCAAGTTCTTACGTTCCCGGAGATGTGATTAATTTTCGGTTCACATTCTCCGGGCGCTCTGCGGCCTACCATCAATGAAGCTGGAGGCCTCCTCGGACTGTCGTGAGCCCCACAACGGGGCGTGGACTTAACATCGGAGCTGATCCCTTGCCTGGGATCGCTCCCACCGTGAACACCGCGGACTTTACCATCAAGCTCGCAGTCTCGGGAGAGGCCGAGTCGGGAGCTCCAACGTCGCGGAAGGGTCGACCAGCCCCGACGCGAGGTTCGATCGCCCGGCGCAGGGGAGCTGACATCCCCCCGATGCAGGAGCTGAACGCCTCGACGCGGAGGGCCAGAACACCGCCGGTGTTTCGGGGAAAACATTCCATGTCTGTGAAACCTCATCCCTGTAAATAATGTCGTCTAATCCATGCATCATTCTGGTGAACCACCTCTGCAGCCTCTCTGAAGCCTCTACATACTTCCTGTAATGGGAGACCACAACAGCATGCAATACTCCAAATGTAGCCTAAACAGCCTGCTCAACAATTGCTGGTGTGACTGGACCGCATTCCAGAAACCCACGTCATGAACCTTCTCTCCTAATGTGAGGATAAAGGGCCTGTCCCACTTGGCCGTCATTTGCGCGCCATTTACGCAAACCTGGTAGCATGTGGGTAGAAACATAGAAAATAGGTGCAGGAGTAGGCCATTCGGCTCTTCGAGCCTGCACCGCCATTCAATATGATCATGGCTGATCATCCAACTCAGTATCCTGTACCTGCCTTCTCTCCATACCCCCTGATCCCTTTAGCCACAAGGGCCACATCGAACTCCCTCTTAAATATAGCCAATGAACTGGCCTCAACTACCTTCTGTGGCAGAGAATTCCACAGATTCACCACTCTCTGTGTGAATTTTTTTTTTCTCATCTCGGTCCGAAAAGACTTCCGGATCATTAAACTGTGACCCCCTTGTTCTGGACTTCCCCAACATCGGGAACAATCTTCCTGCATCTAGCCAGTCCAACCCCTTAAGAATTTTGTAAGTTTCTATAAGATCCCCCCTCAATCTTCTAAATTCTAGCGAGTACAAGCCGTACAAGGTAGCGTGGGACGGGCGCATGAGGTGGCGTGGAGGAGTGTGGGGTTGCGCGCGGTATCGCGCAACGCTCCAGGATTTCGTTCTGCACGAAATCTTCGCCGCCACCGGCATGTTGCGTAAATGACGGCCAAGTGGGACACCCTGGCGTGGCGCAACGTCGCACCTCCAACAGCAGCAGAAGCAGGCAAGCTCGACCTGGGGCTCACGGCCATTGCGGATCCGGATCCGCCCCCATTCCTACTCCCAGAGCGGGGCAAAAACGATTGGAGATAGAAAAAAATGCTGGAGTAACTCAGCGGGACAGGCAGCATCTCTGGAGCGAATCAATGGATGATGTTTCGGGTCAAGACCCTTCTTTCAGACTAAAGAAGAGTCTCGATCCAAAACATCATCCACTCCTTCTCTCCAGAGATGCTGCGGTTCCCGCTGAGTTACTCCAGCATTTTGTGTCTATCTTCAAATGACGTCACGCGCTCCAGACGGCTGTGCGGACGCATGATGACGCGCGCGACCATCGCGCGTCAGTCACTACCGGCCTGTTGCGTAAATGACGGCCAAGTGGGACAGGCCCTTTACTCATTACAAACATATAGCGCAGAATTATACGCAGTATTGGTGTAGTCTTACTCAGACCACGTTCAGGAGCAGCTTCTTCCCAACAACTATCAGGCTCCTTAACGCCACAAAAACACAACTAAACTATGAATTATGAACTGAATTAATTGAACTAGGGACCTAAGGTTTTGTTTCGTATCCCATCTTGTCTTAGGCCCCCTTCGGTCATGGCTGACCATGGGTGTCTCCAGGGTGCTATTCCCAAAATGGAGGACGCCTGTGCGTGACTTTGTTTAACGTGGGGAGACTGGTGCACAGACAGCCACCCCACGGTCCTTGACAGATCTGGGTCAGGATCCAGTGGCATGGATTCCAAGACGACCGGAGACCCTTTTCTGTTGCAGCCTTCATCCGTCTTCCCAGCCGTTGTGACGCTCCACTGAGGTCAGCCATCGTCCTCCGCCTGTTCCACCGTTGAGGTCTTGGTTGGATTGCTCTTTGTCAGAGACCTCCCCCTCGACCTTACCGCCATGGGTGGCCCTACCAGGAGCATAGCTCCAGACGGCATCGCTCTCAGGATCTCAGGTCCACACAAGCTTCTGCACCACGGACAAGTTGACAATCCACGTACACTAACACTATCCTACACACTTGTGACAATTTACAAAAAATTTCCAAAGCCAATTAACTTGCAGACCTGCACGTCTTTGGGATGTGGGAGGAAACCAGAGCATCAGAAGAAAATCCACGCGGTCACAGAGAGAACAGACAAACTCCGTACAGACAGCCCCCGTAGTCAGGACCGAAACCTGAATCTCACGCGCTGTGAGGCAGCAATTCTACCGCTGTGCCGTCCTGCTAGGCCTGGTACGTTTGTAAGTTCATAAGTTTATAGGAGCAGAATTAGGGCATTTGGCCCATCATGACTACTCCACCATTCAATCATGGCTGATCTAACTTTCCCTCCCAACCCCATTCCCCTGCCTTCGCCCTATCACCCCTGACACCCGTACTAATCAAGAATCTGTCAATCTCCACCTTAAAAACATCCATTGATTTAGCCTTCACAACAACCTGTGGCAATTAATTCCCCAGATTCACCACCCTCTGACTGTAAATGAGTGAGTGTAAATCTTCTGAATGAGTGTAAATGCGGTTCTGAATGAGTGTAAATGCCATACTGTAATCTGGGATCAAACGCCAGCCAACCTCTGCCTCAGGCCACCTGGCGAGCAGACAAGCTTTCAGCCCCAGGTGGATGTTGGCGCCAATTAGCACCTGGCGCCAGGCCTGGCACTGTGCCAACGTCTCACTGACACTCATTACCTGCGTGCTCCTCTGATATTAAGCAGCAGTGTGCAGGTGTTTATCAGCAGATTGTAATCGGATCAAGGGAATGTTTGCACATTGGGCTATCGCGTAAATTAAATGTTTACTATTCTCAGTTACTTGCCACTCAATTCCCAGTGACAATCTGTCCATCTGCGCGGACTTAACCCTTTCCCACCCGTTAATCCCCACTCTTTCTTCCCAAAAACCCTTTCTGGCTTAAGTCCTCCCTCCACCACCTCCAGTTTAAATTCCACTTGGAATATTTTGGAGGACCAAGAAACCAAGAGCCAAGACTATCTGACAATCGTCCGATCAGCTGAGAAGGTTATTGGCTGCAGCCTTCCCACCATTGATGAACTGTACACTGCAAGGGCCAGGAAGCGAGCGGGTAAGATCATCTCTGACCCCTCTCACCCTGGCCACAAACTCTTTGAATCACTTCCCTCTGGAAGGCGACTCTGGACTGTCAAAGCTGCCACAGCCAGACATAAAAACAGCTTTTTTCCCCACGAGTAGTAGCTCTACTCAATAACCAAAAATCTGTAGCCTCCTTTTGATCTGGTATTTTGTTGGTTCACATGTTTGATCAACTGTGTTTTATTATTAATGTTTAGTGTGTTATGTGTCATTCCTAACTGTCACTGTATGTCATGTTGTCACTTGCGGGCGGAGCACCAAGGTAAATTCCTTGTATGTGAATACTTGGCCAATAAACTTATTCATTCTGTTTTTTTTAATTTTTTTTTTAAGATGAGAGAAACTATAATCTAATAGAGAGAAAAAGAAGACAAAAAAAGAAATTACCAATAACAAGATTGTGGAGATAGATCCAGGAGATGTTGAGTATAACTATTCATCCAATCCCAAACTCAGTTTTCAACCCTGATTTTGTGTTAAACCAATTCACTTTTTCAAGAATTAAATAAATGGAGAACATATTCTAACAAATAATTCGGGTTTGTCAATTAAGACAAATCTTATTTTTTCCAAGTGCAAGGTCTCAGTCATTTTCGTAATCCACATTTTAATTCTGTTCAAGAAGGAACTGCAGATGCTGGAAAATCGAAGGTAGACAAAATTGCTGGAGAAACTCAGCGGGTGAGGCAGCATCTATGGAGCGTAGGAAATGGGCAACGTCTCGGGCCGAAACCCTTCTTCAGACTGATGTGAGGGTGGGGGGGGGGGGGGGGGGAAGAAAAAAGGAAGAGGAGGAGCCAGAGGGCTGAGGGAGAGCCGAGAGTGGGAGGATACAGTAAGGACTACCTGAAATTAGAGGTCAACTTATTCATTCATTCATTCATTCATTCATTCATTCATACATTTAACCATCCAGAACATTAGTTTATACCCTAGTTCTGAGATACCTGAAAGGCCCTTCGGCCCACCGAGTCTGTGCCAACCAGCGATCACCCCATACACTAGTTCTATCCCACACATCAGATTCTGTATTAACACATTCGGTATTCTGTTTGCATATTGTGTTGTGCTGCAGAAAGCAAGAATTTCATTGTCGTATCTGGGACACATGACAATAAAACTCTCTTGACTCTTGAATCTTGACTCTTGACTGCTGAGATGAAGAGGGAGCAAGAGATCCTAGTTCTTTAGTTTACTTCAGAAATGTTGATTAGTACAGGTGTCAGAGTTTACGGGGAGAAGGCAGGAGAATGGGATTAGGAGGGAGAGATAGATCAGCCATGATTGAATGGCGGAGTAGACTTGATGAGTCGAATGGACTAATTCTACTCCTGTCATTATGACCTTATGACCTTATCCAGTGCAGACCCTGGTCCTTCGGCCCACCAAGTCCGTGCCGACCAGCGATCGCACCGTACACTAGCACAATCCTACACACTGGGGACAAAATACAATTTACAGAAGCCAATTAACCCACAAACCTGGGATGTCGGTGGAAACCGGAGCAATAGACAACAGGTGCAGGAGTAGGCCATTCGGATCTTCGAGCCAGCACCGCCATTCAATGTGATCATGGCTGATCATCCACAATCAGTACCCCGTTCCTGCCTTCTCCCCATATCCCTGACTCCGCTATCTTTAAGAGCCCTATCTAGCTCTCTCTTGAAAGTATCCAGAGAACCGGCCACCACCGCCCTCTGAGGCAGAAAATTCCACAGACTCACAACACTCTGTGAGAAAAAGTGTTTCCTCATCTCCGTTCTAAAGGGCCGACCCCTTATTCTTGAACTGTGGCCCCTGGTTCTGGACTCCCCCAACATCGGGAACATGTTTCCTGCCTCTGGCGTGTCCAAACACTTAATAGTCATAGTAAGGGAGGACCCAGAGAAAACCCACACGAACACAGGGAGAACGTGCAAACTCCGTACAGACAGCACCCTTAGTCAGGGCCGAACCCGGGTCTCTGGCACTGTGAGGTAGCAACTCTACCGCTGCGCCACCGTGCTGCCCAATCGGCCAAATTTGTCGATCCAAGAACCAAGGTCCACAGTTGGCACCGGCACAGTAACATTCACCATCCAACGGGATCCCACCACCGGCCATATCTTCCCATCAACTCCCCTTTCGGCTTTCCGCAGAGACCACTCCCTCCGTAACTCCCTGGGCAATTCGTCCCTTCCCACCCAATCCACCCCCTCCCCTGGTACTTTCTCTTGCAACTGCAGGAAATGGTACACTTGTCACTTTACCACCCCCCTTGACTCCATCCAAGGACCTAAGCAGTCTTTCCAGGTGAGGCAGAGGTTCACCTGCACCTCCTCCAACCTCATCTATTGCATCAGCTGCTCTAGATGTCAGCTGATCTACATCGGTGAGACCAAGCACAGGCTTGGCGATCGCTTCGCCCAACACCTCCGCTCGGTCCGCAATAACCAACCTGATCTCCCGGTGGCTCAGCATTTCAACTCCCCCTCCCATTCCCAATCCGACCTTTCTGTCCTGGGCCTCCTCCATGGCCAGAGTGAGTCCCACCGCAAATTGGAGGAGCAGCACCTCATATTTCGCTTGGGCAGTTTACACCCCAGCGGTATGAACATTGACTTCTCCAATTTCAGGTAGTCCTTGCTTTCTCCCTCCTTCCCCTCCCCTTCCCAGCTCTCCCACAGCCCACTGTCTTCGCCTCTTCCTTTCTTCTTCCCGCCCCTCCCCCCTTCCCCACATTAGTCTGAAGAAGGGTCTCGACCCGAAACGTCGCCTATTCCTTCGCTCCATAGATGCTGCCTCACCCGCTGAGTTTCTCCAGCATTTTGGTCTACCATCCCTCTCAGGAGCTAACTCTGCCTGCTGGAGTCTCACAAGCCCTCACAAACCAAACTGAGTTTTCACGGCGTAACCTCATTGAATGAAGCTTGCACCACTTGCTCTGAAATTAGATATTTACACTTTGCACTAACCCTGCCAAAATGCCTCTGGCAATTGGAAAGGCGTCCAAGAACAAACTAATATCTTGCAACCACAATGTCATGCTGGAGATGCTCTGATAAGGCTTTTTATATAAGCTATAACTCAAGAATAAATAAACATACCATAAATTGCGTGCTCAAAGTTTGCTCCCAATAAATAGTTTCAAGCGAATGACATCGACCTGGGCAGAGAGCTGCAAGTAAATCACTGGCTCCCGTTTCGAGAGCAGATAATGGGCATTGCCCAGTCCATCGCACCAACCAACCTCCCTTCCCTTCCCTTGACTCCATCTACACCTCACGCTGCCTCGGCAAGGCCAGCAGCATCATCAAGGCCCAGGAAGTTCGGCGTGTCCCCAACAACTCTCACCAACTTCTACAGATGCGCCTGGACAGACACGGAAATCGGTGTCAAAACATGCGGGGGACACAATTTCTTGGCGGCTGCACGCGCGCATGCGCACACGCACACGTGGGCAACAGCAACAGCAACAGCAGCTTGGTCCGCCCCGAATCGTGGGGCTTGAATCTGCCCGTTCACGGGGCCTTTCATCGGCCGGCGGGGACTTCAACATCGGGAGCCTCGATCGCCTCGATGCAGCAGTTTGATTTTAAGCCGCACCGGGCACTGAAAGGCCCCGCGAACGGGCCGATTCTGCCCTTAGAAAGCGGCTGATAAAGTCCGGACTACAAAATATGGGGGGGATCGTCCCCCACCTCTCAAAGCAGGGGGGCGACGTGTCCCCCCTCTACCCCCCCCCCCCAGGATTTCCGCCCCTGCACAGAAGGAACATTATCAGGATACATCTCAGCCTTCCACCACGTCTAACCTAAACCACTGTCCTTCCGTGAGATCTTGCTCTGCGTAATTTGGCCGCTGCTTCTCCTAGATTGGAAGATTCTACACAAACTCTCCCTCCCAACCCCGACAACAATCGACTCGCCTGAGAACAGGGTACGCCAGCGACACTCAACCCCCGAGGATGTCGAAGGCGTTACAGAAATGCACAACCCTCAACATTAGGAAGGACTGGTGGGCGCGGGGGGGAGAACTGAGATGCACTCCCTCAATAGCTAGAATGTCCTTCCTCAAATTTCAATATGATCCCCTCTCATCCTAAATTCCAGAGTGTGCAAGCCCAGCCGCTCCATTCTCTCAGCATATGACAGCCCCGCCATCCCGGGAATTAACCTGGTGAACCTACGCTGCACTCCCTCAATAGCAAGAATGTCCTTCCTCAAATTTGGAGAGCAAAACTGCACACAATACTCCAGGTGTGGTCTCACTAGGGCCCTGTACAACTGCAGAAGGACCTCTTTGCTCCTGTACTCAACTCCTCTTGTTATGGAGGCCAACATGCCTTCATGGGCCAAAGGGCCTGTTTCCATGCTGCATCTCCAATCTAAACGAAAGTACTAAAATCCCTCCGCTCCCTCTTCATCTCAGCTGTCTCCTCTAGCGCTACTCCCCTCGAAACCTTGTGACCCCACCCCTTCTACTATCTCCTCCCCTGTTATGTCTTCTGATCAGTCCTTCCACAAGCAAGGGTATTGTCCAATTCACCTCTAGACTGAGATGTTTAAAACAAGATCTCTCCTGGTCCCAGAACACGGATGCAATTATAAAGAAGCACATCAGCGCCTCTACTTCCTGAGAAGATTACGGAGAGTCGGTTTGTCAAGGAGGACTCTCTCGAACTTCTACAGGTGCACAGTAGAGAGCATGCTGACCAGTTGCATCGTGGCTTGGTTCGGCAACTTGAACGCCCAGGAGCGGAAAAGACTGCAAAAAGTTGTAAACACTCCCCAGTCCATCATCGGCTCTGACCTCCCTACCATCGAGGGGATCTATCGCAGTCGCTGCCTCAAAAAGGCTGCCAGCATCATCAAGGACCCACACCATCCTGGCCACACACTCATCTCTCCGCTGCCTTCAGGTAGAAGGTACAGGAGCCTGAAGACTGCAACGTCCAGGTTCAGGAACAGCTGCTTCCCCACAGCCATCAGGCTATTAAACTCAACTCAAACAAAACGCTGAACGTTAACAGCCCATTGCACTTTATCTGTTTGTTTATGTGTGTATATATATATTCATTGATATATGGACACATAGATCTGTGGAATTCTCTACCTCAGAGGGCGGTGGAGGCCGGTTCTCTGGATGCTTTCAAGAGAGAGCTAGATAGGGCTCTTAAAAATAGCGGAGTCAGGGGATATGGGGAGAAGGCAGGAACGGGGTACTGATTGGGGATGATCAGCCATGATCACATTGAATGGCTGTGCTGGCTCGAAGGGCCAAATGGCCTACTCCTGTACCTATTGTCTATTGTCTATCTGTTCTGTATTTATCTATGCCTACAATATTCTGTTGTGCTGAAGCAAAGCAAGAATTTCATTGTCCTATCTGGGACACATGACAATAAACTCTCTTGAATCTTGAATCTTCAATCTTGAAAAACAGCAGGAGAAATTCTGCTCGATTTTAATGGGAGCCCGGGTGGATAACAAGGTTGAAAGGCTTGTGTGCCGCGTTTTTACAGGGGGATCTCTGCTAATGAACAGCTGCCTGCCAGCTGTTTGTGAAGGAGGGCAGCTTTAATGAGATCTGGTTAGGACTGCGTCCCCCCCCCCGGGGAGCAGAGAGCTACACCAGCACCATCAATCACACGATATAATGAGCTTGTCACTTGTGCAGCCCAGACGTTCCCAGACGCTGCTCACAGCTCACAGCTCTCTGCACTTTAGACCCGTTCCCTGCAGCTGCCAGCTTCACGGCCAATCCCCTTCCACCTCTCGGCCGCCTCGCAAACACCAGTGACTCTGTTATTTGCCGCAGCGGGTGACTCGCCGCCTCACAGCGCCAGAGACCCCAGTTCAATCCTGACCATGGTGCTGTCTGTACGGAGTTTGTACATCTGCCATGTGAACGAACGCGCAGGTTTTCTCCGGGTGCTCCGGTTTCCTCCCACATTGCAAAGGCACTAGACAATAGGTGCAGGAGTAGGCCATTCGGCCCTTCGAGCCAGCACCGCCATTAAAAGTGATCATGGCTGATCATTCAATGTGATCATCGCTGATCATCCCCAATCAGTACCCCGTTCCTGCCAATAGACAATAGACAATAGGTGCAGGAGTAGGCCATTCGGCCCTTTGAGCCAGCACCGCCATTAAAAGTGATCATGGCTGATCATCCCCAATCACTAACCCGTTCCTGTCTTCTCCCCATATCCCCTGACTCCGCTAAATTTAAGAGCCCTATCTAGCTCTCTCTTGAAAGTATCCAGAGAAACGGCCTCCACCGCCCTCTGAGGCAGAGAATTCCACAGACTCACAACTCTCTGTGAGAAAAAGTGTTTCCTCGTCTCCGTTCTAAATGGCTTACTCCTTATTCTTAAACTGTGGCCCCTGGTTCTGGACTCCCCCCAACATCGGGAACATGTTTCCTGCCTCTAGCGTGTCCAAACCCTAAATAATCTTGTATGTTTCAATAAGATCCCCTCTCATCCTTCTAAACTCCAGAGTGTACAAGCCCAGTCGCTCCATTCTCAATAGACAATAAGACAATAAGATCCCCTCTCATCCTTCTAAACTACAGAGTGTACAAGCCCAGCCACTACATTCTCTCAGCAAATGACAGTCCCGCCATCCTGGGAATTAACCTTATAAACCTGCGCTGCACTCCCTCAATAGCAAAAATGTCCTTCCTCAAATTAGGGGACCAAAACTGCACACAATACTCCAGGTGTGGTCTCACTAAACGAAACTAAACTAATGGGGAGAACGTACAAACTCAGCACATTTATCACCAGTAGTCAGGATCGAACCGGGGTCTCTGACACGACAAGGCAGCAAGTCTACCGCTGTGCCACCATGCTGCCCTTCCAGGGGAGATTCCATTATTCACCGATTATTCTTGCTGCTTAACAGCCACTGAAAATCATATCTTATTGAATTAGGTGCAATAAGTATTTAATGGCGTGCCAAATGATAACTGCTGAACAACCTCTCTGGCCCTGAAAACCTAATTTTGCACGTACGGATTTTCAATTGGATAATTAATTCAAAATTTTTAAAAAAATAATAGATTTTTTTCGAAAGTTTGTTCATTTGTCAACTTCCTCCTTCATGTGGCTCAATGACTCTATTGTGTGTTGTCTTCCTCTTTTTCTTCGATGCAGCTGGCCGCTCGAACGACTCAGTCATATCACCGTTGCTAGGCTCTTGACAAGACAGAGTGGGGTCAAGTGTCAAGGTCAGGCATCAAGACTAATGGGCCTGCCCCACGTAGGCGATTTTTTTCGGCAACTGCCGGCGACTGTCATAGTCGTAGCAGGTTGTCGAAAAACCGGCGACTGGACCCCACAATGACAATACCTACGACAACCTACCACCTAGTCGACGTCAAGCCATGGCAAGCTACCGACAACCGGCAACCCAATAGGATGTCCACCTACGACCACACAGGCGACACCCTATGAGAACCAAAGTCAACCTACATCCACCCGCGACAATCTACGATCCTGTCGGCGATAACTGATGACAATTCAGTCGCCGGAACAATAGACAATGGACAATAGGTGCAGGAGTAGGCCATTCGGCCCTTCGAGCCAGCATTGTGTCATTGTGATAATGGCTGATCATCCCCAATCAGTACCCCGTTCCTGCCTTCTCCCCATATCCCTTGACTCCATTATCTTTAAGAGCCCTATCCAGCTCTCTCTTGAAAGTATCCAGAGAACCGGCCTCCACCGCCCTCTGAGGCTGAGAATTCCACAGACTCACAACTCTCTGAGAGAAAAAGTGTTTCCTCGTCTCCATTCTAAAAAGCTTACCCCTTATTCTTAAACTGTGGCCCCTAATTCTGGACTCCCCCAACATCGGGAACATGTTTCCTGCCTCTAGCGTGTCCAAACCCTTAACAATCTTATATGTTTCAATAAGATCCCCTCGCATCCTTCGAAGGGCCGAATGGCCTACTCCTGCACCTATTTTCTATGTATCTATGTATCTATGTAAACTACAGAGTGTACAAGCCCAGCCGCTCCATTCTCTCAACATATGACAGTCCCGCCATCCCGGGAATGAACCTGGTGAACCTACGCTGCACTCCCTCAATAGCAAGAATGTCCTTCCACAAATTTGGAGACCAAAATTGTACACAATACTCCAAAATTCCAAATAAGGTAGCCCGAGGGTCTCCAATCAGATCGACAGTAGTTCAGGACTGTTCTTTAGTTGTTGGTAAGATGGGTCAATAGCCTGATAACAGCTGGGAAGAAACGGTCCCTGAATCTGGAGATTTGCATTTTCACACTTCTATTCGTTTTGCCCAAGGAGAAAGCAGAGAAGAGAGACTGGCCAGGGTTCAACTGGTCCTTGATTATGCTGCTGGCCTTGCCGAGACAGCATGAGATATAGATGGAGTCAATGGAAGGGAGGTTGGTTGGTTGGTTGGTTTGATGGTCTGGGCTGCGTCCTCAAGGAAGGAGACAGTGAGTGAGGCTGAAGAAGGGTCTCGACCCAAAACGTCACCTATTCCTTTTCTGCAGACCTGCTGCCTGACTCATTGAGTTACTCCTGAAGAAGGGTCTCGACCCGAAACATCGCCCGTTTCCTTCGCTCCATAGATGCTGCCTCACCAGCTGAGTTTCTCCAGCGTTTTTGTCTACCTTCGATTTTCCAGCATCTGCAGTTCCTTCTTAAACATTGAGTTTCTCCAGTTATTTTATGTCAGTTTGACTTCATTTTGTCTGGTCGGAGGTTATTTGAGGTCAGCCCTGCTGTGTACAGCCTTGGGCCAATGAAACAAATCAGCGTGCAACTCCTCGCTGCCCAGTTTGATGTCTTATCCAACATAAACCAGCAATATACACTGGCCTATCGTAGCAGAAGTTAGTGAAATGTTCACAGGAACTAAAGACCAACATTCCCAACTAACATTCCAGACCAACATTCCCAACAGAACCACAGAAAGCTGGAACAAGAGGAAGGCCAGAGTCAGATCACGTCTGGTCCAACATTCCTGAAGTTAGTCATATCATAGAATTATAATGTGTAAACAGGCTCTTTAACTCAACTGGTCCCATCTACACTAGTCCCACTTGGCTGCCTTTCCCTCCAATCCTGTCCCATCCATGTACCTGTCAAATCGCTTCTGAAACTAAAAGGTTCATCTTCTGGCATACTATCTAAAAGGCGTCAAGTTGGGAAAAGGGGAAGTACAACAGGATTTGGGATGCTTGTACATTAGTCTATGAAAGTAAGCATGCAGGTACAGCAGGCAGTGAAGAAAGCGAATGGCATGTTGGCCTTTATAACAAGAGGAATCAAATATAGGAGCAAAGAGGTCCTTCTGCAGTTGTACAGGGCCCTAGTGAGACCACACCTGGAGTATTGTGTACAGTTTTGGTCCCCTAATTTCAGGAAGGACATTCTTGCTATTGAGGGAGTGCAGCGTAGGTTCACCAGGTTAATTCCCGGGATGGCGGGACTGTCATATGCTGAGAGAATGGAGCAGCTGGACTTGTACACTCTGGAGTTTAGAAGGATGAGAGGGAATCTCATTGAAACATATAAGATTGTTAAGGGTTTGGACATGCTAGAGGCAGGAAACATGTTCCCGATGTTGGGGGAGTCCAGAACCAGGGGCCACAGTTTAAGAATAATGAGTAAGCCATTTAGAACGGAGACGAGGAAACACTTTTTCTCACAGAGAGTGGTGAGTCTGTGGAATTCTCTGCCTCAGAGGGCGGTGGAGGTGGGTTCCCTGGATACTATTTGGAAAGTGGTGAAATCATTGGACAAAGTCAGCATGGATTTATGAAAGGTAAATCATGTCTGACGAATCTTATAGAATTTTTCGAGGATGTAACTAGTAGAGTGGATAAGGGAGAACCAGTGGATGTGTTATATCTGGACTTTCAGAAGGCTTTCGACAAGGTCCCACATAAGAGATTAGTATACAAACTTAAAGCACACGGTATTGGGGGTTCAGTATTGATGTGGATAGAGAACTGGCTGGCAGACAGGAAGCAAAGTGTAGCAGATGCAGTATAATGTGGATAAATGTCAGGAAAGTAGACTATTATCTGAGTTCACGGGTCCTTTTCAGAATGGCACGCAGTGACTAATGGGGTACCGCAAGGCTCAGTGCTGGGACCCCAGCTATTTACAATATATATTAATGATTTGGATGAGGGAATTGAATGCAACATCTCCAAGTTTGCAGATGACACGAAGCTGGGGTGCAGTGTTCGCTGTGAGGAGGATGCTGGGAGGCTGCAAGGTGACTTGGATAGGTTGGGTGAGTGGGCAAATGCATGGCAGATGCAGTATAATGTGGATAAATGTGAGGTTATCCACTTTGGTGCAAAAGCAGGAAAGTAGACTATTATCTGAATGGTGGCCGATTAGGAAAAGGGGAGATGCAACGAGACCTGGGTGTCATGGTACACCAGTCATTGAAAGTAGGCATGCAGGTGCAGCAGGCAGTAAAGAAAGCGAATGGTATGTTAGCATTCATAGCAAAATGTTTTGAGTATAGGAGCAGGGAGGTTCTACTGCAGTTGTACAGGGTCTTTGTGAGACCACACCTGGAGTATTGCGTACAGTTTTGGTCTACTAATCTGAGAAAGGACATTCTTGCCATAGAGGGAGTACAGAGAAGGTTCACCAGACTGATTCCTGGGATATCATATGAAGAAAGACTGGATAGACTTGGCTTGTACTCGCTAGAATTTAGAAGATTGAGGGGAGATCTTATAGAAACGTACAAAATTCTTAAGGGGTTGGACAGGCTAGATGCAGGAAGATTGTTCCCGATGTTGGGGAAGTCCAGAACAAGGGGTCACAGTTTAAGTATAAAGGGGAAATCTTTTAGGACTGAGATAAGAAAAAAAAAATGTACACAGAGAGTGGTGAATCTCTGGAATTCTCTGCCACAGAATGTAGTTGAGGCCAGTTCATTGGCTATATTTAAGAGGGTTAGATGTGGCCCTTGTGCCTAAAGGGATCAGGGGGTATGGAGAGAAGGCAGGTACAGGATACTGAGTTGGATGATCAGCCATGATCATATTGAATGGCGGTGCAGGCTCGAAGGGCCGAATGGCCTACTCCTGCACCTATTTTCTATGTCTATGTTTCTATGTTTCAAGAGAGAGCTAGATAGGGCTCTTAAAAATAGCGGAGTCAGGGGATATGGGGAGAAGGCAGGAACGGGGTACTGATTGGGGATGATCAGCCATGATCACATTGAATTGTGGTGCTGGCTCGATGGGCCGAATGGCCTACTCCTGTACCTATTGTCTATTGTCTATTGTTTTCCCTTAATGTTGACTAATTAGAAGTTGGTGTGTTTCAAACTTTAGGCTAGAGATAAGGGGGGGATTTCTTTAGCCAGGGGGTGGTGAATCTGCGGAATTCATTGCCAATGTGTGTCAATGGGTATTTTTAAAGCGGAGATCCATTATTTCTCAAATAGGAAGGGAGTTAAGGACCTGTCCCTGCCGGCGTCATATCAGTGTCGCCAAAAGATTTTGAACATTTCAAAATCCAGCGGCGACAAAAAAAAATGTTGCGACACTTGAAAAAACACCGTGCGTGATGACGCCGCGTCACGCCACATCACCAACGCAAATTTTTCAGTGACCTGATATGTCAGTCAATGATGCCGGCATTCGGCGAAAAAATCGGCAAGTGGGACAGGCCCTTTAAAGTTTACGAGAAGAAGGCAGGAGAATGGGGTTGAGAAGGAAAGATAGAATGATGGGTTGATGGAGTAGACTCGACGGGCCGAATGGCATAATTCCGCTCCTATGGCTTATAAATGGCATTCAATTCAATAAACCTGAATTTATGTAGAAGCAAGGAACTGCAGATGCTGGTTTACAAAAAAAAAGACACAACGTGCTGGAGTATGTCAGTAGAGGAGGCAGCATCCCTGGAGGAAAAGCCATTCTGAAGAAGGGTCCCATCCGAAAATGTCGCTTATCCATGTCCTCCAGAGATGCTGCCTTGCCTGCTGGTCTTATGGTATTCCCAGTGAAACCCAGTGTGATTAACAGGAGTGGGAGATATGAAGTCATATGGACCCTATCTCCACCACATGGCCACATGCGATCCTGGGCCCTTTGAGTTTACTTTGGAGATACAGCGCGGAAACAGGCCCTTCGGCCCACCGAGTCCGCACCGACCAGCGATCCCCGCACATTAACACTATCTTACACACACTAGGGACAATTTACATTTATTCCAAAGCCAATTAACCTACATGCCTGTACGTCTTTGGAGTGTGGGAGGAAACCGAAGATCTCGGAGAAAACCCACGCAGGTCACGGGGAGAGCGTGCAAACTCCGTACAGACAGCACCCGTAGATGGGATCGAACCGCAAACGTTGAAGGGCAGCGACTCTACCGCTGTGCCACCGTGGCTGTCCTCTATCCCCCAGGCTCAAACAGTGGGACCAAGCCGAGACCCCGACTTTTACAGCCCACCCCACCTGCACTTGGAGCGCCCCCCCCCCTCTCCAGGCTCATATCCAGAACGAACGAGTGAGACAGATGCCAGATTATCAGTGCATACATTCAGACAGTAAGTCATAGGAGCAGAATGAAGCCATTTTGCCCATCAAAATGGACAATAGACAATAGGCAGTCAACAATAGGTGCAGGAGTAGGCCATTCGGCCCTTCGAGCCAGCACCGCCATTGAATGTGATCATGGCTGATCATCCCCAATCAGGACCCCGTTCCTGCCTTCTCCCCATATCCCCTGACTCCGCTATCTTCAAGAGCCCTATCTAGCTCTCTCTTGAAAGTATCCAGAGAACCGGCCTCCACCGCCCTCTGAGGCAGAGAATTCCACAGACCCACAACTCTCTGTGAGAAAAAGTGTTTCCTCGCCGTCATCGAGGTTGCAGAGACAGTAGCTGGGGTCCTGATCGAACCCGGGTCTCTGGCGTAATAAGAAACCATTGCACTGTGCCACCCCACAGTCAATGTGAACAGGGGGCTGAAGCGAGTAGACTTTAGGAATACAGCACGGAAACAGACCCATCGGCCCACCGAGTCTGCGTCAACCAGCGATCACCCTGTATACTCTGGGGACAACTTACAATTTACAGAAGCCAATTAACCTACATACCCATGCACTTTCTGTGCTGAGAAACTGGGATAACAGAAGTAGTGTGAACAAGTGTTTAAGAAAGAACTGCAGATGCTGGAGAAATTGAGGGTAGACGAAAAATGCTGGAGAAACTCAGCGGGTGAGGCAGCAATTATGGAGCGAAGGAATAGGTGACATTTCGGGTCGAGACCCTTCTTCAGGAGTAACTCAATGGGTCAGGCAGCAGGTCTGCAGAAAAGGAATAGGTGACGTTTTGGATTGAGACCCTTCTTCAGCCTCACTCACTGTCTCCTTCCTTGAGGACGCAGCCCAGACCATCAAACCAACCAACCAACCAACCTCCCTTCCATTGACTCCACCTATATCTCATGCTGTCTCGGCAAGGCCAGCAGCATAATCAAGGACCTGTTGAACCCTGGCCATTCTCTCTTCTCCGCTCTCTCCTTGGGCAAAACGAAGAGAAGTGTGAAAATGGAAATCTCCAGATCCAGTTTCTTCCCAGCTGTTATCAGGCTACTGAACCATCTTACCAACAACTAAAGAACAGTCCTGAACTACTATCTACCTGATTGGAGACTCTCGGACTATCTTAATTGGAATTTATCTTGGACTAAAGGTTATTCCCTTTATCATGTATCTGTACACTGTGAACGGCTCGACTGGAATCATGTATAGTCCTTCCGCTGACTGGATAGCATGCAACAAAAGTCTTTATACTGTACCTCGGTACACGTGACATTAAAGTAAATTTCAGGTATTCCCTGGTTTCTCCCTCTTTCCCCTCCCTTTCCCAGCTCTCCCACAGCCCACTGTCTCCGACCCTTCCTTTCTTCTTCCTGCTACCCCCCGCCCCCACATCATTCTGAAGAAGGGTCTCGACCCGAAACGTCACCCATTCCTTCGCACCACAGATGCTGCCTCACCCGCTGAGTTTCTCCAGCATTTTTCTCTACCTTAGAGTCGGTGGTCGGCACGGACTCGGTGGGTGAAAGGGCCTGTTTCTGTATCTCCAAACTAAAAAAAAGCAAAATAAATCTTCTCCAAAATCCGTCTAGATCTATGACTTTTCCAGATTCAAGGCAAGAAGAGCGAATAAAATCCCCCCCCCCCCCAAAAAAAAACCCCATCGCAGGGATGGACAGTCTATGATTTGTAAGGTGCTGCTTTTGTTGTGAAACCACTCCAGAGAAATGCGAATCAAACAGAATTCAATGCAACAGTTGCCAAGTGATGCAGTGGCTTTTCATTCTCAAGGTGAATGTGAAAGAACAGAGAGAGATGGAGAGAGTTAGGGGGAGGGGGCGGAGGAGGGAGGGGGGGGAGGGGGGGGGTGAGAGCTTTGGGTCCAAGCAAGTGAAGGCATGGTCAGGGGCGTTGAAGGGAATGACATTCAGGTGAGCAGCCAACACTGCAAGAGCGATTAGGAAGAGGGGATCTGACAAAGAGGTGGAGCAATGTTTAACAACAAATGCTGGTGCAACTCAGCGGGGAAAGGCAGCGTCTCTGGAAAGAAGGGATGGGTGACATTTTCTTCAGACGTTTACTCTCCCTCTCCTCCTCTCTCCCTCTCCTTCCCCCTCTCC
>JAXLNO010004008.1:0-7500 GCA_038087875.1 Malacoraja senta | reverse complement strand
GCTTGGCAGGCACGGTGGCGCAGCGGTAGAGTTGCTGCCTCACAGCGCCAGAGACCCGGGTTCCATCCTGACTACGGGTGCTGTCTGTACGGAGTTTGTCCACGTGAGTGTGACTCAGTATCCTACACACACACACACACCACTGGCCCAGCTACATAAACACCCCTCTCAATGGGGCATTTGTGACTCAGTGTATTAAATATTTGGCTTGAGATGCAGTACTATAGGCCTACGTCAGTCACAGTGAACAAGGTAACATATACACAGGGCTCTTGCCAGGAATCAGTTTCCATGGAGCCTGGCAGCTTTTCAGAATCTAAGGCTGGTTTTTTTTCTGTCTCTCCAGACGTTTACATAGAAAACAGAAGAGGACTGCAGGCCATTCAGCCCATCAGTACTGCTGCCCCCCTCAAACCCAACCGTGGCTGAATCACTCCCCCCCCCCACCCCCCAATTCTCACCTTACGTCAATTCAGCACAGTACAGTATGGCCCTTCAGCCCATCTAAGGATGTGATTAAATTGGAAAGGGTGCAGAAGAGATTCACCAGCTTGAGGGCTTGTGTTTAGATTAGTTTAGAGACACCGTGCAGGAACAGGGCATTCGGCCCACCGGGTCCGTGCCGACCAGCGATCCCCACACATTAAGTATAGGAGCAACGAGGTCCTTCTGTAGTTGTACAGGGCCCTAGTGAGACCACACCTGGAGTATTGGGTGCAGTTTCGGTGCCCTAATTTGAGGAAGGACATTCTTGCTATTGAGGGAGTGCAGCGTAGGTTTACAAGGTTAATTCCCGGGATGGCGGGACTGTCATATGCTGAGAGAATGGAGCGGCTGGGATTGTATACTCTGGAGTTTAGAAGGATGAGAGGCAATCTTAATGAAACATATAAGATTATTAAGGGTTTGGACATGTTAGAGGCAGGAAACATGTTGGGGGAGTCCAGAACCAGGGGCCACAGTTTAAGAATAAGGGGTAGGCCATTTAGAACGGAGATGAGGAAACACTTGTTCACGCAGAGAGTTGTGAGTCTGTGGAATTTTCTGCCTCAGTGGAGGCCGGTTCTCTGGATACTTTCAAGAGAGAGCTAGATAGGGCTCTTAAAGATAGTGGAGTCAGGGGATATGGGAGAAGGCAGAAACGAGGTACTGATTGTGGAAGATCAGCCGTGATCACATTGAATGGCGGTGCTGGCTCTATGGGCCAAATAGCCTACTCCTGCACCTATTGTCTATTATCTATTGTCTATTAACACTACCCAACACACACTAGGGGCAATGTTTACATTTACCAAGCCAATTAACCTACAAACCTGTACGTCTTTGGAGTGTGGGAGGAAACGGAAGGTCTCGGAGAAAACCTACGCAGGTCACGGGGAGAAGGTACAAACTCCGTACAGACAGCACCCGTAGTTGGGATGGAATCCGGGTCTCCGGCGCTGCATTCGCTGTGAGGCAGCAACTCTTCCAAAATGCTTCTAATGGGCAATCAGAGCTGCACACAATACTCCAAATGTGTAGAAAGGAATTGCAGATGCTGGTGTCAACTGAAGATAGACAGAAAATGCTGGAGTCACTCAGCGGGACAGGCAGCATCTGAGGAGAGAAGGAATGGGTGACGTTTCGGCTCGGAGTCTGAAGAAGGGTCTTGACCCCAAAACATCGCCATTCCTTCTCTCCAGAGATGCTGCTTGTCCCGCTGAGTTACTCCAGCATTTTGTGTCTATCTTCGCAATACTCCAAACGCGAAACAAACCTAACCCAAGCAAAAAGTCTGAGAGAGCTACAAAATCCAATACACAGTAACTCCAAGAATGGATGTACTGGTTGAAAGGACTGGGAGGAGATGTCAATAGACAATAGACAGTGGACAATATGTGCAGGAGTAGGCCATTTGGCCCTTCGAGCCATTCAATGTGATCATGGCTGATCATCCCCAATCAGTACCCCGTTCCTGCCTTCTCCCCATATCCCCTGACTCCGCTATTTTTAAGAGCCCTATCTAGCTCTCTCTTGAAAGTATCCAGAGAACCGGCCTCCACCGCCCTCTGAGGCAGAGAATTCCACAGATTCACAACTCTCTGTGAGAAAATGTTTTCCTCATCTCCGTTCTAAATGGCTTACCCCTTTTTCGTAAACTGTGTGTGGCCCCTGGTTCTGGACTCCACCAACATCGGGAACATGTTTCCTGCCTCTAGCGTGTCCAAGCCCTTAACAATCTTATATGTTTCAAGAGCCTCGGAGACTGAAGATCTCAAGGCTGAATGACTGCTCACTCTATCTTTATTACACTGATGAGAGATCAACACATTTGCATTATTTGTTAATGAGCTCTGCGGGTCTGAGCTAGTGCGCCTGGGATTTTAAAATCTGATGTTTAGCCGAGTACATTTCAAAAATAGCATGGCTTCGGAAACCCAACAATGATTAATATTCCACAGAAGAAATATAATTTATTAATTTAGTCCCGAGACAGAACAGCTGTAGTTAATCTTTCCAACCGTTCTATAAATACTCCAAAGCTTAAAGAGCATAAAGGGATTGAATGGGAAAGGATGTAGAGAGAATACATTAACACTGCGTTCACAGTCGCTAACGAATCGTTTTATCTCCGTCCCAAAGTGCCTTCACAACTTTGCGAGGCAGATTTGGCGGGAACTCCATCCGACAGCTGAGTTGAGGACGGATCGCGGAGGCTGGGAAACAAAGTGGCTCGCAAACCTGCAAGGTTAATTCCCGGGATGGCGGGACTGTCATATGCTGTGAGAATGGAGCGGCTGGGCTTGTACACTCTCGAGTTTAGAAGGATGAGAGGGTATCTTATTGAAACATAGAAGATTATTAAGGCAACGTTTCGGGCCGAAACCCTTCTTCAGACTGGTTTCAGAATGGTTTCGGCCCGAAACGTTGCCTATTTCCTTCGCTCCATAGACGCTGCCTCACCCGCTGAGTTTCTCCAACATTTTGTCTACCTCCGATTTTCCAGCATCTGCAGTTCCTTCTTAACCAAGATTATTAAGGGTTTGGACACACTAGAGGCAGGAAATATGTTCCCGATGTTGGGGGAGTCCAGAACCAGGGGCCACAGTTTAAGAATAAGGGGTAAGCCATTTAGAACGGAGACGAGGAAACACTTTTTCTCAGAGAGAGTTGTGAGTCTGTGGAATTCTCTGCCTCAGAGGGCAGTGGAGGCCGGATCTCTGGATACTTTCAAGAGAGAGTTAGATAGGGCTCTTAAAGATAGCGGAGTCAGGGGATATGGGGAGAAGGCAGGAACGGGGTACTGATTGGGGATGATCAGCCATGATCACATTGAATGGTGGTGCTGGCTCGCAGGGCCGAATGGCCTACTCCTGCACCTATTGTCTATTGTCTATTGACTCTCAATGCCGATATTCCTGGTTTAGCTGGGGGCTGGGAAAAGGATTGGGAAAGGATCCCTGGAGAAGACATTTGAAGGTCTGCCAGTTTTGTAGCGAGCTGTTTGAATTCTAAAAGAGGTCCCCATGGGTGGCTACAGAGAGCTTGGCAGAAGATCGCAATCGTTGCTAGGCAACCTGTACCAGGAGATTACTTGGGAGCAGAGTGTGTCTTCTCCATTCTCCATCCCACCCGGCAAAGCTGCCTCTGATCCCCGCCTCCCATTCCTGCCTCTCATTCAATAGACAATAGACAATATGTGCAGGAGTAGGCCATTTGGCCCTTCGAGCCAGCACCGCCATTCAATGTGATCATGGCTGATCATCCCCAATCAGTACCCCATTCCTGCCTTCTCCCCATCCAAGAGAGAGGGGAGTCAGGGGATATGGGGAGAAGGCAGAACGGGGTACTAATTGGGGATCATCAGCCATGATCACACTGAATGGCGGTGCTGGCTCAAAGGGCCTTCCCATTCCTGCCTCCCATTGCTGCCTCCAGTCCTGTCTCGGGAACATGTTTCCTGCCTCTAGCGTGTCCAAACCTTAAATAATCTTATATGTTTCAATAAGATCCCCTTTCATCCCCTCAGATAGCAGAGTCAGGGAACATGGGGAGAAGGCAGGAACGGGGTACTGATTGGGGATGATCAGCCATGATCACATTGAATGGCGGTGCTGGCTCAAAGGGCCGTATGGCCTACTCCTGCACCTATTGTCTATTGTCATCCTTCTAAACTCCAGAGTATACAAGCCCAGCCGCTCCATTCTCTCAGCATATGACTGTCCCGCCATCCCAGGAATTAACCTTGTAAACCTATACTGCACTCCCTCAATAGCAAGAATGTGCTTCCTCAAATTAGGGGACCAAAACTGCACACAATACTCCAGGTGTGGTCTCACTAGGGCCCTGTACAACTGCAGAAGAAAACATATGGTAAAAGAGGTGAAACATATTCCATTCCCTTATCGTCCTTGTGTGAAGGGAATATTGGTAGCAAAGTTTATCGAAATTTAGCCACGATGATGTAGGGTCTGTTATTTTGTCTTGTTTCATGGCAGTCGATGCTCTGGGATGATGGGAGATTTGATGGCATGATTTTGTGAATCTCCATGAAAATTACGATAAGTCTTAGCCTGATTCTGCGGAGCTCTAGGGTATCCCATCCGAGAGAAGTCAGCATATTATTAACGCTTGATTTGAGCTTGTAGTGATGACATACAATGCGGGCTGCTCGGCGTTGTACTTTCTCTAGGGTGATCTTGTTGTTGGTGAAAGGATCCCATCCGGCTCCACAATACTCCAATTTGGGCCTGACCAAGGACTTGTAGGCATTCTCTTTGACGGATGTACTACATCAATGACGGATGATTGGGGCAGATTGAGGCAGATTTTGATAGATATCAAAAATATTTCCCCCCCCATGATAGGTAGCAAAAACAGGAAGACCTATATTTAAGGTAAAAGGCAGTAGATGTAAAGGAGATAAAAAGGAGAGTTGGTGGATTTATGGAGGAGCCTGCCAGAGGATGTGGTGGATACAAATACAATTGTTACATTTATGAGGCATTAGACAGGCGGTTCTATAGGCAAGGCACTGTCTCAATATGTGAGCAACTGTGAATGGTGCAGACACACATAGAAAAGTCAACATGGATTTGAGGAAGGACATCCTTGAGATTGAGGGAGTGCAGCGTAGGTTCACCAGATTGATCCCTGGGATGGCGGGACGGTCATATGAGGAAAGATTGAAAAGACTAGGCTTGTATTCACTGGCGTTTAAAAGGATGAGGGGGGCATCTTATAGAAACATATAAAATTATAAAAGGACTGGACAAGCCAGATGCAGGTAAAATGTTCCCAATGTTGGGCGAGTCCAGAACCAGGGGCCACAGTCTTAGAATAAAGGGGAGGCCATTTGAGACTGAGGTGAGAAAAAACGTTTTCACCCAGAGAGTTGTGAATTTGTGGGCTTCCCTGCCACAGAGGGCAGTGGAGGCCAAGTCACTGGATGGATTTAAGAGAGAGTTAGATAGAGCTCTAGGGGCTAGTGGAGTCAAGGGATATGGGGAGAAGGCAGGCACGGGTTATTGATTGGGGACGATCAGCCATGATCACAATGAATGGCGGTGCTGGCTCGAAGGACCGAATGGCCTCCTCCTGCACCTATTTTCTATGTTTCTGTGTTACCTGCGTGAACATTTCTCTTGAGAAGGCCGAGAGTTCTATTTGCCTTGTTAGACACTTGACTAATATGCGTTTGCCCAATGTAAATCTTTGTTTAATTCGCCTCCTAGATATGGATGATGGTCGACAGCAAGTAATATATGGCTACCCCACATCCCGTTTATATCGATGGTGGAGAGGGTCAAGAAATTCAAATTCCTGGGCGTGCACATCTCTGAAGATCTCTCCTGGTCACAGAACACTGATGCAATTATAAAGAAAGCACATCAGCGCCTCTACTTCCTGAGAAGATTACGGAGAGTCGGTATGTCAAGGAGGACTCTCTCGAACTTCTACATGTGCACAGTAAGAGAGCATGCTGACCGGTTGCATCGTGAGCGCCCAGAAGCGGAAAAGTCTGCAGAAAGTTGTGACCACTGCCCAGTCCATCATCGGCTCTGACCTCCCCACCATCGAGGGGATCTATCGCAGTCGCTGCCTCAAAAAGGCTGCCACATCATCAAGGACCCACACCATCCTGGCCACACACTCATCTCTCCGCTACCTTCAGGTAGAAGGTACAGGAGCCTGAAATCTGCAACATCCAGGTTCAGGAACAGCTACTTCCCCACAGCCATCAGACTATTAAACTTGCCATCAAACAAACTCTGAACTATAACAGGCTATTGCGCTTTATCTGTTTATGTGTGTATATATATGGTCTATGTTATATAGACACACTGAACTGTTCTATATTTTTGCTTACAATATTCTGTTGTGCTGCAGCAAGCAAGAATTTCATTGCCCTATCTGGGACACATGACAATACACTCTCTTGACTTGACTTGACCCATGTTGCCTGTGGAATTGTCTGCCTCAGAGGGCGGTGGAGGCCGGTTCTCTGGATACTTTCAAGAGAGAGCTAGATAGGGCTGTTAAAAATAGCGGAGTCGGAAGGGATATGAGGTGAAGGCAGGAATGGGGTACTGATTGGGGATGATCAATAGACAATAGACAATAGATAATAGGTGCAGGAGTAGGCCATTCGGCCCTTCGAGCCAGCACCACCATTGAATATGATCATGGCTGATCATCCCCAATCAGTACCCCGTTCCAGCCATGATCACATTGAATGGCTCGAAGGGCCGAATGGCCTACTCCTGCACCTATTGTCTATTGTATTCCGATAAAAGTGGTTTAACCTTGTGTGAGAAATGCATGGCATGACATTGGGTTGTGTTGAATGGCAACTCCGTACAGGCAAGCATCCGAGGGCGGGATCGAACCAGGGCCTCTGGCGCTGTGAGGCAGCAGCTCCACCTGCTGCGGTCACCGTGCCCCCCTCCCCCCTCCCCCCTACCCCCTGTGTCAGGAAGGCTCAGCCTGTAATTACCTCGACACGGAAATAACCAAACAGCTCTATCCACACTAGGCTTATCCTTGCTAAATTGCCTTGTTAAATTAATCATAACACGACCAGCGCCAGAGGTTCTTCCATTCGATCTGCGGTTTAGTCACAACCACGGACTTCCCTCTGGACTCTGCATTTCTGTATTTCTATACATTGTATTGTCTCTCCCCATCCACCTGTCCTTTCCCTGTTTCATCATCCCCCACCCTCACCCCCACCTGTACCCCTCTCTCCCTCTCTCTCTCTCTGAAGAAGGGTCTCAACCCAAAACGTTGCCTATTTCCTTCGCTCCATAGATGCTGCCGCACCCGCTGAGTTTCTCCAGCATTTTTGTCCACCCTCTCTCTCTCTCTCTCTCTCCCCCCCGCCTTCTCGCTTCTCGCTCCCACACCCCTCTCTTCCATCCACTCTCTCCCCTCCCTCTCCTCTTTCCCCTTTCTCTCCCCCTCACAAATTCCCCCTCTCCCCCCCCTCTCTCTCCCCCCTCTCTCTCTCACACACTCTCT
>JAXLNO010004007.1:0-181428 GCA_038087875.1 Malacoraja senta | reverse complement strand
GTTTCCAACCAGACAAAATTTTTGGAGGGACTGGAAACAGCCCGGCCTGACACAGGAAATGTTGCCAAACGGAAAGCGGAGAATCTGATCTCAGCGGAGGAGAACGACCAGCGATCAGCGACCAGCGACCAGCGGTCCAGCAACCAGCGACCAGCAGACCAGCAACCAGCGACCGCTGTGAGTCCGCTCAAGCCCCTTCCCCTCAGGTCCCCTTCGCTGTCTCCTGCCCCTTCCCCCATGATACCCCCACAACCCCCATATTTTCTCCGAGCTCTCTTCCTCCTGCCCCCACAAGCCCCCATCCACACCCCCCTCACCTCCCCTCCGCCCACACCACCCTCCCCTCCCCGCTGCACAGACACCCCTCCCCCACCCACACCCCCTCCCCCACACACACATCACGCCCACACAACCCCTCCCACACACACCCATCTCCCCTCCCCCACACACCCTTCCCCCATACACCCTTCCTCCACACGCTTCCTGCCCACCCCCCTCCCCACACACACCCCTCCCCACACACCCCCTCCCCCACACCCGTCAGCTGCGCCTGCGCAGTAATACCTGCGTATTCTATGTCACAATGAGAATCCAATGGACGGGAATGGCTGCGCCGCTAAGAGTGGATGGGGGGGGGGGGGGGTGTTGAGGGGGGTTGGAGTGTGTGCGTGGGGGGGAAGGGCAAGAGGTGGATTGGGGGGGTGAGGGGACGAGGGGGTATCAGGGGGTGCCCCAAATCTGAGGAAGGACATTATAGCCATAGAGGGAGTGCAGAGAAGGTTCACCAGACTGATTCCTGGGATGTCAGGACTTTCATATGAAGAAAGACTGGATAGACTTGGCTTATACTAGCTAGAATTTAGGAGATTGAGAGGGGATCTTATAGAAACGTACAAAATTCTTATGGGGTTGGACAGGCTAGATGCAGGAAGATTGTTCCCGATGTTGGGGAAGTCCAGGACAAGGGGTCACAGCTTAAGGATAAGGGGGATATCCTTTAAGATCGAGATGAGGAAAAACTTTTTCACACAGAGAGTGGTGAATCTCTGGAACTCTCTGCCACAGAGGGTAGTTGAGGCCAGTTCATTGGCTATATTTAAGAGGGAGTTAGATGTGGCCCTTGTGGCTAAAGGGATCAGGGGGTATGGAGAGGAGGCAGGTACGGGATACTGAGTTGGATGATCAGCCATGATCATATTGAATGGCGGTGCAGGCTCGAAGGGCCGAGTGGCCTAATCCTGCACCTATTTTCTATGTTTCTATGTTTCTATGTCACAACGGGAACCCGTCAGCCATTCCTGCACAGTTAGGGGCTATGGGTGAGTGGTGGAACAATGCATTGGGGGAATGGGTTGAGTTCGGGGAATGGGTGAGTGGTGGAATATAGCGTTGGAGAATGGGTTGCGTTGGGGGACCAGGCCTCCCGTGTGACTGGGACCCAATGGCAATATCCATTTGCAAAGAGAAGGGCCTTTGTCCTTGCAAAGCATTCACAGAACATTACCCGCTGTTGGTTGAAATGTTTTGAGGGAAAAGTGGCAAGTACAACACAAAAGAAATTCAAAGGGAACAGCCTGATGCTTCTGAATTAAGGATAGGGCAATATCCCCTCAGGTAAATATGATCTCACTGTGATGTTTATTTTCAAAGTTTCTGAGGTAACTCAGTCATAAAATGGCAGGGATCATTTTTGAAATGATTACAACAGTAGTTTACAAATAGTTTGAATGAAGCCTACTTTCAGAAACGCCAACATTGCCGGTGGGAAACAATTTGACTATCAGTATTTTCTAACAATGCATGCAGCTTGTCTCTTTTGGAGAAATTAATAGTTTACTTGAAAGGAAAATAAAATTGGATGGGAATAATCCCCTCAAATTCCAATGGTAATGTCAAATATGAAGATGCATGAATTGTTTCAAGTATACTCAGTGACATGTAAGCATGGTGGAATATGTAATAGCAATAGGCAAATAAATTATTATTTTGATTTGTATCCTTAATAACTCAAGCATAAATTAACAAGGCATCTCATTTTGATTTGAACAAATTTCAGTGCATTTGCAAATGCAGACCCCCCCCAGTTTAGTTTTAAATTGTTCTGATTTATTTAAGTGATATGCAATTGAAAGTCAATTAACCATGGAGTAAATATTTTTTTCAACCATCTCTAAGTCAAAGCATGTAAATCGTAAGATCGTAAATCACTTCCTTTTGTAGGTTATTCGTGCAACCTTGATGTGATTTCCATGTTAGTGGTGCCCTTGATAATTTTACACTGCGTGCAGTGTTCTTTTTGGGCTATCTTAGAGAAAGATGGACCATGTTCAACTGGGGACATCTACCATTAGACACCTCCAAATGGCATAGTGTTAACATGTAGGAAAGAACTGTGGATGCTGGATTACACCAAAGATAGACACAAAATGCTGGAGTAATTCAGCGGGACAGGCAGCATCTCTAGATAGAAGAAATGGGTGAAGTTTTGGGTCGTGACCCCTGTTCAGACTGAGCCTGACTGACTGAGCCAGACTGACAGTCTGAAGAAGGGACTCGACCCAAAATGTCACCCATTCCTTCTATCCAGAGATGCTGCCTGTTCCGCTGAGATACTCCAGCATTTTGTGTCTATCGTCAGCATAGTTAACACTGGAGATGATTAGGAAAGTATGTATGTAAGTCAAATTTCTGAATCCATTCAAACATTAGCTACACATTTCCAATTTTCTACCCTCACCCTTTCCCTCATCTACAATGGCCATCAGGAGAGGAGGCAAGTGCAATAAGTGGCCTTGAAGTACCGTTAGTCCTTGATTCATGTCTCTCATCAGATTCTGTCCTCTTCCCAATCACTTTCCTCTCAAACATGTGTTGTTCTGCCTTGCCATCTCTTTAAGGTACACTGAAAAATCTCGACAATTACAGTATGTAAAATTGTCAGTAGTTGTAATAACAATTACCTCCTTATAGATAGACATGTGGCAGGCTTGATTAATACGTGTCAGCCTCAGTTTTTTACTTTGTTACTTCAATTTTTCTGCCAACATCTTAACCGCAAAGATAATCTATTTCCAGAAACTAATTTCCAACTGACAGGTTTACTGACAGCAAATTTGCTCTTAGACAGCAAACTTCTGATTTAAATGTGAAAGATATGAGAGAGATAGAAATCCTGTCACCGAAGAAGATGATAAATTTGTTAAAATCACTGGGATCACTTATCTCCATTGGAATTGTATCTCAAAAGTTAATCTGATGGAATGATAAACCTGGAGATAATCCAGGAAAATAGCAGATTAAAGAATTTAATAGAAGATTATTTTTCCTTTATGAAATCCAGAGATGAAAACAGTTATTATTATGTGTAATAATAAGTTATCCAGTGGATATAAAATGGAAAATAGGTAAAGTCTTGTTTTGATAGAGCTACACAACATGTAAATAGGCCCATTGGCCTACTTTGTCCTTTCCGACTAAGATGGCATACTGGGCTAATTTGCCTGCATTTGCCCATAACCTTCTCATACATATGACAAAACAATGATTGAAGCCACTTTGCTGACCATATCTCATAGGTTTAGTAACATTTTCCAGCAAGCATAATTTGATAAATTCAAAAAGAAGTATGTGTCATCATCATTGTCAATTGTTTTCATTGTGGTCTTTACAACTCATAAATAGGTAGAAACCTGATACCTGGAGAGCTAGCTATTCTCAGACTGATGGGACTGAAAGTTGGTATGTATAGTACACAATTTTCCTATTAAGATTCTGAAACCTTAAACCATACAAACTGGGAAAGAGCTTTCAATTCTAATGCTATTCCTTACTGAACACTTGTTACTTATCGTAGAAAGCTATGGCATTTTGAAGCTTTGAAATAATGAAATTAGCCATCTGTTGCTATTATGGATGTTGATTGATGAAAAAGGTATTTGATGCATTGCCTCTTTAAGGGGATTTAACAATTATAATCCAGGTTATTTCCTAATTGCTTCTCTTTTGTGATGTAATCTTGATTTATCTCCAATTTTACACAGAATAATACAGCAAAGAAACAGGCTCTTTGGCCCACATTGTCTATGTTGAATATGATGCCATCTAATAACTTGAGTCTCTTTCTTCCCACTGAAAATACGAGTCATCAGAAAGAATTATTTTCGTCTAGCACTACCCAATTTTATGTATTATTATTGGTCAGTAAATATTAAAAACATGATTCAACTGATGGATAACTCCGCCCAGCAAGTAGACTGGATTGTAATGGAGAAAGAGGATTGCTCCTCTAGAAACATTGGAGCGATCCTCCTCTCTCCAATGAAATTGAATAACATAAACTATAATAAGAACCCAATTATTCATAGTACAATCCGTATTTGGAAACAAATAAAACAAAATTTAAAATTAAGAAACTTATCACTTTTATTACCTATAGTCAATAACCCTTCGTTTAGTCCTTCTATTATAGATAAAGCTTATACACAATGGGATAGACTAGGAATTAAAACGCTTGGTGACTTGTATGAAACTGGAAAATTACTTTCATTTCAACAATTACAAATAAAATATAAACTCGGAAATAATCAATATTTTAAATACTTTCAAATATGCGACTATTTGAAAAAATATATAAAAGATCATCATAATAACCCAGCAGATGTACTGGACGAGGCAATGCAGATAAAAGCGGAATCAGCAAACTTAATATCATATTTGTACAATATTATCTTAAATGTACAAATACCATCTACGGAGGGTATCAGAAGAGACTGGGAACAAGAGTTAGCTATTAAAATTTCAAAGGAAAGTTGGAATGAATACTTATTAAAAGTACATAAATGCTCGATTAATGTAAGACACACTTTAATACAATTTAAAATTTTACATAGATTATATTATTCGAAAACTAAAATTCATAAAATTTTCCCAAACGTATCATCTATTTGTGATAAATGTCAATCCCAAGAAGCAACTATAGCGCACTCATTTGTCTTCTGTACAAAAATTCAAAAATTTTGGAATGAAATTTTTGAAATCTTTACAAAGTTATTTAAAACAAGACTGATACCCAAAGCAGAATGGATTATCTTCGGAATAACGGAAGATGATCCAGAACTAAATGTGTTTCAAAAGAAATTAATGGATTATGGGTTAATAACTGGAAAAAAGCTAATTCTAAAATTTTGGAAGAAGGCTCCAATACCAACTATAAATATGTGGATTTCAAATATGTTTGAAACATTACACCTTGAAGAGATAAGACTCCTCCTAGCAGGTAAACCAGATCACTTCCACCTGACGTGGTCTGCATTTATAGAATTATTACAAACATAGGGTGCAAAAGTACTTTAAAAAAATAAAAAATTGAGGTCGGGTAAGGGGGGATGATAGTTGAAGAGTTGGTATGTCCTATTTACGTGATGCTCAAAAAAAAAACATTTGTTTTTCTTTTTTTCTCTTTCTCTTTTCTTTTTTTAGGGCCTATTTCTTAACTCTTTTTCTTTTTGTTTTTAATTTCGCTCTCATAGGGTCTTCGTCCTTTTTTGTTGTTACATTTTCTACACTTTTCTACACTTGCACTTTTTCCTTCACTTTCTTCTCTCTTTCAATCTTTTCTTTCTCTAGTGTAAAAAAATAAATAAAGGGAGTACATTAATTGTAAGAAGATATAAATGACGAGTATTAATGTATGTGGCTGTGATGTAATGTACTTCTAATAAATAAAAATTAAAAAAAAAAAAAAAAAAAAAAAAAAGAAAGAATTATTTTCCAGTTATAACTATGCCTGTCCTACCACTGCAACTAACAATTCAACTGTTGTGTCCTGTGCTCTGAGAGATTTCTTCCATGATAGATCTTTGGAATTATTATATGTTTCAGTACAGATATTTATCTGCTTAAATAGACAACAAAAGAAAAAAGATCAGTCCAAAGAAGAGTCCCTATCCAAACAGCAGTCTGTCCATTTCCCTCAACAGATACTGCCTGACCCACTGACTTCCTCCAGCAGTTTTTATAAAATCTGGATCTATGTTTGGGTGCCTGGTAACCCATTGTTGGCCAGGGAAGGTGTAAACTCACGATAAAAAAGAATGTAGAGAACTGCGGAACTGGTAAGATGACTCAGGTGGAGTAACTGGGCAAGGAGGTGTAGTGGGGAGGGGATGGGAGTAAGTAAAAATTACTTCAAATGAGAGAATTTAATGTTCATACCGCTGGGTTCTAAGCTACTCAAGCAAATTCTGAGGTACCATTCCTCCAATTTGCATGTGGCCTCGCTCTGGCAATGGAGGAGGCCCAGGACAGAAAGGTCAGTATGGGAATAGGAAGTGGTTGAGTTGGAAATAGGAAGAGTTGAAATGGTTGGCAACTAGGATATCCCGTAGGCTGTAGTGGACCGAGCTTACAACCCAGCAGTATGAACATTCAATTATTTTATTTTAGGTGACTTTTACTTACTCCCCTTCCCTCCCCCCATTGCCTCCACCCTTGTTGTTTTACCAACTTCCTTCCCCCTTGCCGATATAGATGGCATAGGATATGGAGATGATAATGCCATTAAAAGTAAAGGATGGTTATTAAGACTTTCACAAGTTGAAGTTAGTCATCGTTTACCACTTCTGTGGCATGATTGTTACTTGCCACTTATCAGACTATGCCTATTATAAGACCCCGAACCTTACCACGTGCAGACAAGGGTTGCTTCCATTTCTGTATTTGAAAATAGTAGAGTGATCATTGAACATCCCCGCTGCAGAACTCTTGGTGATAGGTAGGTCAATGATGAAGCAGTTGAAGGTGGGTGGCATGGCTCTGAGGGACTTGTGCAGAGGTGTCTTTGGGCTTTAACCACAGCTCTTTGTGTGAGGTATGACTTCAACAACTGGAATGTTTTCCCTTTAAATTGCAGATGACTTCAGTTTTACCAGGACATCTTAATACCACACTCAATTAAAGGCTTCCTTGATGTCAAGGGCAGTCACTTTTGCCTCACCACTGTATTTCACTTTTTACCTATATTTTGAACAAGGTCCAGGTCCAGGGATTCTTATCAAAAACCAAACTGAGCATTTGTTTGGTAGGTTATTGGAGAGTAGGTGCTTTTTGATGGCAGTGTCAGTATTTTATAAATGATTAAGAGCAACATAATAGGACTGCAATTAGCCAGATTGGATTTGTTCTACTTTTCTTTTGAACAGGACGTGCCAGATCAATTTTCTATATTGTTGGGTAGATGCCAGTTTTGTAAATGTACTGGAACATCTTGGCTAGAGATGGAGCTAATTTTGGAGTACAGGTCTTAATTGTTACTATGGCTCATTATATGGTCCCATACCTTTTCTGTATCTGTATCTAGTGGTGTTTGGGGTTGAAGACTATCTTCGGTGATGGCAGGGATTTCAGAGAGAACCTTGGATGGATCAGCTGTTTTTAGCATTTCTGTCTGAACTTGATTGTATGGACTTTAGGCTTTACTTTGGTAATCACCTGCTGGCCCCACCATCATTGAGTATGCAAATGTTCTTAAAGTTACTTCCTACAATTAGTCATTCCACCACCATTAATAACATGGTTGACAGTCATCAGGGATCCATAGTTTCCATCTGACCTGCCGGTTGTGAGGTCACTTAGTTTTGTCTATATCTATTATTTATGCACATTGTTCTGTGTTGCAGATGGATTAGACTGGCACTTGATCTGTTTTATGTGCTGCTTGCAACATCTCTTTCTGCACTCTTCTTTGAACCAGTGCTAATCTGAATCTGTGGAATTCATTGTCACAGAAGGCTGTGGAATCCAAGTCAATGGATATTTTTAAGGCAGAGATAGATAGTTTCTTGGTTCGTACGGATATCAGGGATTATGGGGTGAAGACAGGAGAGTGAGGTTGAGGGGGAGAGTTAGATTAGCCATGATTGAATGGCTTGATGGGCTTAATGGCCCAATTCTGCTTCTATCACTTATGAACTTATGAACATGAATCGCCTGAAATGAATGTAATGGGAGAATGATGATTCCTTGTGGTTACAGATTGTGCTGTTGCTGAAATTTAATTCATCTCATGGATGTCCAATTATGAGTCATCAGATCTGTTCTATCCCATTTAGCACATTTATGATGCCACACAGTATGATGGAGGGTATCTTTGATATAAAGACTTTGTCCTTGCAGGTATTATATAGACAGGTGCATGTACCATAGGTTAGTTAGTGAGGATGAAGTATAATATATTTATCTCTTGTGTTGGTCCATTCTTTACCTGTCACAGATGTATTCTGGCAGTCGTGTCCTTCAGGGCTCCATCAGCACAATCAGTGAAGCGTTGGTGCTATCAAATTAATTTTGGTAATGTGCACTGAAGTGCCACACAACAAGTACATTCTCTGTCTTTGTTACTTTTGTTGCTTATTGCAACTGTGGCTTAATATGGAGTTGTTCTGACTCGTCAAGTGAAGGAGGACAATATGTTGCTATTAAGAAAAAAAATTCTAGCTCTTGCTTAAAGCCCTTTATAGCCCAGATTTTACTTCGGAGTCACGTGAGTGACTACGTGAAGAACCCCGCCAGTGCGCCTGTGTGTCATTACGTCAGACGCATTGGCGCAAACGGATGCGAGGAGCAGAGCTCCTCTAGTGGAATTGTAGTTTTCAACTACAAGATAAGTATAAACTTTTTTGGAAATATTTCCGTGTCCGTTTACTGTGGGTCTGTGGGGATTTTTTCCACAGGCATCATGGAAAAAACGGGCAAGGGGAGGAGGCGAGCGGCACAGCCGATTGAGAGTCGCGAGATTGTGGTCGGCGACCAGCCACCTCTGACCACGTTACAGTCGGCAGCAGACAGCATAGCGACTGTGGATATTGGGGCTGAAGTGAATTTAGTCAGCACCAGTGGGGCAAGGCAAAGCCGATAAAAAGCTGCGGGAATGCGGTCGGTAAAGGACTGCCTCATACCCTACAACAGTCGCCGGCTGGAGCGGGGCGAACTGTGGACTTGTGTATTAAAGAAAAGAACGGAGCCAGCGTCAGTTGGGTGCTGGCAACATACAAGTCAGGGCCATGGAGCAAGAGTCAGTTTGGGATTCACCTCCAAGGCTGGATACCACTTTCTGAGTGGATATTCTAAATGGAGAACCTGCACACAGGTTGCTCCAACAAAACATACTCCAGGAGGAGTGATGTCAGAACCAGGCTCCAGAAGCCAGGTCAGCAGCACCTAGTAAAGGGCTGCTTGATAGCACCCTCATTGATGAGGCGCGTGCACAGGTTCAGCAGAGTTTCCAAAACAAGCGAAGACGGCAGCTGCCAGATGGGCTATTCCTGGCAGTACGATTTGCTGCTCAGTGAGAGTTCTGACCCTGAGTCTGACGGTGAGGCCGATACAAGCGAAGACGGCAGCTGCCAGATGTTTTACTCCTGGCAGTATGATTCGCTGCCCCGTCAGAGTCAGGAGAGCCACTTGGAAAGGAAGTGGCCTCTGTGATCAACTATTGTGTCTGCCATCAGCTCTAGTAGCTTACGATGGATGAAAATGCCAAAAAAGCATGAGATCCCAAGGAACTGCGTATTGCTGAAAGTACTAGCAGTGAACCAAGCTATAAGGGGTCAGATGGGCGAAGGCATGTAAGCCTAAGGAAAGTAAACTGCAGAGAATATTGAAGCTGCTGGGTTGATGAACAACTGCAATTTGCAAAACACTGGATGGAGGCCATGGATGGAGATGCATCAAGTGGCATTAAGGTTGCTATGTAGCGCCCACTTCAAGATGAATTGTTTCAGGAAGTATGCCATTCGGTCCACCATCAACCCAAAGTTGCAGCAACTCTGTAAAGCCCAGCAATGTGCAGTCATTCAACATTCTTCAGAGAAAAAACCTCATGAATCGTGGGAAAGAGTTGGATAATGAGGCAAAAACAGCAAAGTTGATCACAACATCAATGGTCGTCAATTCTGCAAAGAGGACGTATCCTTTCAGACATCATACAAAATCCTGGACCGACATCAGGATCAAATCGACTATTGAAGCAGGTGCGCAGTTGATGTCCTGCAGCAGGAAAAACGAAAAAGCGTGGGTTTTGCCTGCCAGGAGCCAGAGACCACAAGTCACTCAGATGACAAAGGAGGTAGGTGGTCTTGGTTCTTATGGGAACATATTAAGGCAAAAACAGCCAAATATTGGAAGCAAATGACTTCAATTATTATTCTGAGTATTATAGAAAGGTTTCTAATTGATTCGATTCAAATACTGGTTTGCCATCCAGCATGTTCCAAGCAGAACACTCCAATTTCACATAAAAATAATTGATGGAGGTTCAAGCTGAATTGAACACTTGTTTAGAAACAAGTAATTGAATGGTCGGTTTATCAAAACCACCAAATTGTGTTTAAAATTTCTCAACCTAAAAAGGTGAGGAGTATTTTAGATCTGAGGTCTTTAAAATTTTGTGGTATAGACACTTAAAAATGGAGACTTTGAGTGCCAAACAATTTATTTCAAAAAATATGTTTTATGGCACATAGATCTGAAAGATGTATATTACTTAGTGTTTGTTCATTTATAAGATAAAATTATCTGAAGGAACAATTATGGCAATTCAAAATTCTGTCTAACGGGTTAACTTCAATTCCTAGAATTTCACTAAATTGGTAAAACCAATTTTGGGGCTAATTAGAGTCCAAGGACAGATGTGGATGACTTAACTGGATGATGTCCTAATTAGGACGAACAAGAGAATTAGTGAGTTATCTCTCTCAAATTATTCAAACCACTTTTGAAAGTTGGGTTTAATTCATCCAGAGAGAAATTAAGTTTAACGATACTTACAACAATCGATTATTTGATTCAATTGAAAGGGTAGTAATTTACCCAGGGTAAAGGGTAAAGCTAATTGATGGTTGTATTAAGCAGTTGGAAAAGCAACATCTTCAATTAAGACAGGTGGCCAGCTTGTTAGGAGAATTAGTGTTATTTCCAGCAATACAATATGGGCCATTGTACTACCAGCAGCTGCAGACTGCGAAAAAGAAAAAAAACACTAAGATACATGATGGCCATTTTTTGATAGGCCATGCAGTTAAACAACAAATGCTGCATCTGATTGCAGTAGTGGATTTAACATGTCTTCAGTAGTTCAAGCAAGATACGGATTGAACAGCCTTCCATGGTCTTAACAGACTGATATCAGTGTACTAGGATTGGTGCCACTGAAAAGGTATACATCTGTGGACAGATGGAATGTGGAAGAAGTATTATTTTACAGACATGGAGAATCGACGTTTTAAAGTCTATTGGAAGGCTTATGAGCTACAAGCTTGTTGTTAAATACAACTAATCTGCATGTTCAGTTTCAAATTAACAACACTACAGCAATGGCATGTATTAATTGTATGGGTGGAATTTCCATGATAACAAAGAATGGATGTTTAACCTTAAGATTTTTTAATGATATAATAGTCAGATTTGGGAAGCCAGATATGATTTGTTTCCATCCAGACTCAATCACCAGTTACAGAGATATGTGTTATGGGACTACATCGGGAGACAGTAGCGATGGATGTTTCTCGCTATATTAGGATGGTATGTTGTTATAGGCATTTTACTTCATCCTGTCTCATTAAATCGGTGTCTGCTTAAAATGAAGCAGTATGCTGCCTCTGGGGTATTCGTGGTACCAGACGGGTCTACGCAGCCATGGTTCCCTTTGATATTGGAATTTATGACACAGTTTCTGATAAATGTTCCCAAAAGAAGGAAGTTACTGGTGTATTCGATAATTGGAGAGTAACATCCGTCATATTCCTGTATGGATGCAGGTTTTAAAAAAGAGGATTGTCTGGGTATGCTGTGGACATGCTTACAGCAGTCTGACGGAAGAGTACTCAAAAGCAGTACATTTGTGACTCTGAGTTGTGACTCTGTAAATGCTGCTTTCCCATTATGTAAAGAATGAGGGGAATAATTTTCTGTGTATAAAAGAATATGGAATGTTGTATGGCACGTCTCAAATGTCTTGGATTTACTTCTATTTAAGGGGTTGAGTTAGTGCGATTTATTCAGACAGAAGTATATTGTTCCTTGTTTTTATTGATGATGTTGGAAAGACATCCTGTTGAGTTTCATTCTTTTATTTCCAGATTAATGAAAGGAATTTTAATTCCAGACCTTCTAAACCTAGGAGGGAATCTGGAATATAGAGTTGTTTTAAGCTACTTCATCAATGGAGTTTTGGTACGATTCTGATTTGGCCAAGTTCAGCATGAAGGTAGTCATGCTTATGGCACTTGTAACATTACAAAAGTTACAGATACACAGGATGGAAGTACCTCAGGATTATGTTATGTTTTACATTTTATGACCTACTCAAATGAAGTAGGATCAGGTGTGATAGGATTCAAGAGTGTTTTATTAGCATATTCTATGGATCCATGTCTATATGTTAAGACATATTTGTTGCAATACATTGAGGCTACAAAGGTCTTATGAAATATGAAAACAAGATTGTTTATCATTCACGAAAAACCATACAAGATAGTGTCAGTTCAGACTATTTTAAGATGGTTAAAAACAAGTTTTGGTTGCTGCAGGTGTGAACATTGATGGTTTTACATTCCATTCAGTTTAGCAGCAACATTGGCGACCAGGGCGAAGGACGTCCCGTCGACCATATTTTCACAGCCGCCGGGTGATCTAATAAGTTGGTGTTTCAACAGTTTTACCATCGGCCTATTGCCAATACGGGGCTGTTTGCAGATACTATATTAAGTTCTGCTTAAATTTCCCTGGGTTAAAGGGGATACAGTTAATTCTTTTATTCAAATAAATGAATTACTGCATTTGTCAGGCAAATGTTATTATTCATGCATTATTGATTATTTCTCGTTCCGAGTCAATCAATGCAGTGAGAAGCCGGGATTTGTCTGCAGCATGAAATCACAAAGCTTTAAAATCTTCACGTAGTCACTCACGTGACTCCGAAGTAAAATAGTAAGATTAAACGAGAACTTACCAGTTTGAAGTTTGATCTTTATTTTATGAGGAGTTACGTTGGTGATTATGTGCCCACCACGACCCAACCCTCTATCATAAAGGTCAGATGGAAGTTCTTGAATTACTCATTTTATTATGTTACTATATTACTTCGTTTGTTGTGATTTCACACCGCTGCTTCAAAGATTGACGCGCAGGCGCACTGGCGGGGTTCTTCACGTAATCACCAACGTAACTCCTAATAAAATAAAGATCAAACTTCAAACTGGTAAGTTCTCGTTTAATCTTACTAATTGTTCTGACTCGTCAAGTGAAGGAGGACAATATGTTGCTATTAAGAAAAAAATGTCTAGCCCTTGCTTGACCATGAGACTTCATGGGATCTGGATTCAATTTTGAGGATTCCATGAATTACTCCCTTCTGCCTTTATATTATTGTACCACCACCTTTGCTGAATGTGTTCAGCCAGTAGAAGTATCAATTGATTATGATGGAGGAGTTTGGTACATTATCTGAAAACGTGATTCTATAAGTATGTTAGGCCATTGTTTGCCTACTTAGTGGCTTAGCTCTTGCAATGTAGTCACCAGTCACCAGATGTTTGGGAGGAAGACTTTGCAAGGTCAATTGAGATGGGAATTACTCTTCTGCTCTAATAACAAATGACCGAGGGCTTCCAATATATATTGATTATATGGTATAGACCATTACTTGCATGCATGGGACAGCACCGTGTATTCAGCCATAAAATGTAAGTCAACTTTAAAAAGCAGCTGCTTTGTACATCTCCTCTCGGGATTCTGATAATAATTCCAATGTATATTCAGGATGCATATAATTGAGATGTGTAGACTCTGATTTGAATCATCTGTTCTTGCCTGAATAGCTTGGAAGATCAGATGGACAGATACTGCATGACAGGAGATTACCACATGGCGTTCTCTTAAAAGGGGCTCATGTGTTGGGCTCATTACAAAGTAAGACAATACACTGAATGACAAACATACAGAATGCATTCTACAATCTGTGCAACAACAACTCAACAATCTGACCAGGAATCCAAATAAATGAATGATAGTCGTAGTCTTGGGAAGTTAGAAAAACAAACAGCAAATTCTACATAATTTTCGCTCCCTTTTTCTTCAGTATGAAGGCAGGAAAACACTGGGCAGAATGTTTAAAAAAAAAAGACTGCTGACTTCCTCAGACTGCTCAGAAGTCTGAAGAAGGGACTTGATGTGAAACGTCACCTATCCATGTTCTCCAGAGATGCTGCCTAATCCGCTGAGCTACCCCAGCACTTTTGTTTGGTAAACCAGCATCTGCAGTTCCTTTTGTCCCTATTTCACTGCCGATTTGTTATTGATCAATTTATGCTACTGGTCGATACAAATTTGGACTTAGTCTCTTGTTTAAAAATGAATGCAACATTAGCAGATTTCAATTGTTATAAAACGTGTTTATTTTATCCTACAAGGCATTGGATATCTATTTAGAAAAAGAATAAGCTACAGATTAACTGATGTTGATACGTCCTGGAAAGAAGTTGACGGATGGAGTATTTCTGACTGTAATGAGCCATATACCTTTAGCTCCAGGCCATTTTTTCAAGATTTGACACAGCTTTCTAACTTTGATTAACCATATTGTGAGAGAAAGTACTTCTCTCTTCATGCTCCATTCATTTGTTTTCTCTCCTGCTACCTATCTGTTTATTCCATTCTCTTATTATTCCCCTTATGTCAGTATTGTTCATACTCCAAAAAGAAATAAATGCAATATTAGCTCAACATTATGTTTCAGAGTTTACAAATTTAATCGGCTCAATTTTATTTCTAATTTTTGTTGTTACAGTATAATGCATACAAGATGGGGAAAGACAAATGACACTAAAATCACAATACAGCTTAAGCTGATAGGAACAGATGATCCCTTGGAATTGGATTTGAAATATGAATACAGAACATCCAATGGTTTCTGAGCAGAAACAAAAAAGAAGCATTAGTCATGCAGTAAAGCATCATAGCAGAGTCAGTTATCCTCAATTTATATGCATTTATAATACCTGCACTTGTTTTCAGAGAGAAGCTTTCCCTAAAAACAGAAACAAATGTGTTCGATAACTGGGATGGATGACGTGAGAACTAATAATAGTCTATTTTCTGCTTTGTTGAATAGAGTACGATTAAAGTTTCTGTGCAGGCAGAGGAAAAACAGTATAATGACGGTGAAATTACACAGTGCCAACCAGGAAAGCCAACCAATATGACCTAGCTTCCATATTTGCATTACTAATGTATGTTGCATTATTTTTGCAGTGGCATTAAAACCAGGGTTTTATGTTAGATTCTGAAAAATGACCAAGATAATTTCCTATGATCAATAGAAGATTCATTGAATTTTTGTCAACACTAGCTGAAGGAGCTATAGATTACACACTTCAGAATTTAAACAAAACCTGCATCTATTAGCCAACTCTATCAACACAGCATTCTGAAGGAGGCAAACCTGCTTCCTATATTTAATGTTATTTCATTCAATTCAATTCAGTTTTAATTGTCATTGCACAGATACAAGTATGGGTACAACGAAATGCAGTTTAGCGTCTGTTTGTAGTAATATTGCAATATAGAAATAAAATACAGAATAAGAATAATATACAGAATAAAAATACAGAATAAGCAAACAATGTGGACGGAGAGACTGGAGAAATCTATCGGCGGGACTCCGAGTTCAGCAATGTGATAGTGTTGTTGAAGAAGCTGTTCCTCATCCTACTTGTACGAGACCTGAGGCTTCTGTACCGCTTCCCTGATGGGAGGAGGGCAAACAGTCCATGGTTAGGGTGGGAGGGGTCCTTGATGATCTTCCCGGCCCGTCTCAGACACCGTTTTCGGTGGAGGGCATCCATTGCAGGGAGCGGGGCACCGATGATATACTGAGCGGTCTTCACCACCCGTTGTAGTGCCTTCCTGTCAGCTACCGTGCAACTGCTGTACCATACCGTGATGCAGGTGGTCAGGATGCTTTCGATGGTACAGCGGTAAAAGTTGGTCAGGATCTGGGGGGACAGGTGAGCTTTCTTAAGCCTCCTCAGGAAGTAAAGGCGCTGCTGCGCCTTCTTGATCAGTTTGGAGGTATTGAGGGACCAGGACAAATCCTCCGAGATGTGTACCCCGAGGAATTTGTAGTTGGAGACGCGCTCCACCTCAGTCCTGTTTATATGGATGGGGTGTGTCTTCCCCCTCTGTTCTTCCTGAAGTCAACAATAATTTCCTTCGTCTTCTTGGAGTTGAGGACGAGGTTATTGTTGGCACACCAGACTGCCAGGTGCTGGACCTCCTCCCTGTAGGCTGACTCGTCGTTGTCACTGATCAGTCCTACCACCGTGGTGTCATCGGCAAATTTAATGATGGCGTTGGAGCCATTCTTAGGGATGCAGTCATGGGTGAAGAGGGAGTAGAGGAGAGGGCTGAGCGGAGTGGAGGAGGTGAGGTTGTTGACCCTAACAGACTGTGGTCTGTTGGTGAGGAAATCCAGTGTCCAATTGCAGAGGGAGGTGGAGATGCCAAGTCCGCTGAGTTTGGTGATCAAGCTAGCGGGGATGACAGTGTTAAAGGCGGAGCTGAAATCAATAAACAGCAGCCTGATGTAGGTGTTATTGCTGTCCAGGTGGGTCAGGGCAGAGTGTAGGGCCGCCGATATGGCGTCCTCAGTAGACCTGTTGGTCCGGTAGGCAAACTGATGGGGGTCCAGTGTGGGGGGGAGGCTGGCTTTGAGGTGAGCCAGGATCAGCCGCTTAAAGCACTTTGCAATGACAGGGGTGAGTGCCACTGGGCGGAAGTCGTTGAGACTCCCTGTAGCTGATTGTTTGGGCACTGGCACAATGGTTGATGTCTTGAGGCAAGTGGGGACGACACCCTGGGCCAGTGACAGATTGAAAATATCAGTGAAGACCAGGGATAGTTGTCCAGCACATGCCCTGAGCACCCGCCCGGGGATGCCATCGGGGCCGGCAGCTTTGTGCTCATTCACCTTGCTCAGTGCATCTTGTACAGCAGAGGTGGAGAGACTGAGGGGTTGTTCGTTCGGGGGTGGAGCAACTTTGATGGCTGGAGTTTTGTTGTCCCGGTCGAAGCGAGCATAGAAGTGGGTTAGCTCGTCAGGAAGGGAGGCGTTATCTGGGGGGGGGGGTGTTAACTTTATGGTAATCAGCAATGGATTTGATTCCTTGCCACATGCGCCTAGGGCCAGAGTTGTTTTGGAAATGCTCCTCGATCCGCCGTTTGTGATTGAGTGTAGCATTCCTAATTCCCCTTTTCAGATTGGCCCTGGATGAGCTGTATCCCTCAGCGTCGCCAGATCTGAAAGCGGCATCGCGAGCCTTCAGCAGGAGTCTGACCTCCTCCCTGCTCATCCACGGCTTCTGGTTAGGGAAGGTCTTTATCTCTTTGTGGGTAGTGACATTGTCAGTGCAGAATTTTATATAGTCCAAAACGGTCTATTCACTGAAGTATAACAAATGACATTGTTCATCTTGCTAATCATAGAATCACTTAAATAACCTTGTTTTATTGTCTCGCGTTCCCATCAGATCTACTGCTCACCACAACACTGGGCCAATTTATAGTGGCCAAATAAACCACAGTCATTATTGTGTTAATGGGAAAAACGTCATGAGAATTCCTGTATGTACTTTTGGAAAGCAAATCAAAGGTTGTGGAATTATAAAATGTACAAATAAATATTGCAATGTTTTCTTTTTTTAATTTATTCTTTTTCAGGAAGTGGACGTTACTGGCATTGTCAACATTTGTTTTCCTCCTTGTTGACCCTTAAATTAAGGATGAGTTAACCACATTGCTATCACTCTTGCTCTACATGGGCCAGACTGGATAAATGCTGGATTACTTCCTTCCCTGAAGGACACTGGTAAACGATTTAGCAAAATCACAGTGATTGTTGCAGATGGATTTAAACCCTTTTTTTCTAGATTGATGGTTCAAATCTTCTATTTCTTCTCCTGTAACTTAAACACTATAAATGTTAAACAACAGGATACAGGCAATTATCAATATTAATTTTAAAGAGTAAAATTGGGCCCCAAAGGTGATAATTGCTCATTTCTAAGCTTCCCCCAAGTCTAGTTTCATGCAGTCCCAAGCGCTCTCCCAGAAGAGCGACCCTGAGCCTCTTGATCGCAGACTTTTATATGTCCCGGGACCTCGAGGGGCCGAACCACACGGGGGTGGTCTCTTAATAACCCAATTAAAGATATCGATTAACCCCATACATAACAGACATTTCCCTAACCCAATGATACAACAGCTCAATACATTGTATTCAAAACAGACTTCGAGAGGAAGCCAACTTAGAAACATTTACCCTGATTTACAGAAAACCGAGACAAGGCTCAACACCTCATCCAATCAACACTTGGCAAAGTCAAACTCTACAACATTATTTACAATTATTTACAAGGTGTAAGTGTGGTTTGCAGCCATCCAATTCATTCTATGTATTTTGCACCAAATTGACAGGATTTGCAGATATTTCCATTCTTTGCTTACAATTTGTATCTAAGCTCCAGACACTCTGGTACTTCTCCGCAGCTTGTCCCAGCTCTGCAGAGAGCAACCCCAAATTGATCAAATCTCCCAGGAACCCTGAAGCTTTACCCCATTTTGAAGTCCAAGCTGCTCCAATTTAGCCAGGATTAACAAAGGTACAAAGTAGTGATTAATTCTACTAGAAATTTACCACATCCACAATTGGTATAGAGATTTGCAGTAGCCTGGCTGCTCATCTGTAATGGACATGACTGACACAAAGCAAGGGTTTGGTACCCTTTGTAAAAATCTGTTCACCAGGTACTAAAGCATGCATGATGCAAACTGTGGTTCTGCCTTCTGAAGCAATCAACATCTGTTACCCATGACTTGCCAGTTTTATCAAAACTGATCTGATTTACCTGGAATTCTTGGAAAACAGATAAGAGTTTGCCCACAACAGATCTGTTGACATCTTCATTTTTTGTCCTTTTGTTGTGTTATTTATTATCTATTCAGATGTTCACAGATAAGCTTTGCTTTTTCAGCAATTCTTGTTTTTATTCTACTTTGCAAACCCATGTTGTCCTATTTTACTTGTACAGTTGCTTGCTTCTTTTATAATCCATCACCTACATTTCCACTGCTTTTGCATGCCAACAATTTCCTTCAGGCTTATTTTCTGATATGAACAGTTATAGATGATAAGGTGCCATTACATCTTGCAAGAATAATTGTGTATAGCAGATTTGTGCTGCGGTTCAGGGAAAAAAAGCACGCAGCAAGGGAGGAAACATGACAATTCCCACGATTAACATGGGGAAAATTTGATTTTAGTCCTTAACTTTAGACTTTGGCTTTAGAGATACACCACGGAAACAGGCCCTTCGGCCCACCGAGTCTGCACCAAGGTGTAATCACCCTATAGACAAGCGCTAGCCTACACACTAGGGACAAATTACAATTTTACCCAAAGCCAAATAACCTACAATCTTGTACACCTTGGAGAGTGGGAGGAAACTGGAGTGCCAGGACAAAACCCACACAGTCACAGGGAGAACATACAAACCGCATACAGGCAGGACCCATAGTCAGGATCGAACCTGGGTCTCTGATGCTGCAAGGCAGCAAGTCAGCAAGTCTATCACTGTGCTACTGTGGAGCCCAAATTAGTCCTTGAACCTTTAACATTTAACATAAAAAGTCGCATTCACCTCCACTACTCATCTTGAAAACAAAACAAATCAAGTAACATTAACATTTTATACATGAGTAAGATCCAATGTTGGTTGACAGCCATTTCTGTCTTCTTGGCAGAAATGAATAATAGTACTGTTTTATGTTCTTAACTGAAATCATGCAAACATAACAAGATTGATAGATGTGAATAATGAGGAGACACCAAATTCCCCACTAAGGGGGAGATACTATGTTAGCTCTATAGTTTTGTAAAATGACCCTTTCTACTGTATTTCTAATCATAACATTGATATTTCATAGGAATACAAATGAAGACAACTTTCCACTGACAGATATATAATTAAGCTTGATATAATTTTGGTCTTGTAGATAGCTTGTGATTTTTATTCTTTCGGCAGTTGTTTCCATAGCCTTGTGTGATTTTTGCAGTCAAAAAAAGATGTGGTAACTTCAAGACACAAGAGCCTGCAGATGTTGGAATCTTAAGCAGAAAGCAAACTGCTGGACAAACTGAGCAGGTCACGCAGCTTCGGTGGAGAGAAATGGACAGGTGACGTCTCGGCTCACTACATTCCTTCAATCCCGACCCAAAATTAGTCAGTCCATTTCTCTCTGTAGATACTGCATGATCCGTCGACTTCTTCCAGCAGTTTCTTTTTTTTCCAGATAGAAATTTCTACTTTGGTAAATTTTTAACAAGATGTATTACAACTCATGTGAGCAGTTTGATTGACAAAAAACACCTGGGCGTTGTCTCAGATTAATAGTGCCACCCTTGAAATATAAAAGATTTCACATAAATTATTTATTCTCTCAATAATGATTTTTTTAAAAACATTTTATCCTACTGAATAAGGAATATGTTTTATTTGTGAAGAAAATATACCAATGACAGTTTATACAGGGATATACTTTTTCTCATGAAAAGTACATTTTGCAATAGTGTTTAAAGCAATGCTGTGAGTATATGAAACACCCCCACCACCCTCTTTGTTTTGGAGCTGTTTGACTCTTCACAGTGTGCTTACATTTTACTTCGGAGTCACGTGAGTGACTACGTGTACGTGAAGAAGAGCCCGTCCAGCCGCACACGCGTCATATCGTCAGACGCATAGCGTTGCGACCGTGTGTGGAGGAGCAAAGCTCCTCCAAACGGTGAGTAAAGTAAAAGTCGGAAGGTAAGTGCTTTCACTTTCATTTCCAGGTTCGCCTTCCTTGTCAGACTTGTTGGTGGAGCTCCACGCAAGTTATCATGGAGAGAGGGCGCAGAGGAAAAAGACGTACCGCAGGTAAACCCCAAGTATGTGAGGGTAGCGGACGCCAGTTAGAGGAGTCAGTGGCAGCGAGGCCATCAACTCCTGTTGCGGTCGAAAGTGCCGTTGTAACGCCGGTGGGGCGCAAGGCAGGACAAAAGTCCATACGACCAGTAGACTCCGATGAGTCAGACCTGGAGGTAAATCCTCCTCAGTCAGAAGAAGTTATGGCTGCTAGGGTCGCTAGCTTAGAATTCCTTATGGGGAAGATGATTTATCAAGAGCCCCCTCAGGAGGAATTTAGTCCGCGTTGGCCTATGGGAGATACAGCGCAGGGATTGCCTTGGATGGGACAGGCACAACGTTGGCTTACAGGAGAGACATCAGGAATGTCTGCGCAAAGACAATACAGAGGTTGGCCTACAGGAGAGCCAATGCCCGAAATGCCAACGAAAAGGCAGTATATGTGTTGGCCTACAGGAGAGCCAGTGCCAGAAATGTCTGAACAAAGGCAGTATAAGCGTTGGTCTAAAGATGTGCCAGCGCCAACAATGTCAGAAGAAAGACAGTATAAGCGTTGGTCTAGAAGTGAGCCAGCGCCAGCAGCACCTGAAACAGGGCTGCCTATCCGTGGGCCTACAGGAGAGCCCGCGCAGGGGGAATCTGCTAGAGAATTTACTATGCAAAGGCCTATGGAAGAGCCAGTGCTAGAATTACCTGAAACAGGGATGCCAGAAATTTCCCATCAGGAGGAGGAACATCAAGATTCAGATGATGAATTATATGAGGACCATAGCCCAATAACAGAGCTTAAAATACCAGGGCTTGCACAAAAGTTTGCTGTTCCCAGATTAACAGGGGAACCTTTGGGAGATGAAATAGCAATGACTATAAATTATCTGCTCTCCCATCAGCTCCAGGAATTAACTATGGATGAGACTGTTAAAAAATATGAGACCCCGGAGAATTGTGCACTATTAGTAGTCCCAGCGGTGAATAACGTAATATGGGGCTATTTGGGCATTGGATTACGCTCACAAGAATTACAATTACAACGAGTGTTGAGATTGCTGGGGTCAGGCATTATGGCATTTGGCAGAGGGTTGGATGAAGAACATATATCTGTTTCACAACAAGATGCCTTAGCACTTATGTGTAGTGCGCACTTTGAAATAAACTGTATTCGTAAGAGTGCAATAAGACCTAATATGCATCCTAAGTTTGCAGGGCTCTGTAAACCATCCAATATACAACTGCCTAATCTGATTTTTGGAGAGAATCTAGCAAAAAAGATAAAAGACCTGAATGAAGAGGCAAAAACCGTGGGAATGATGAAACCACCGATGTTGAGCAGATCGATTCAAAGGCAGTATCCCTACAGACGGATGTCTGGTGCTGGAGAAGGAACAAGCCGATCGTTCCCATATACCATATAACCATATAACCATATAACCATTACAGCACGGAAACAGGCCATCTCGGCCCTTCATGTCCGTGCCGAACATATATAAATAAATACTTCCCCCTAGTCCCATCTACCTGCACTCAGATCATAACCCTCCATTCCTTTCCCGTCCATATACCCATCCAATCTATTTTTAAAGGATAAAATCGAACCTGCCTCCACCACTTCCACTGGAAGCTCATTCCACACAGCTACCACTCTCTGAGTAAAGAAGTTCCCCCTAATGTTACCCCTAAACTTCTGTCCCTTAATTGTCAAGTCATGTCCCCTTGTTTGAATCTTCCCTACTCTCAATGGGAAAAGCTTATCCACGTCAACTTTGTCTAACCCGCTCATCATTTTAAAGACCTCTATCAAGTCCCCTCATAACCTCTGCGCTCCAAAGAATAAAGACCTAGCTTGTTCAACCTTTCTCTGTAACTTAGTTGTTGAAACCCAGAAAACATTCTAGTAAATCTCCTCTGTACTCTATTTTGTTGACATCCTTCCTATAATTAGGCGACCAAAATTGTACTCCATACTCCAGAATTGGCCTCACCAATGCCTTGAACAATTTTAACATTACATCCCAACTTCTATATTCAATGCTCTGATTTATAAAGGCCAGCACACCAAAAGCTTTCTTTACCACCCTATCTGCATGAGATTCCACCTTCAGGGAACTATGCACAGTTATTCCTAGATCCCTCTGTTCAACTGCATTCCTCAATTTGCTACCATTTACCATGTACGTCCTATTTTGATTTGTCCTGCCGAGATGTACCACCTCACATTTATCAGCATTAAACTCTATCTGCCATCTTTCAGCCCACTCTTCCAAATGGCCTAAATCTCTCTGTAGACTTTGAAAATCTACTTCATTATCCACAACACCACCTATCTTAGTATCGTCTGCATACTTACTAATCCAATTTTCCACACCATCATCCAGATCATTGATGTACATGACAAACAACAGTGGACCCAACACAGACCCCTGAGGCACCCCACTAGTCACCAGCCTCCAACCTGACAAACAGCCATCCACCATTACTCTCTGGCATCTCCCATTCACCCACTGTTGAATCCATCTTGCTACTCCACCATTAATACTCAACAATTGAATCTTCTTAACTAACCTTCCATGAGGAACCTTGTCAAAGGCCTTACTGAAGTCCATATAGACAACATCCAATGCTTTACCCTCATCAATTTCCCTAGTAACCTCTTCGAAAAATTCAAGAAGATTAGTCAAACATGACCTTCCAGGCACAAATCCATGTTGACTGTTCCTAATCAGACCCTGCTTATCCAGATGCTTATATATATTATCTCTAAGTATCCTTTCCATTAATTTGTCCACCACTGATGTCCAACTAACAGGTCTATAATAGCTAGGTTTACTCTTAGAACCCTTTTTAAACAACGGAACAACATGCGCAGTACGCCAATCCTCCGGCACTATTCCCGTTTCTAATGACATTTGAAATATGTCTGTCATAGCCCCTGCTATTTCTACACTAACTTCCCCCAATGTCCTAGGGAATATCCTGTCAGGACCTGGAGACTTATCCGTTTTCATATTTTTCTAAAGTGTCCGCACCACCTCTTCTTTGAATCTCATAGTTTCCATTGCTACTCTGCTTGTTTCCCTTACCTCACATAATTCCATATCCTTCTCCTTGGTGAATACCGAAGAAAAGAAATTGTTCAATATTTCCCCCATCTCTTTTGGCTCTGCAGATAGCTGTCCACTCCGACTCTCTAATGGACCAATTTTATTCCTTGTTATCCTTTTGCTATTAATATAGCTGTAGAAACCCTGCTGTAGAAAGCTGTAGAATATATGCTTTGGCGTACTGCACCTGGGATGCGTGGAGGTTACAATGTGCCTACTAAGAGGAGACAACATTTGCCGACGGCAAACCCCGAGGTAGGGGGGTCTGGTCTGGTAAGAAACATAACAAATGTTTTAGACTCACAAGTGGGAGGAATATTACAATTCTTCCTAAAAAAAATGGCAACTTATAACAAATGATTCGTTTATACTGTGCAGCATTGTGGGATTTAGAATTGAGTTCTATCCACATTTAGATCCTCCTACTCAGCATATTTCAAGCCGGTCACGTACTTTCTCAAAGGTAGAGAATGCGCAGATCCAGGCAGAATTGAAAATTTTGTGCAATAAAGGTGTAATAGAAACGTCAGTAGAACAACACCATCAGTTTGTGTCAAGTATTTTTCCTAGAACGAAAAAGGATGGTGGATGTAGAATTATTCTGGATCTGACAAGTCTTAACCCTTTTGTACAGTATAAACATTTTAAAATGGAAACATTCACAAACGCCATTCAGCTTGTCACAAGAAACTGCTATATGGCAAGCATAAATCTGCAAGATGCATATTATTCTGTGGCTGTGCATGGTAATGATCGAAGATGTCTAAAATTTAGATGGATGAGTCAGTTATGGCAGTTTAAAGCATTGCCTAATGGTCTGACTTCAGCTCCAAGGTTATTTACAAAATTACTCAAACCAATTTTAGCTCTGCTAAGAGCTGAGGGCCATGTATTAATGGCTTATTTGGATGATATTCTGATTGTGGGGGTACTTTGGCTACATCAAAGGAATCAGTGTCAAGAGTCAAGTACATTTTTGAGAAAATGGGATTCATTATTCACCCACAAAAATCGAAACTATTACCAAGCACAACGATTGATTGCCTGGGGTTTACAATTAACTCAGAACACATGGTAATCACTTTGCCAAAAGATAAAAGGCTGCAGTTAATTGAAGGTTGTACTAAGCTCATTAACGAGTACCAGCCCTCAATTAGACAAGTAGCAAGCTTGCTGGTCAAATTAATTGCTGCTTTTCCAACTGTAAAATTTGGACCATTGCATTATCAGCATTTGCAGAGAGCTAAGGTACAAGCATTAAAGATTAATGCAGGGCATTTTGATAGGCCCATGCAATTGACAATTGAGCCTATTATGGAATTAGAATGGTGGATTAACAATGTCTCTAATGCTTCCAGAAAAGTTCTGGTAGAAACACCTTCCGTTATTCTACAGACTGATGTACGTGCTCTAGGATGGGGCGCAACTAACACTGTTTCCAGCTGTGGAGGTAGATGGAATGTGGAGGAAGTACCTTTGCTTGAAAATCAAGGTATAAATTACCTAGAGCTATTAGGAGCATTTTATGGGCTTAAAGCTTATTGCTCTAATATGGAAAATTTGCATGTTCAGGTACAGATTGACAATACTACAGCTGTAGCATTTGTAAATCATATGGGTGGTATCAAGTCAGAATCTTGTGATAGATTGGCGAATATAATCTGGACCTGGTGTATTGCCAGGAAAATTTGACTGTCAGCAATGTACCTACCAGGTAAATTCAACATAGTTGCAGACACAAGGTCACGTAAATTCAATGATAATACAGAATGGATTTTGCATCATGAAATATTTAACAAAATTGTGGCACAATTTGGAATGCCAGAGATTGACTTGTTTGCATCAAGACTCAACCACCAATTGCCTACGTATGTGTCATGGGAACCTGATCCTGGTGCAGTAGCGGTGGATGCTTTCTCGCTACATTGGAGTGGTATGTTTCTGTATGCATTTCCTCCGTTTTGTTTAATTAATCGGTGTATACAGAAAATTAAACAGGACTCAGCCTCGGGGATTTTGGTAGTGCCAGATTGGCCTACACAGACATGGTACCCGCTGGTGTTAAAAATGATCAAAAAAACCCTTATGGTTATTCCAAAGCAGGTAAAACTGCTTGTACACCCTGTAACTGATGAACCACATCCTTTACAAATTGTATTGGTTTGTTGATTTGCAAATTCTAAGAAGGCCATATCTTGGAAGAGGATTATCAGAGCGTACGGTGGATGTTATGACAGCAGCCTGGAGGAATAGTACCCAGAAGCAATACATTTCTTATATAAGGAAATGGGAGGTGTTTTGTTCAGAAAAGAATATTGCATATAACACAGCAGACATTTCAGATGTGTTAGAGTTTCTTTCAACTCTTTATTTTGAATTAAATTTAAGCTATAGTGCAATTAATACTGCAAGGAGTGCTCTCTCTGCATATTTATGCAGGGATTCAGAACAAAATCCAATAGGATCACATCCTTGGGTCTGTAGGTTTATGAAGGGAATTTTCAACTCCAATCCTCCTAGACCCAGGTATACAGAAATCTGGAATGTAAAAGATGTACTTATGCTGCTGCGTGAATGGAATCCTATTGAAGCTCTGTCATTGGCCAAAATTACCATGAAGTTAGTTATGCTCATGGCGTTTGTTTCAGCACAGAGAGTGCAAACATTACAGAAGTTAAGAATAGACAGGATGAAAGTAGGGGCAGATTCCATTACATTCTATGTCTATGATTCGCTTAAACAAAGTAGACTTGGGTTCACGGGATGTAAGTTTGTTTTTTCAGTATATCCTACGGATCCACGGCAATGTGTAGTAGCATATCTAAGATGTTACATGGAAGCAACCAGAACCTTAAGAGGTACAGAATCAGCATTTTTTGTCAGCTATAAAAGTCCTCATAAGAAGGTGTCAACACAGACTATTTCAAGATGGCTGAAACAGGTGTTGATTTATGCAGGTATTGATACTGATAAATTTAAATCTCATTCCCCCAGGGCGGCATCAACATCGGCGGCCAGGGATTCAGACATTCCAATAGATTTTATCCTCGCGGGCGCAGGATGGGCAAGTGAACAGATGTTTCACAAATATTACCATAAGGAGATTAAAGTTCCCGGGGTGTTTGGTGGTGCCATGCTGGATTCAGTATTAAATCCCCCATTATGATAAAGGGGGTTACTATTGTTGTAATAAATAAAACCATTAACTGATTACATTTAATGTTGTGGTTATGCATTATTGATTGTTTTTACTCATTAGAGTCATTCAATGCAGTGAGCACCTGGATTTGAATCCACGGTGTGAAATCACAGAGCTTTGAAATCTTCACGTAGTCACTCACGTGACTCCGAAGTAAAATAGTAAGATTAAACGAGAACTTACCAGTTTGAAGTTTGATCTTTATTTTATGAGGAGTTACGTTGAGGGATTACGTGCCCTCCGCTCCCACCCATATAAAGATCGAGCTGGTAGTTCTAGTCTTTACGTATCTTACTATCATACTTCGTAATTGTTGTCTGTGATTTCATTCCGCTGCTTTGAAGATTGACGCGTGTGCAGCTGGACGGGCTCTTCTTCACGTACACGTAATCCCTCAACGTAACTCCTCATAAAATAAAGATCAAACTTCAAACTGGTAAGTTCTCATTTAATCTTACTATTATACAGAAGAGATATTAAACACAAAATATGTTTTACTTCTTTGGGTGGCCCAATAAGATCACATGATTCAAATCAAAGGGTTAGGGACAGAGTTGCAATGTAGAAAAGGATGGGGCTGGTGGAAATGTGGGGGATGGAAGAAATATTTTCAGTATCATGTTTTATTCCTCAAACAAAATCATTGTCAGGTAAACTGCTTAATATCACATTTGGTAGAAAGAATAGGGAACACAGAATATTGTTCAAACAAGGCAATACAGAGGGCTTTGGGAGTTCAAATTATGAAGCACAGATGCCTAGAAATTACACCAAAACAATGTTTTGCTTTAAGGAAATTACACTTACATGGAGAGAAACAATCTTTCTTGTTTCCCTTATACCTAACGAGTCTGAAGAAGGGTCTCGACTCGAAATGTAACCCATTCCTTCTCTCCAGACATGCTGCCTGTCCCACTGAGTTACTCCAGCTTTTTTTGTCTATGTCGGTTTAAACCAACATCTGCAATTCGTTCTTTCACATATTCCTGGTTGTTTTAACCTCATTCGCTAAACCTGTATCCTTATTTTTGGGCCAGACTTTCACATTCACATGTGCATTTTTGCCAGCATGAAACTCTTCTAAATAACTATGACAGGAGCGTAATGCACAAAATCCTTCATCAATGCAATTTTCCACCACTTAAAATGGCAATCTTTGTTCTTTCAAAGAAGAAACTGATTTTTAGCAATGTTAAAGGCTCAGAAAAGTTACTTGACACAATGACACAATGACACAACATCTCTATTTATAGAAAGAGTTACTACATGCCTTTGTGATGAAGGTGACCTGCTTCTACTCCAATTGTCTGGGAGGCTGTTGAGGTCAAGGAGGATTGCAGTCTCTGACCCCAGGGCACAACAGAGGGCTTGTCCTCCAGCAGCGGAGGACAAAGGGCTTAATTAGGAAAGGGAAAATAGATTATGAAAGAAAACTGGCAGGGAACATAAAAACTGACTGCAAAAAGCTTTTATAGATATGTGAAGAGAAAAAGATTAGTTAAAACAAATGTAGGTCCTTGCAGTCAGAAACAGGTGAATTGATCATGGGGAACAAGGATATGGCAGACCAATTGAATAACTACTTTGGTTCTGTCTTCACTAAGGAAGACATAAATAATCTGCCGGATATAGCAGGGGACCGGGGGTCAAGTGAGATGGAGGAACTGAGTGAAATCCAGGTTAGCCGGGATGTGGTGTTAGGTAAATTGAATGGATTCAAGGCCGATAAATCCCCAGGGCCAGATAGGCTACATGCCAGAGTACTTAAGGAAGTAGCCCCAGAAATAGTGGATGCATTAGTGATAATTTTTCAAAACTCTTTAGATTCTGGATTAGTTCCTGAGGATTGGAGGGTAGCTAATGTAACCTCACTTTTTAAAAAGGGAGGGAGAGAGAAAACGGGGAATTAGACCAGTTAGTCTAACGTCGGTAGTGGGGAAACTGCTAGAATCAGTTATTAAAGATGGGATAGCAGCACATTTGGAAAGTGGTGAAATCATTGCACAAAGTCAGCATGGATTTATGAAAGGTAAATCATGTCTGACGAATCTTATAGAATTTTTCAAGGATGTAACTAGTAGAGTGGATAAGGGAGAACCAGTAGATGTGTTATATCTGGACTTTCAGAAGCTTTCGACAAGGTCCCACTTAAGAGATTAGTATACAAACTTAACGCACACGGTATTGGAGGTTCAGTATTGATGTGGATAGAGAACTGGCTGGCAGACAGGAAGCAAAGAGTAGGCGTAAATGGGGCCTTTTCACAATGGCAGGCAGTGACTAGTGGGGTACCGCAAGGCTCATTGCTGGGACCCCAGCTATTTATGATATATATTAATGATTTGGACGAGGGAATTGAATGCAACATCTCCAAGTTTGCAGATGACACGAAGCTGGGGGCAGTGTTAGCTGTGAGGAGGATGCTCGGAGGCTGCAAGGTGACTTGGATAGGCTGGGTGAGTGGACAAATGCATGGCAGATGCAGTATAATGTGGATAAATGTGAGGTTATCCACTTTGGTGGCAGAAACAGGAAAGTAGACTATTATCTGAATGGTGGCCGATTAGGAAAAGGGGAGATGCAACGAGACCTGGGTGTCATGGTACACTAGTCATTAAAAGTAGGCATGCAGGTGCAGTAGGCAGTGAAGAAGGCGAATGGTATGTTAGCATTCATAGCAAAAGGATTTGAGTATTGGAGCTGGGAGGTTCTACTGCAGTTGTACAGGGTCTTGGTGAGACCACACCTGGAGTATTGCGTACAGTTTTGGTCTCCTAATCTGAGGAAAGACATTCTTGCCATAGAGGGAGTACAGAGAAGGTTCACCAGACTGATTCCTGGGATGTCAGGACTTTCATATGAAGAAAGACTGGATAGACTTGGTTTGTACTCGTTAGAATTTAGGAAGATTGAGGGGGGATCTTATAGAAACGTACAAAATTCTTAAGGGGTTGGACAGGCTAGATGCAGGAAGATTGTTCCCTATGTTGGGGAAGTCCAGAACAAGGGGTCACAGTTTAAGGATAAGGGGGAAATCTTTTAGGACCGAGATGAGGAAAACATTTTTCACACAGAGAGTGGTGAATCTCTGGAATTCTCTGCCACAGAAGGTAGTTGAGGCCAGTTCATTGGCTATATTTAAGAGGGAGTTAGATGTGGCCCTTGTGGCTGAAGGGATCAGGGGGTATAGAGAGAAAGCAGGTACAGGATACTGAGTTGGGTGGTCAGCCATGATCATATTGAATGGCGGTGCAGGCTCGAAGGGCCGAATGGCCTACTCCTGCACCTATTTTCTATGTTTCTATGTTTCTATAAACATTTACTGTCACTGTTGACTTCCCAAAAGAATAGGTACTTATAGGTTATGCTCATGTTTGTGTTAGATTTCCTACTAATAACTCAAAAAAATATTTATCAATAGGAAAGTGTTAATTCCCTCTATTGGAATAAACACATAAATTGGAAAAAAGTGAAATTATGTCATTACAGCCCCAGAAAGTGAATCATCTATTAAAATTTCCATTTAAAATGCAACAGAAAAATTTAAATATTTAGGTATTCAAGTTACTAGAAGATATAAATCATTATTTAATGCGAATTTTAATCCTTTAGTAAATAAATTGAACGCTCTGATTAAATTTTGGAAAACGCTCCCACTATCATTAATTGGCAGAATAAATGCTATAAAAATGATAGTTCTACCACAAATAATATATTTATTTCAATCCATACCAATATATATACCAACATTTTTTTTAAAAACTAGACTCTAATATTACTAATTTTATTTGGGACTACATAGCACATATAATTAAAAGAAATCATCTGTGTAAACCTAAAGATGTAGGGGGACTTGCACTGCCTAATTTTTTATATTATTATTGGGCAGTGCATATTAAGAATATCATTTATTGGTTGGACTGCCCTTCTCAGCAGATGGAATGGATAAGAACGGAGAAAGAGGATTTTACTTCGGAGTCACGTGAGTGACTACGTGAAGAAGGCCCGTCAGGGCGCATGCGCGTCATTACGTCGGACGCATTGGCGACAACGGCAGCGGGAGCTCGGAGCTCCTTCTGCAACGTGAGTAAATACAACTCCACCAAAGTCGGGGAGACTTTGGAGGAGTTAGAAAAGAGTAAATAAATTGTTTCTGTCTGTTTTTTCCCCCCCATATACAGGAACAAGGGAAAGGTGCAGGCTGCTGCCGACAAGGAGAGAGCTGCGGGACGCAGTCTCTGAAAGGCAGCCTGTCACCTCGGGGGAGTCGCAAGCCGGTAGCGGTGCGGCGACAGACTTCAGAAAGTGCCCAGCCGGGTACACAGCCAACGCCAGTCGGGCGGTCGGCATAAGTTAAGTCAGTAAGGGCTATAGACTCCGCAGAGTCGGGCCACGAGAGTCCCGTCGGGGACAGGATACCGTTCCCCAGCGGTTATCCAAAAGGAGCAGCTCATACAGGGGCTGCTCCACAGAGACGCTCCAGGAGGAGGAGTGCAGGCGGGAAGCCATAGGGAAGGCTCCGCTGGCAGTGCCTAGGAGAGGTCTGCCTCATAAAGCCACAACTCCAGGAGGAGTTGTGCAGGCGGGAAGCCTTATGGAAGGCTCCGCTGGCAGTGCCTTGGAGAGGCCTGCTTCCATAAAGCCATACTCCAGGAGGAGTTGTGCAGGCGGGAGGCCGTGGGGACGGCTCCGCTGGCAGTGCCTAGTAGAGGCCTGCTTGAAAGCACCCTCTTTGCAAGAGGTGAGTGCAGAAGGGCAGATACGCTCTGACCCTGAGTCCGACGACTTCCAAAGGGAGGGCAGGCAGCTGTCAGAGCTGACACTGTGTGCAGCACGGTTTGCCATGTCGTCGGATGCTGGTGAGCCTCTGGGTGAGGAACTTGCCACCAGCATAAATGCTTACCTCAGATATGTTTATACTGTAGGTTATTCAAGGGCATCGAATAAAGCTTAAATGCAAATTCTGATTTACCCATGCAACATGTTCCAAAAAAGGAGTTTGACTTCAGTATCACTGAACAATTGGAAGTCCAGCTGGAACTTGCAAGCTATGTAATAAAGGTGTAATTGCTAAGGCAGTTTACCAAAGCCATCAGTTTGTGTCCACTATCTTTCCCAGACCAAAAAAGGATGGGGGGGATGCAGAATTATACAGACCTGAATAGGTTTAACCCTTTTGTACGGTATAGACATTTTAAGATGGAAACATTTGTGAAGGAGATCTTAAAGATGCGGATTCAGTGTCTGTTCATTTGCAGGATAGAAGATTTAAAATTCAGCTGGATGGGGAATTATGCCAATACAATCCACTGCCTAATGGTTTGTCTTCAGCTCCTAGAGGGATTACAAAGTTGTTAAAACCTATTCTAGGCATGATGAGAAGTCAAGGTCATGTGCTCATGGCTTAGCTAAATAATATCTTGATTGTAGGACAATCAAAGGAAACAGCTGAAGCATCAGTGGCAGTTGGTAAAAACCAATTTTAATTGGGCTTTATAAGCTATTCTGAGGAATCTAAATTTATACCTGTGACACAAATTGACTAGTTGGGTTCACAATGGACTTAATCAACATCATTGTGACCTTGCCCAGGCAAAAAAGGGTACAGCTAATTAAGAGCTATATCAAGTTAATTGCTAACGCACAGCCTTCAATTAGCCAGGTGACAAGACTGCTGTGGTAATGGCTGGCAGCATTTCCAGCAGTTCAATATGGCCACTTTATTATCTACAATTACAAAGGTCAAAGGAACAAGCATTGAGGATACATTGGGGTCATTATAATAGACCTATGCTTCTATCAAAAGAGGCTGTTGCTGATGTACAATGGTGGATTCAGCATGTGTCCACTAGTAGTTCCAAAGTGTTATTGGACCAAGCTTCCATGATTTGCAGACAGATGTCAGAGCACTTCGGTAGGGTGCTACTGATACAAGATCCAGCGGTGGAGACAGATGAACATTGCTTCTGCATACATGGGGAATTAACCAAGAGTATTTTATGGACTCACGGCTTATGGCACTAACTAAACTAGTTTGCATGTGCAGTGCAAAATAGACAACACTGCAGCAGTTGCTGATATGAATCACATGGGTGGAATCAAATCGTTATCATGTGACAGGTTGGCAAATACAATTGGACCTAGAGTAGGGATAAAGAGATTTGGATTGGAGCTATCTATCTGCCAGGGAAACTTAATGTAGTACCAGATGGCAGCTCACGAAAATTCCATCATAACACAGGGTGGATGTGGAACCAGGATGTGTTCAAGAACATAGTACTTCTATATGGAAGGCCAAAATATGTTTCATAGGCACCAGATCCAGGGGCAGTGGCAATTGATGCTTTTTCACTAAATTGGGATGATATGTTTGTGTACATTTTCCCACCATTCTGCCTCATAGGTCGGTGTTTGAGAAAATCAAGCAGGATGCCGCTTCAGGGGTTTTGGTGATACCAAATTGCCTGATTCAACCATGGTTCCCTTTGATGTTACAGATAGCGATCCAACCTCTTTTTGCTGATTCCAAACAGTAGGAATTTGCTGGAGCATCCAGTAACGCATTAAGTTCATCCGTTATGTGACGGTATGGATCTGTTAGTTTGCAGGTTTCAAGAATGCCTTACATTGGTCGAGGACTTTCTAGGCCAACGGTGTATATACTCACTGCAGTCTGGAGAAAGAGTACTCAAAAACAGTATATGACTTATGAAAAAAAAAAAAAAAAGGAACAATATTGTGTTCAAAAGAATATTCAATATGATACTGTAGTTATTGAAAATGTGTTAGAGTTTATCTACACTTTATTATGATGAAGGTCTTAGCTATACTGCTATCAATACAGCTAGAAGTGCTTTGTCCGCATATCTTGTAATAGGTACACGGACACAAAGTATAGGTTCTCACCCTCTCATATCTAGGTTGATGAAAGGAATCTTTAATTCCAAACCGCCTAAGCCTAGGTATATGGTAATCTGCGAGGTAAGGGTTGTTCGTAACATACTTCGTCATTGGGTCCCTGTCACGGCTATAACTTTGTTAAAATTAACCATGAAATTGACTATGCTAATGGCATTGGTGTCAGTACAGAGAGTGCAGACTTTCCAAAAAAACTTCAGTTCGAGAGAATGGAAGTGAATACAGAGAATGTTCTGTTTTATATTTCTGACCTGCTCAAACAAAGCAGGCCAGGTGTGACAGGTTTTAAGATTGTGTTCTCAGCATATCCTACAGCTCCATGTTTATGTGTAAGGACACATTTGTTACATTACATTGAAGCCACAAGGGCTTTAAGACAAGAAGAAACAGGATTATTTGTCAGTTACAAAAAGCCAACATAAAAGAGTGGCAGTTCAGACTATCTCAAGGTGGTTAAAGCAAGAGTTGGTTCAGGCAGGAATTAACATTTATGTGTTTACATCTCATTCCACTAGCGCAGTAGCAACATCCGCGGCCAGGGCGATGGACGTTCCCATCGACCATATATTAAAAGCCGCAGGTTGGAAAAATGAACTTGTGTTTCAGCAATACTACCATCGGCCGATTGCCGATGGAGGGCTGTTTGCTAACTCAATATTGAGTGCTGTTGCTATTGTTTAAAGTCTGTTTTTCAATACTGTTTCATTCTGTTTCGTTTGTTGCCCTACATTAAGAGGGTTTATTGGTTGTTTTATGACCAAAAATAAAACTGTTTTGTTTTTGCATGATATGCAATGTCATGTTTACAGCATTATTGATGATACTCAGTCAATCGATGCAGAGAGAAGCCGGGATTTTGATCTGCGGCATAAAAATCACAGAGCTTTAAAATCTTCACGTAGTCACTCACGTGACTCCGAAGTAAAATAGTAAGATTAAACGAGAACTTACCAGTTTGAAGTTTGATCTTTATTTTATGAGGAGTTACGTTGGTGATTACGTGCCCACCACGCCCAACCCTCTCTCATAGAAAAAAGGTCATAATGGTAGTTCTCATGTTGATCATCTTAATATGTTACTTCAATTATGGTTTTGTCTGTGATTTCATACCGCTGCTTTGAAGATTGACGCGCATGCGCCCTGACGGGCCTTCTTCACGTAATCACCAACGTAACTCCTCATAAAATAAAGATCAAACTTCAAACTGGTAAGTTCTCGTTTAATCTTACTATTGTTTTCCGTACGATTTAGGAGCGATCCTCTTTTCCCCGATAAAATTGAATAATACATTTATACGTAATATAATTCGAATTTGGAAACAAATAAAATTAACTTTAAAATTAAGGAACTTATCATCATTAACACCAATAGTGAATAATCTGGTATTTAAACCATCTTTTATGGATAAAACATATAGACAATGGGAAAGATTGGGAATTAAAAATGTGGGTGACATGTATGAAATGGGAAATTTATTATCATTTCAACAATTAAAATCAAAATTTAATTTGAATAATAACCAATACTTTAAATATTTACAGATATGTGACTTTATAAAAAAATATATACCAAGACTACAGAGCATAATGATAGACCCACTGGAAGAAGCAATGAATATTAAGGTGGACTCACAAAAATTAATATCATATTTATATAATAGTATTCTTAATAGAGAATTTGCCATCAACAGAGGCAATTAGAGAAGACTGGGAAAAAGAATTAGTGACCAAAAATTTCTAAAGAAACATGGGAGAGGTATTTGATATATATACATAAATGTTCGATTAACGCTAGACATAATTTACTTCAATTTAAAATATTACATAGATTTTATTATTCAAAAGTTAGGTTGAATAAATTGTATTCAAATATTTCACCCATCTGTGATAACTTTCTCAAAATGCCAATATCACACATTCTTTCGTTTCTTGCACAAAACTTCATGGATTTTGGTGTGATTTTTTGATATATTCACTAGTTTATTTAAGATAAAAATGGAACCTAATATGGAAATGATTATCTTCGGAGCAATAGGAGATGGAAACAAATTAAATATATCCCAAATTTCATTTTTTAATTATGGTTTAATAACAGCAAAAAAACTCATACTTAAATTTTGGAAAAATGCTACTATACCAACACTCAAAATGTGGATTGGTAATATGTTGGAAACTGCCCACTTGGAAGAAATGAGACTCCTCCTAATAGATAAACAAGACCAATTCTTAACAAGTTGGTCTCCATTTATTGACCTTGTGGATTCATGTGGTGTAATTGTATCGTAAAATTAAAAAATTCTGGGTTTGGGCGAAAAATGATTAAGAATATAAAAAAGCATCGACTTGTGGCGAGGGAGAATCTCCTTTCTGCTTCACTTTCTTACTTATTTCTTTTCTTTACCGCACACTCACTAGACTTTCCTTTACTCTTCACTACTTCTTTCTTTCTCATTTCTTTCTAAAAAAAAAAAAGGAAGTTGTACAAAGAATGTTTTAATAATTCTGGGAACCTGTAAAAAGGTACCATCAAAATGTAATGTACTTCTAATAAATAAAGTATTAAAAAAATAAATTAAAAAAATCCCTCTATGCATTAGAAACATAAAGAAACGTAGAAAAATAGGTGCAGGAGTAGGCCATTCGGCCCTTCGAACCAGCAATGGCTGATCATCTAAAATCAGTACTCCGTTCTTGCTTTTTCCTCATATCCCTTGACTCCTTTAGCCCTAAGAGTCTAGTCTAATTCTCTCTTGAAAATATCAAGTGAATTGGCCTCCACTGCCTTCTGTGGCAAATTCCACAGATTCACAACCCTCTGGGTGAAAAAATGTTTCCTCATCTCAATCCAAAATGGCCTACCCCTTATTCTTAAACTGTGACTCCTGGTTCTGGACTCCCCCAAAATCGGAAACGTTTTTCCTGCATCTAGCCTGTCCAATCCTTTAAGAATTTTATGTGTTTCTATAAGATCACCTCTCATTCCTTCTAAATTCCAGTGAATACAAGCCCAGTCGACCCATTCTTTTATCATATGTCAGTCCCGCCATCCCGGGAATTAACTTGGTGAAGCTATGCTGCACTCCCTCAATAGCAATAATGTCCTTCCTCAAATTAGGAGACTAAAATTGCACACAATAATTCAAGTGCGGTCTTATCAGAGCCCTGTACAACTGCAATAGGACCTCCTTGCTCCTAAACTCAAATCCTCGTGCAATGAAGGCCAACATGCCATTAGCTTTCGTCACTGCCTGCTGTACCTACATGCTTACTTTCAGTGACTGATGTACAAGCATACCCAGGACTCGTTGCACCTCCCCTTTTCCTAATTTGACACCATTCAGATAATAATCTGCCTTCGTTCTTGCCATCAAAGTGGATAACCTCAAATATATCAACATTATACTGCATCTGCCAACTCACCCAATTTATTCAAGTCATCCTACAGCCTCATAGCATCCTCCTCACAGCTCACACTATCACCCAGCTTTGTGTCATCCGCAAACTTGGAGATGTCACATTTAATTCCCTCATCTAAATCGTTAATACAGTATATATTGTAAATAACTGGGGTCCCAGCACCGAGCCTTGCGGCACCCCACTTGTCACTGCCTGCCATTCTGAAAAGGACCCGTTAATTCCTATTCTTTGTTTCCTGTCTGCCAACCAGTTCTCTATCCATGTCAATACCCAACCCCAAATACCATGTGCTCTAATTTTGCACACTAATCTCTTGTGTGGGATCTTGTCAAAGGCTTTTTGAAAGACCAGATCCACCACGTCCACTGGCTCTCCCTTATCCATATTACTTGTTACTTTCTCAAAAAATGTCAGAAGATTAGTCAAGCATGATTTCCCCTTCATAAATCCATGTAGACTTTGACCGATCCTGTCACTGCTTTCCAATTGCGCTGCTATAACTTCTTTAACAATCGACTCAAGCATCTTCCCCACTACCGATGTAAGGCTAACTGGTCTATAATTCCCCGTTTTCTTTCTCCCTCCTTTCTTAAAAAGTGTAGTTACATTGACTACCCTCCAGTCCACAGGAACTGATCCAGGGTCGAGAGAACTTTGGAAAATAATCACCAATGCATCCACGATTTCTAGGGCCACCTCATTGAGTACTCTGGGAGTCAGACCATCAGTCCCAACAGTTTACCTAACATCATTTCCTGACTAATGTGGATTCCATTCAGTTCCTCCCTGCCACTAGATCCTCGGCCCCTAGTATTTCTGGTAGATTGTTTGTGTCTTCCTTAGTGAAGACAGAACCAAAGTACTCGTTTATCTGTCTGCCATATCTATGTTTCCCATTATAAATTCACCTGTCTCCGATTGTAAGACACATATATTTGCCTTTACAAATCTTTTCCTTTTTACATATCTAAAGAAGCTTTTAGAGTCATTTTTTATATTCTCCACAAGCTTTCTTTCATGCTCTTTTCCCCCCTCCTAATTAACTCCTTTGTCCTCCTCTGTTGAGTTCTAAATTTCTCCAGGCCAATTTATATGCATTTTCCTTGGATTTAACACTATCCTTGATTTCCCCCATTAGCCATGGTTGAGCCTCCTTCCCCATTTCATCTTTTTGCCAGGCAGGGATGAACAATTTTTGGAGTTCATCCATGCAGTCTTTAAATCTTTGCCATTGCATCTCCACCGTCAACCCGTTAAGCATAATCTGACAGTCTATCCAAGCCAATTCCTGTCTCATACCTTCAAAGTCACCTTTCTTTAAGTTCAGGACCCTAGTCTCTGAATTAGCCATGTCACTCTCCATCCTAATGTAGAATTCCACCATATTATGGTCACTGTTGCACAAGCGGCTCTGCACAACAAGATCGCGAACTAATCATCCCGCATCTTTTGGGGAAGGTGTGACCTGTACAGAAAGGACGGGTTGCACTTGAACCTGAGGGGGACCAATATCCTGGCGGGGAGATTTGCAAAGGCTACTGGGGAGACTTTAAACTAGAACGGTTGGGGGGAGGGACTCAAATAGAGAATGCTAGTAGAAAATGTGGGAGGCAGGAGGCAGAGAAGGGAGAGAAGGGAAGCACTCGGACCCAAAATGTAGGGGAGAAAGAAGAAAAAGATAATAAACAGAGAATAAGTGGTGGTGGGTTCCTTAAATGTGTATATTTAATGCTAGGAGCATTGTAAGAAAGGTGGATGAGCTTAGAGCCTGGATTGACACCTGGAAGTATGATGTTGTGGCGATCAGTGAAACATGGTTGCAGGGCTGTGATTGGAAACTAAATATTCCAGGATTTCGTTGCTTCAGGGGTGATAGAATTGGAGGGGTAAGAGGTGGGGGTGTTGCATTGCTTGTCAAGGAAGATATTATAGCAGTGCTTTGGCAGGATAGATTAGAGGGCTCATCTAGGGAGGCTATTTGGGTGGAACTGAGAAATGGGAAAGGTGTTGCAACACTTATAGGGGTGTATTATAGACCGCCAAATGGGGAGCGAGAATTAGGAGAGCAAATATGTAATGAGAGAGCAGATATTAGTAGTAAGCACAAGGTAGTGATTGTGGGAGATTTCAATTTTCCACACATAGACGGAGAAACACATTCTTTAAAAGGGCTGGATGGTTTGGAGTTTGTAAAATGTGTGCAGGATAGATTTTTGCAGCAATACATAGAGGTACCTACTAGAGAAGGGGCAGTGCTGGACCTCCTGTTAGGAAATGAGACATGGCAAGTGGCGGAGGTATGCGTTGGGGAGCACTTCGGATCCAGTGATCACAATACCATTAGTTTCAATATAATTATGGGGAGGGTCAGAACTGGACCTAGGGATGAGATTTTTGATTGGAGAAAGGCTAACTTTGAGGAGATGCGAAATGATTTAAAAGGAGTTGTTTTATGGGAAGGATGTAGAAGAGAAATGGAGGACATTTAAAGGTGACATTTTAAGAGTACAGAATCTTTATGTCCCTGTTCGGTTGAAAGGAAATAGTAAAAATTGGAAAGAGCCATGGTTTTCAAGGGAAATTGGACACTTGGTTCGGAAAAAGAGAGAGATCTACAATAATTATAGGCAGCATGGAGTAAATGAGGTGCTTGAGGACTATTAAGAATGTTAACAGAATATTAAGAAAGAAATTAGAAAAGCTAAAAGAAGATATGAGGTTGCTTTGGCAAGTAAGGTGAAAGTAAATCCAAAGTGTTTCTGCAGCTATATTAATAGCAAAAGGATAACAAGGAATAAAATTGGTCCATTAGAGAGTCAGAGTGGACAGCTATCTGCAGAGCCAAAAGAGATGGGGGAGATATTGAACAATTTCTTTTCTTCGGTATTCACCAAGGAGAAGGATATTGAATTATGTGAGGTAAGGGAAACAAGCAGAGTAGCAATGGAAACTATGAGATTCAAAGAAGAGGAGGTGTGGACACTTTTGAAAAATATAAAAACGGATATGTCTCCAGGTCTTGACAGGATATTCCCTAGGACATTGAGGGAAGTTAGTGTAGAAATAGCAGGGGCTATGACAGAAATATTTCAAATGTCATTAGAAACGGGAATAGTGCCGGAGGATTGGCGTACTGCGCATGTTGAAATTGGGAGAACGGTGGAAGAAGCCCTTCTAAGTACTGCTGACCACACCGACAGCAGTGAAGGTCGAAAATAATCCTTGTTGGATACACCTAGCCGATTGCAAAAGAATTGGAAACTAGAAAAAGGAAGTATGAACTTGGACGTCCTCCTGCAAGACTGGAGGTAAAAGGAAGCCATACAATTTTTTTTTTTTTAAAGGCCAGTATTTACAGTATCTTGTTGAAACCAGCCATGAACATAAGTGAACGCATTGAACTGAATTATATACGTGCTTCCTTAATCCCGGATACCAGGAACGAGTCTCCCCCTGGTTGAATAAACTTGAACAATTAACAGTGACCCCTTATTTGTTCTTTGGGGTCCTGGGATTAGGAATAATGGTCCACCTCTCTTAAATTCAAAAGGATCGATTTGAGATGGGAGACACCTCTGAGTCACACTTAACTGTAGCTACTAGACCTACAGCAACAGCGAAAGAAATAGGAAAAACGATGAAATGGCTGAAGGACAAACAGACAATTCATGTTTTAAAGTTGGCAATGACACAGAAGGAAAGATCACAAGGGTCAGAAAGGAATGGGACACTATGAAAAGCAGCAGCCGCCTACTGAGATACCAACGGCTCTGGTCCAAGTACCCATTGAACTATGGGCAAAGCATAAGAATCATGTGAGATGAGTGCATTCAGCCCCTGAACACAAAGGTACTTTAAAAAAGGGTGCTGCCTTGCCATGTTTAAAACAATATTGACTGGCCCTGGAGGCCGAAGAAGGGATAGCTATGGTCATCATGTCTTTATTGCAACAAGCACTATTAGTGAAAATGCAAAGTCTGTGTAATACTCCCATTCTGCCAATCCCGAAAGTGGGAAGACATAATGAATGGTGTTCTGTCTAAGAACTGTGAGCCATTAAAATAATGATCCCTATTGCTCCTTTAGTACCTGACACCAATATTATTCTGACATTAATACCGGCAGAAGCCGACACCTTTACAGTAATTTACCTATGTTCAGCCTTTTTCTCCATACCCCTGCATAAAGACTGGTAGCCTATTATTCTGTGGCTTTACCAGCAGTAGTAAATGGCATGCCAGCCTGCTTACGAGCTGTAATGGCGAGGGCTACAATGAACGAAGTGTTATAAGTGAACTCGCTGCTGTAAGGTAAACAAGCTTCCTTATCTGATTAGAATGTTGGGTTTGTGCCATATCCCTTTACGAGCTCAAGGACAGGTTCAATCCAAATTACAATCAGACACACGTATGCCTCCATTTCTGCAAATGATTAATGAGAGAAAATATTAAAAAACGTTCTTACTATAATATAAATATTGATCATAAAGATCTACATGGAGGCACTTGTGCTATAATAAGATGAGAGTGCTGTGCCTATATCCCTGAATTATCTAATATCACTGGCCTTGCTACCAATATTTCCCAAGAAATTGAAAAGATCCGTAAGTTTGGCAGTGACAGGCATGGGCACAATGAAGGAGATGGGAGCTGCTGGCCATTCAGTTGGTTTCATGGACTCTGGGGTACTGTGTTACATTATGGCTCTATCTTTTTATTGATCATCACTCTGATTTTTATTGCTAAATGCTTGCGACCATTGTGTACCTACCGAGGACTGTGATGTTATCATATTATGATAAAGAGGAAGGAATGAAAGAGTTTAAAGATTTAGAAGTTACAAAATGGGTTCTGCTGTGGATTTAGAAGCAATAAAATTAATGCATAACCTTTCTCCTACTACACCAGTGAGAGTTCAGCACAACAACATGAATACTTTCGCCTTTCTTCTCTAACACTAGCGAGATTACAGCACATAACATGAATGTTTTGCTCTATGATATAAACAATCAGAAAGATGTTCAGACAACTCGGTTCCAGCCATTTACTTTACAGATTATAATGTACAAAAAAAAATCAACAATGTCAAAAAACAAGAGTGCTTGAATGTGCAAAAAATAGCTCCTTCAGCATAACAATATATGGGCTAACCTTTCCTCTATCGGAAGAACCTGTCAATCCTCTGATTTTAACAGGCGGAAGGCTGTACAATGCTCAGATAAAGAATGGCTGATTATTAGGGTATAAATATATCTGATTGAACATTACCTCGTGGAGAAAGAGCGGCTCTGTAATCTGTATTTTACATACTGTGAGAGTTGATCCCACACCCGCCTGGTGAAATAAAGACGTTACTGTATTACTAAATTTTGTGTTGTTATCTGTTTGAAGTAAAAACGAACCTTAACATGTACTATGTAGAACCCCTTTGAATATTCAAATACTGGCTGGTCTGAGGGGTTCTTCATTAAAAAAAACACCAGACACTGAAAATATATGAACTTTTATTACAATGTTGAGTGATGGATATAATACGAGATATTCCAACAACCCGAATATTAAGTGACAATAAAGACATATCCTGAACTATGTGATGTGCCAGTGATATGTCTTTAACAATGAGTTAACACGGGAGATTGCAACTTTCTGTCTTTCTTGATCTCATCATAATGGTTTCAATGACAAACATGAACAGTAATTTATTGTCTTCCATGCACATTTACAATGGTATAGAATCAAAAATTTCCATTATCAATGGCTGTTTTTGATGACCTTAAAGTATCAGCGGAAGTTAAATTGTGAACAGATTTTTGAACTAATTAGTTACTCCCCCTATTCCCTAACTCCTGAAAGTGTTTCAAATAATCTCTTACGTACCATAACATAATCCATAAAATATCCTGTTGATTTATCGGAATTTTGTACGTTTTCATGAGATCACCTTTCGTTCTTCTATGCACAAAACAATAGTGCTCATTTATTCAGTTTCTCATGTGACAAATCTGCAACCCAGTAACTAGTCTGTGAATCTTTGTTATGTATTTTTAGACAAAAACAACTAAAACATACCCAATACTCCGGGTATAGTTTCCCCAATGGCCTTCAAATTGGAGTAAGCGATTTTTTACTCCTATACTTAAAGCCTATTGCAATAAAAGCCAAAATAACATTTGCCCTCTTAACTGTTCAATGCATCTGCACTTAGATTTTAATGAATTGTGTCCAAAGGCGTCATGGCCCCTTTGACATTTCCCAATCTATCATTTTATAAAAGTACTCTACTTTACTGTTTTATGTTCAAATTGGATGATCCCGTATTTTTCCACATTATATTCCAACAGTCATTTACTCTCGCTGTGTCTCTCTCTGTCTATCTCTAAATGCTCTTGACACAGCTTTACATCTCTTTACCAGTCACAATCCCATCTACTGTAGTTATATATTTATATTCCAACAGCCCAATATGCTCTCTCTCTGGCTCTCACTGTCTCTCTCGCTGTCTCTTTCTGTCTCTGTCTGTCTGTCTCTGTCTGTCTGTCTCTGTCTGTCTGTCTCTGTCTGTCTGTCTCTGTCTGTCTGTCTCTGTCTGTCTGTCTCTGTCTGTCTGTCTCTGATTGTCTCCCCCTCTCCTAATACTCTTGAAACAGCATAACATCTCTTTACTTGTCACAATCCCATCTAGTTTTCTTTTATCGACAAACTTGGAAATATGACAATTGATCCCCTCAGCCAAATCATTGATATTAGTTTGAATAGCTGAGGTTGAAGCAGCAATCCCTGTGGACATCTCATTAGTCACAACCTGCCAACCTGAGGAAAATCAATGTATTCATACTTTGTCTGTTAAACAATTCTTCATTCATGGCAGTATATTACCCCCTAATTCCATGTGCTCTGAGCTTGTTGGGGATATACTGCATCTTATCAAAGCTTTCTGAAAATCTGAATCACCATAACTCCCTTGTCTCTTCTACCAGGCAGTCAGTCCATTTGTCATCATTATGCAGTCAAGCAAATCTCTGAGTTTATTGAAAATTGTACAGATAATATCTTAAGCCTAGGACCTGCTGTGTCTTGAATTAATCTCTGAGACTGTACACCTTCCGGGCAACCAGCTCTTCCCATTTACATACTCTCCAGTTGTTCGTCAAATGGCTCACTTAACAACTCTTGCAGTCAAGTTTACGAGTATTTGGAAATAGCATTATATACAAAGCGCTAGGCAATTCAATGAATTCAGAGGGTCAGTGAAATATCATCTCTTGATTCAGTGGATACATATGACAGCTGTAAATGGTAATTGTTTTATTCGATAAAGATGTAGACTTAATAATCAAATTGTCTCATTTAAAATTGCAGCAACATATTTAACAATGCAGCACATTTGCAGTATCATTATATTCAAATACTGACCTAACTTCATGTTTTGACAGCCATATCCAGGTTTTGAATGATGATACAGAGTACTGTATTTAAGCAGCTATAAGCTATATATATCAAATATAGATATATTAAATAACTATAATTTAATTGGTGGTGCTTCAAGGATAAATGACAATTCAATGAACAAACAATCAAGAGAGATGGCATGGCTTTCCGATGTTCCAAGTGTGGCTGCTGTCTTCAATTCACTTACTTCCTTACATCCAGGAACTGATACCAGTAGAAGAAAATGTAATCATCAGAATTGATATTAGACAACATAAATCTTGAACTGATGGTTACAGACTGAATGATAAGAAAACTTATTAATTCACAATAATACTTATTAATTCAGTGGAAACCAACATCTGCAGTTCCTTCCTGCACACAAATCATCTAATGTTTGACATTTTTTATTTCACTTTTAGTCTCTTTCCTAATTGGATTATGTTCTGGATAAATTCTGGTTAAAACATATAAAGATTGACTTTTTTTGTATTGATGAAAATAATTTGAAATTAGTTTTGAAATGTGACATTCAATGTAACAGCTGAAAAAAATGTATCTTGCAATTGGTTCTACAATGATTGCCTTGCATTCAATTTCTTTCAAATTATTTAACCAAAGTTTAGCATGCTGCAATGGCATAAACCAGGAATCTTTTTATTCTCCATTGTATACCCTATCTAATTTTCTTCTCAATTTATTTTAAATGAAGAACAATATTTGGTCACACATTTAACGTATGGTTAATCGACTTAGGTGCTTTTGTAGCCACTACCAGAAACTGAAATCAGAATCACAGTTTCCTGAAGTCAATGATGCGAAATACATTCGTTCAAAAATAACAGTGTAAAAAACTAGCAAAAACTATTAATCGTTTTCCACCTCCAGCAGAAAAAAATAATGACAGTTATTTCACTTTGATCTTGAGAGATTAATTCTGGCAAGGCAATATTGATAGATAGATAGATAGATAAGATAGATAAACATTTATTGTCACATACACCAATTGGCGCAGTGAAATTTGACTTCCCATGCAGCACACAAATAAAGATAACATCAAAGAATTTAACAACATAAAAACATCCCCCCACAATGGTTCCCACTGTGAGGGAAGGCAGCAAAGTCCAGTCCCATCCCCAGTTCACCCATAGTCGGGGCCTATTGAGGCCTCTGCAGTCGCCGATATGGCAGCCCGATGCCTCAGGCCCTCTCGCCGGATGATGAAGCTGTGGCATCGGGTGAACACTCTCGGCGGCCCGGAGTGTCTGGAGCGGCCAACTCCTCACAGTAAACCGCGGCTCCCGAAGTCCACGAGCCACGCTGGTCGATGCTCCGACTCTGGCTCAGCGCCGCCCGCGGCTGGAAACTCCACAGACCGCAGACCGCAGACCGCAACTCCGCGATGTTGGTGTCGGCTGTCACAGCACTCCGTAGCTTACTGCACGGCGACCCGGGTTAGGCATCGCCCGCTCCGCTCCCTGTTTTAGCTTCTCTGAGGGCCCAGAGAGTCAATTATATAGCATGGACTGTAGTCATATTTAGGTAAGATTTGATAAGAGTGGCAGGTGCCTTTCTGGAGGGGAATGAGCCAAACAATTTTTAATTATTATTTTATTTTCCTCCTGGTGCCAAACGCACAATTATTAATTTCAGTTTGCAAATGTTTCAGCAGCATAACCACTGGGCTAAGTATCTAATAATCCTATGTGACTTGTTGAAGGCATTTCTTGAGAAATTGCATAGACAGCAAATTTCAAATTATGCATACTTGTCAAAATGACATGTTTTTCTCTGACATTTGCTGACAGGGTTATACTTCTGTAAGTCTAACAACATGTTCCACTAAAATGTTTGCATGTTTTATGTTAAAAACTGATGGATTTTGGGGTAATTTTGAGAAATAAATGTAACTACATGTATGATAGATTTGACATGTTTAAGAAAATATTTCTGTAACTATATCCACTGTAACATATATGTATCCACTCGTAACTTTTCATCCAAGCACCCATGATATATTACAGCACATTCATCATTTTTACATTTAGTCAGTATTTAGCATTAATCTTAACTACATTGATAGTTTAATCAACAATTATCAGCACTTAATTATCATATATGTGAACATTTGCAAACACTCTAATTGGTTATGGCAGATTACCTCTCTTGTAGGTGGGTACTAGGATAATCATTGGGGTGTTGATGAATATGACAAAGAGAATCTCTCATGGAAGCTGGTGGTGAATGGACCAAATTAGAACCCTCTGAGACCCAGCATTGACATGATGGGTTAATCACTGACAATAATGTTGTAATGAGAAATGTGACATATTTGAATGAAGACAGGAACTAAAATGGCTCGCCTCACATGGAAACATTACAGAGTGAAAAAGCCACTGAACTGTGAATGCCGCCTTACTCAATGTTTGTAGAAGTTCAAACACTGCCAATTAAGAAGAGCAACAGATGGAATATCACTGTGGTGCTTGCTGCATGTTCTGTTGCTGCCAGACATAAAAATATAAAGGCAATTAGAGCAGGACTAGGCTGCTTTGCCTGTGAAGTCTGCCCTGCCATTCCATATGATCTTGGCTGATCTGCCTCATGCCTCAGCTTATCTTCAGTGTTATTTCTTCAATGCACTTAATTCCCTGATCTTTCAAAAAAATCTACTTCTCCTTTAATTACCACCAATAAACCAGCATCTACTACTCTCTAGGATAGAGAATTCCTGGGACCCATCACCTGTGAGAAAAAGTTTATGTACAACTCATTTTGAAATGACTGAAAATCACACAGATCCATCAAATTCGATTTGATCTTGACTCAGTCTTGACCTGGTGGAGTTTGCATGGTCCTCCTTTGCACGAATTTCCCCAGTTGCTCTGGTTTCCTTCCACATCCCAAAGATATGCTGGTTATTAGGGTAATCAATGACAGCAAATGACCCCCCCCCCCCCCCATTGCTGCTAAGTAGTGGGTGATTCACAGTGGCATTGATGGACATGAGAAAATAAATGTTTCAAGTTCAGTTTAGTATATTATTGTCATGTATACCGAAGTACAGTGAAAATCTATTGTTTACATGTTATCCAATCAAAAAAAGGATTCTACATGAAAATAATGAAGCTGTCTGTAGTGCATAGATTCTGGGAAGCAAGTGGAGAAATGGAACTGAATGACAATGCTCTCAGACTCAGCAATAAGTCAATGGACTGAATTATCTCATTAAAAAATATGAAGATGTGTAACGACTAACCAAAATGGTTGAAGAAATAGGTGAATAGATGTTATTTGCCTTTCATGCATTTTTTTAAATTTTCATATGGCTGTGAAGCAACATCGTAATTAACTTTCACCAACTCCTTGTTTGTGCCTACACTAATTTTGTCGAGACATCAATTATGCACAAACGGTCATTGAGTCTACTATTTAGTTTAAACCCACATGGCTACACGTGTGGGTTTAAACTAAATAGTGGGGGGAGGGATTGACAAATTGGGACTATAAAGATAGAGTTGAAGGGGAAGTGAGTACAGGAAAAGTTACAAAAGCCTCTCGAATTAATGGGAATGAAAGTTCAAGAAGTGATAAGAGAGTAAGGTCAGGGCCAATTGCGAGCGGTGCGAGAGGGGAGGTGAATACCGAGGTCAAAGTGTTGTATATGAAATAAAGTGGACGAGTTTGAGGCTCATTTAGAAATTGTCAAGTATGATGTTGTGGGAATTACAGACACATACCTGGAAGAGGCCCAGGGCAGGGAACTGAATATTCAAGGTATACCTCCTATCGAAAAGACAGACTGGTGGGCAGAGGGGATGGGTTAGCTCTGTTGGTGAGGAATGAAATTCAGTCCCTTGCAAGGGGTGACATTGAAACAGGAGATGTGGAGTCAGTATGGATAGAACAAAGGAATTGTAAGAGTAAAAAAACCTGATGGGAATTATCTACAGGCCCCCAAACAGTAGCCTGGATATAGGGTGCAAGTTGAATTAGGAGTTAAAATTGGCATGTAATAAAGGTAATGCTATGGTTGTTATGGGAGATTTCAACATGCAGATAGACTGGGAAAATCAGGTTGGTACTGGACCGCAAGAAAGGGAGTTTGTGGAGTGCCTCCATAATGGATTATTAGAGCAGCTTGTATTGGAGCCTACCAGGGAGAAGGCAATTCTGGATTTAGTATTATGTAATGAACCAGATTTGATAAAGGAACTTGAGGTTAAGGAGCCATTAGGAGTTAGTGACCATAATATGGTCAAGTTTAAATTACAATTGGAGAGGGAGAGGGAAATCGGAGGTGTCAGTTGAATAAAGGGGACTATGGAGCCGTGAGGGAGGAGCTGGCCCAAGTTGACTCGAAAGATACCCTGGCAGGGATGACAGTGAAATAACAATGGCAGGTATTTCTGGGAATAATACAGAAGGTGCAGGATCAGTTCATTCCAAAGTGGAAGAAAGATTCCAAGGAGAATAAGGGGCGACTGTGGATGACAAGCGACATCAGGGACAGTATAAAAATAAAAGAGAAGAAGTACAACGTAGCAAAGATGAGCGGGAAGCAAGAGGATTGGGTAATGTTTAAAGAGCAACAGAAGATAACTAAAAAGGCAATACGGGGAAAAAAGATGAGGTACGAAGGTAAGCTAGCCAAGAATAAAAAGGAGGATAGTAACAGCTTCTTTAGGTATGTGAAGAGGAAAAAATTAGTTAAGACCGAATTTGGACCCTTGAAGACTGAAAAGGTAAATTTATTATGGGGAACAAGGAAATGGCAGATGAGTTGAACAGGTACTTTAGATCCCTCTTCACGAAGGAGGACACAAACAATCTTCCTGATATACTAGTGGCCAGAGGATCTGGGGTGACTGAGGAACTGAAGGAAATAGTATGATTAAATGAGAACTTACCAGTTTGAAGTTTGATCTTTATTTTATGAGGAGTTACTTTGGTGATTACGTGAAGAAGACCCGTCAGGGCGCCTGCGCGTCAATCTTCAAAGCAGCGGTGTGAAATCACAAACAACAAGAATGAAGGAATATAGTAGCATAATAAAACGGGTAAACCAAGAACTTCCATCTGACCTTTATGAAAGAGGGTTGGGCCGTGTTGGGCACATAATCACCAACGTAACTCCTCATAAAATAAAGATCAAACTTCAAACTGGTAAGTTCTCATTTAATCTTACTATTTTACTTCGGAGTCACGTGAGTGACTACCTGAAGATTTTAAAGCTTTGTGATTTCATGCCGCAGATACAAATCCCGGCTTCTCACTGCATTGATTGACTCGGAACGAGAAATAATCAATAATGCATTAATAATATCATTTGTACGACAAATGCAATAATTCATTTATTTTAATAATAGAATTAATAGGATCCCCTTTAAACCAGAGGAATTTATACAGAACTTAAAATAGTTTCTGCAAACAGCCCCGTATTGGCAATAGGCCGATGGTAAAACTGTTGAAACATCAACTCATTGGACCACCTGGCGGCTGCGAGAATATGGTCGATGGGGACGTCCTTCGCCCTGGCTGCCGATGTTGAATGGGACTGCTGCCCTAGTCGAATGGGACATAAAAACATCAGTGTTAATACCTGCAGCAATCAAGACTTGTTTTAGCCATCATGAAATAGTCTGTACTGAGACTCTCTTGTGTGGTTTTTTGTGTGTGATAAACAATCCAGGTTCCATATTTCGTATGACCCTTGTAACCTCAATGTATTGTAACAAATATGTCTTAATACAGAGACATGGATCCGTTGGATATGCTGATAAAACAATTCTGAATCCTGTCACACCTGGCCTACTTTGTTTCAGTAGGTCATAAATGTAAAACATAACATTATCTTCAGCCACTTCCATCCTGTCTATTTGCAATTTTTGCAATGTCTGCACTCGCTGTGCTGTTACTAATGCCATAAGCATGACCACTTTCATACTGAGTTTGGCCAAAGTCAAAGACATACCAGGAGACCATTCACGAAGTAGCTTAAGAACCACACTTACATCCCAGATTGCCATGTACCTAGGCTTAGGAGGTCTGGAATTAAAAATTCCTTTCATCAATCTGGAAACAAGTGGATGAGACCCAATAGGATTTCCTTCCGACTGCACAAATAAATATGAGGATAATGCACTCCTGGCTGAATTAATTGCACTATAACTCAACCCCTCACCGTAATAAAGTGTTGACAAAAACTCTAAAACATTTGAGATATCTGCCATACAATATTCAACATTCTTTTGTACACAGAACTTTTCCCATTTCTTAATATAAGAAATGTACTGCTTTTGAGTGCTCTTCCTCCAGGCTGCCGTAAGCATGTCCACAGTACGCCCAGACAGTCCTCGCCCGAGAAAAGGCCTTCTTAAAACCTGCAAATTAACAAATCCAAACGATCATATAATGGATGTTGTTCTCCTGTTACCGGATGCAGTAGTAAATCCCTTCTTTTCGGGACTTTCATCAAAGGCCGTGTCGTCAATTCTAATATCAGAAACCATGGCTGTGTAGGCCCGAAGCGGTCTCTTGCCCGATTTTAAGCAAACACCGACTTATGAGGCAGAAAGGTGGAAATGCATACAAAAACATGCCACCCCAATGTAGCGAGAAAGCATCAATCGCTACTGCACCTGGATCTGGTTCCCATGACACATATCTCGATAGCTGATGATTTAATCTAGATGCGAACAAGTCGATATCTGGCATTCCAAATCTGATTACTATGTCATTGAATACCTCTCGATTCAACATCCATTCTTTGTTATCATGGAATTTCCTTGACCTGGTGTCTGCTATAATATTCAATCTACCTGGTAGATAAATAGCTGAAATCCAAATATTCCTGTCAATACACCAAGACCAGATTTGATTAGCCAACTTATCACATGACACCGACTTGATTCCACCCATGTGATTAATATATGCCACTGCTGTTGTATTATCAATTTGAAACTGAACATGCAGGTTAGTCGTGTTAGAGCAATAAGCTTGGAGTCCGTAGAACCCTCCTAAAAGCTCCAAATAGTTGATTCCCCATGTCTGCAGAAACAATGCCTCTACCGCATTCCATCTGCCTCCGCAGCTGGATACCAAATCAGTTGCACCCCATCCTGGTGCACTGACATCAGTTTGTAATACCATGGAAGGTTGTTCAGTCAGTATTTTACTGAAACTGCTTGAGACATGTAGAATCCATCACTGCAAATCAGAAACAGCATTTGTTGTTAATTGCATGGCCGTATCAAAATGGTCACCATGCATCCTCAGTGCCTGTTCTTTAGCTCTCTGTAGCTGTTGGAAATGTAATGGCCCATATTGTACTGCTGGAAAAGCTGCTACTAATTTCCCCAGCATTCTAGCCACATGTCTAATTGAAGGTTTTCGCTCATTTAACAGCTTATGCAACCATCAATCAACTCCACCCTTTTTTCACTGGGCAAAGTAATTTCCATGTGAACTGAATCAATTGTGAAACCCAAATAATCTATTGATGTACGTGGTGTTAACCTTGATTTCTTTGGATGAATTAGAAAGCCCAAACTTTCAAAAGTGGATTTAACAACTGAGACAGATAACTCAGCTAACTCTTTTGTTCGTCCTATAATCAGGACATCATCCAGGTACGCCATTACCACATGCCCCTGGCCTCCCAGCAGCCCCAGAATTGGTTTTAATAATTTAGTGAATATTCTGGGAGCTGAAGTTAACCCATTAGGCAGAGCTTTAAACTGCCATAACTGGTTCATCCAGGTAAATTTTAGATATTTTCTATCTTCCAAATGAACAGACACTGAATAATCTGCATCTTTTAGATCTATAGTTGCCATATAACATGCTTTTGAAATAAGTTGTTAGGCAGTCACAAAAGTCTCCATTTTAAAGTGTCTAAATTGAACAAAAGAATTAAGATTTGTCAAGTCCAAAATAATCCTACATCTTCCATCCCTTTTAGGTCGGGGAAATATATTAGACACAAATTGGTGGGTTTGATAAACCGACTAATCAATAACACCTTTATAACATAGGTTTTCAAGTTCAGCTTGAACCTCCATCACTTCTTTTTGTGAAAACTGGAGTGTTCTGCTAGGAACATGCTGGATGGGCAAATCATAATTTGGATCGAACTAAATTCTAAATCCTTGTATAATATTCAGAATAACAAAGTCTGAAGTAATCTGCTTCCAACTTTTATAGAAGAGATGTAATCTACCCCCAACATTTGGCTGTACTGCCTTTAATATGTTCCCATGAGAACCAGGTCCACCTACCTCCTTAGTCACTTGAGTGACCTGTAGTCCCTGGCTTCTGGCGGGAAGACCCACGCTTGTTCGTGTTCCTGCTGCAGGCCGCCAACTACGCCCCTGCGACGATGATCGACTTGTTCCTGGTGTAGGCCCAGGATCAGTATGATGTCTGAAAGGATACCTCCTCTTCACAGACTTGCCAACCATCGATGTTTTTATCAACCCGGCTGTTTTTGCCTCATCATCCAACTCCTTCACGCGTCTCGCGAGATCTTCTCCAAAGAGTAAGTTGGGTAGCTGAACATTACTGGGCTTGCAGAGTTCTGCGAATTTGGGATGGATGGTGGGCCGAATAGCACACTTCCTCAAACAATTGATCTCAAAGTGGGCGCTACATAGCAACCCCAGTGCCTCTTGATGCAAATCCGTCATCTGCTGGCCTCAATCCATTGTTCTGGCGAATGCAGTTATTCCAGAACCCAGCAGCTTCAATATTCTCTGCAGCTTTATTTCTTGAGCTCTCATGCTCATGCCCATCTGACCCCATATCACTTGGTTTACTGCTGGTGCTTTCAATAATACCCAGTTCCTCGGGGTCTTGTGCTTTGTGGCAGTTTCATCCATCGTAAGCTGCTCCAGCTGATGGGATACCAAGTAGTTGATCGTGGAGGCCAACTCCTCTCCCAGTGGCTCTCCTGACCCTGACGGGGCAGCGAATCGTACTGCCAGAGGTGGAATATCTGGCAGCTGCCGTTCTTCGCTTGAATCGGCCTCACCGTCAGAGTCGGGGTCAGAACTCTGCTGACCCTGTGCACGCGCCTAATCAATGAGGGTGCTCTCAAACAGCCCTTTGCTAGGTGCTGCTGACCTGGCTTCTGGAGCCTGGCTTTGGCTACACTCTTCCCCGAGTGTGCTTTTCTCCAGTAACCTGTGTATCAGGCTTTCCATCTGAGAGATCCGCTCAAAAGTGGTATCCAGCCCTGGAGTCGCATTCTCCTCATCGGACTCCTCCTCCGTGGGCCGCACGATCTTGAATTTAGCCTTGCGCCCCACTGGCCCTGACTGAGTTCTTTTCAACCCCAAGTCCAAAGTCGCTACGCTCCCAGCCGGCGACTGTACAGGGGTCTGAGGCAGCTGTTCGCCGACCGCAATCTCGCGACTTTCCACCGGCTTTGCCGCTCGCCTCTTCCCCTTGCCCATTATTTCCATGGCGCCTGTGGAAAAAGTCCCCACAGACCCACAGCAAACGGACCCGGAAACTATCGAAAACGTTTTTTACTTACCTTGTAGTTCACAACTACATTTCCACTAGAGGAGCGCTGCTCCTCACGTCCGTCTGACGTAATGACGCGCAGGTGCCCTGACGGGTCTTCTTTATGTAGTCACTCATGTGACTTCGAAGTAATATCCACATTAGGTAGGAAATGGTGTTGGGTAGACTGATGTGATTGAAGGCTGATAAATCCCCAAGGCCTGATCGTCTGCATCCCAGGGTACTTAAGGAAGTGGCTCTAGAAATCGTGGATGCATTGGTGATAATTTTCCAATGTTCTATAGATTCAGGATCAGTTCCTGTGGATTGGAGGGTAGCTAATGTTATCCCACTTTTTAAGAAAGGCGGGAGAGAGAAAACAGGGAATTATAGACCAGTTAGCTTGACATTGGTGGTGGGGAAGATGCTGGAGTCAATTATAAAAGATGAAATTGACGCACATTTGGATAGCAGTAACAGGATCGGTCTGAGTCAGCATGGATGTACGAAGTGGAAATCATGCTTGATTAATCTTCTGGAATTTTTTGAGGAAATAACTAGGAAAATGGACAAGGGAGAGCCAGTGGATGTAGTGTACCAGGACTTTCAGAAAGCATTTGATATGGTCGCACATAGGAGATTAGTGGGCAAAATTAGGGCACATGGTATTTGGGGTAGAGTGCTGACATGGATAGAAAATTGGTTGGCAGACAGGAAACAAAGAGTAGGGATTAACGGGTCCCTTGCAGAATGGCAGGCAGTGACTAGTGGGGTACCGCATGGCTCGGTGCTGGGACAGCAGCTATTTACAATATACATCATTGATTTCGATGAAGGGATTCAAAGTAACATTAACAAATTTGCAGATGATACAAAGCTGGGTGGCAGTGTGAACTGTGAGGAGGATGCTATGAGAATGCAGGGTGACTTGGACAGGTTGTGTGAGTGGGCAGATGCATGGAAGATGCAGTTTAATGTGGATAAATGTGAGGTTATCCACTTTGGTAGCAAAAACAGGAAGGCAGATTATCATCTAAATGGTGTCAAGTTGGGAAAAGGGGAAGTACAATGGGATCTAGGGGTCCTTGTTCATCAGTCAATGAAAGTAAGCATGCAGGTACAGCAGGCAGTGAAGAAAGCAAATGGCATGTTGGCCTTCATAACTAGAAGAGTTTAGGAGCAAAGAGGTCCTTCTGCAGTTGTACAGGACCCTAGTGAGACCACACCTGGAGTATTCTGTGCAGTTTTGGTCCCCTAATTTGAGGAAGGACCTTCTTGCTATTGAGAGAGTGCTGCATGTGTTCACAAGGTTAATTCCCGGGATGGCGGGACTGTCATATGCTGAGAGAATGGAGCAGCTGGGCTTGTATACTCTGGAATTTAGGATGAGAGGGATTCTTATTGAAACATATAAGATTAATAAGGATTTGGACACACTAGAGGCAGGAAACATGTTCCCGATGTTGGGGGAATCCAGGACCAGGGGCCACAGTTTAATAATAAGGGGTAAGACATTTAGAACGGAGATGAGGAAACACTTTTTCACACAGGGAGTTGTGAGTCTGTGGAATTCTGTGCCTCAGAGGGTGGTGGAGGCCAGTTCTCTGAACACTTTCAAGAGAGAGCTTGATAGGCCTCATAAAGATCGCGGAGTCAGATGATATGGGGAGAAGGCAGTAGAGAGGTACTGATTATGGATGATCATCCATGATCCCATTGAATGGCGGTGCTGGCTCGAAGGGCCGAATGGCCTACTCCTGCACCTATTGTCTATTGTCTATTGTCTAAATGTCAATAACTTGTTAAATATAACATCAATCAGAACAAAATGTTTTATTTTACATCCCTGGGCAATGATGAGTAAGGTGGGCCAAAAATTGTAGCAGTATTGTGTACCATTTTGGTGGGGTTTTGGAATATCACACAGACGCACACACGCATGCAAACAAACAAGATGAGAGTTTTAGTAATATACTAGACTAAGTGGGACCCGTTGGGTCCCATTCTCATACGGGAGGCCTGGACCCCCAACGCAATATTCCACCACTCTCCCATAGCCCCCAACTGTGCAGGCATGGCTGATGGGTCCCCGTTGTTCTACTCCTGATCCCCCCTCCGCCTCTCAACCCCCCCACTCTGCCTCTTGTCATTCACCCCCACTCATTCACTCCATCCCCCCCTCAACCACACCCCCCCATCCCTTCTTTGCGGCTCTCCGGCGGCGCAGCCACTCCCATCCATTGGGTTCCCATTGTGACGTAGAACACGCAGGCATTACTGCGCAGGCACAACTGATGGGCACGGCAAGTGGAAAAGGTATTTACTAAAGCTTAAAATGTGAATAACTCTTATAATATAACAACAATTTTAATGTTAAAGATGAGATTTATTCAGTTCAGTTATTTCTTGTTGTGTCTCTTGTTGCATTCTGCAGCCGGGGAGTCAGATGGATTCAGGTGGGGGCAGTCGGGTGCCAGTGGGGGAGGGTGGGAGCGTCCTGCAGCCGGGGGAGGGGGACGGCTTCAGGCGGGGCCTGTCGAGAGCCAATGGGAAGAGAGAGCTAGATAGGGCTCTTAAAGATAGTGGAGTCAGGGGATATGGGGAGAAGGCAGGAACGGGGTACTGATTGGGGATCTTCAGCCATGATCACATTGAATGGGTCAAAGGGCCGAATGGCCTACTCCTGCACCTATTTTCTATTGTGCATTGTCTATTGAGTCAAGGTGACCAAGGTTCCCACTCTCAATTCAGTTGGTCAAGGGAATAACGGATGGAATATGTGATCGATGGTCAAGTTTTTTTTTAGACTGCAAATGTCACAGCAAGAAGGAAATGGAGACTTCTCACATTGTTAGGCAACGTCATGAAAGTGGATAAATACTTTGCAGCTCCAGTAAATTCAAAGGCTTGTTTAAACTAAGTTAACAGCATTTTTAGTCCAATAGTACAATAGGAATAATACCCACTTGAAACTGTTATGGCAGGGTTGAAGAAGATGGCCAATATTTGAAGGCATTGTTTAGTATTGGAAGAAATGTTCCAGGGTCATATGGTTTGTGGAAAGTCTTATGATCATACTCAAAGAAGATTGCTCAGTTAGAAGAAAATGTGTTACTGCAGGTGTTTGGTATTGCTCTATGAAGATAGCCAGCAAAGAGGAACAAGATTAACAAGAGGATGCAGCAAAGGCTCTGTGTGTTAATAGAATAGTAAGATTAAACGAGAACTTACCGTTTGAAGTTTGATCATTATTTTATGAGAAGTTGAAGTGAGGGAATACGTGAAGAGCCCGCCAGCCCGCATGCGCGTCAATCTTCAGAGCAGCTGTATGAAACCACAGACTAGTTGCTGAACTTAAGCTATAGAAAGATTAACGACCTTAGAATTACCGAATGATCTTTATGAGAAGTAGGGTTGGGAGTGGAGGGCACGTATTCCTTCACTTTAACTTCTCATAAAATGAAGATCAAACTTCAACTGGTAAGTTCTCGTTTAATCTTTCTATTTTATATCGAAGTCACGTGAGTGACCACATGAAGCCTTCAAAGCTCTGTGGTTTCATGCAGTAACCCAATCTGTGTGTGAAACACTTAAACAGATAAACCATTAATGGTAGAAAAACATGGGTTATTAATACCATGATGCTAACTTGCATACATGGCCATTACTCTTAACCGGACCATAGTCCCAATTGACTTTGAGTTAGACAATAACTCATGCAACACTGTTCAGAATTCTATCTGCAAATATCCAGACATATTCAACCAAATTTTATAACTTCTTAACACACACTATGTAAGCCTCTTGCTGTATGATGAAAGAGAACTATCCATTCTATTGGCTGCTAATGAGCCATCAGCAATCGCTTGAGAGACTATTAAATAACAATAAATAAACTATCTTTCATCTCATAGGTACTAGCAAGCTCAGTGTACTTGTATACCTAATAACATCCCCAATCTCTGCTCTGGTGGGTATGCTGTTAACTCCAAATGTACGCAATCATGCCCATTTTGCTTATGAGATCATTCCCATAACAAGCTACCCTAATGTCAGTTATGACCCAGAGACCGAGCCAGAGATTGAGTAAAGACTGTTCTTTGTGCTGAAATCAGTTGCTAAAAGCATAATCAACTTAAAAAATACTGCTCCCATTAGGAATACTGTAGAAGAATGTTTGCATAATTTACTGATATACATTGCACACTATAATGAGTGTAGGCTTTTAGAGCGGTCATATAAAAAACACCCTGCATAACGTTAGTGAACAGCGGGTGAATAACCAATCATTTAATGTTCCACTTATGGAACTATAGAGAATGACAAAGCAGCACAAGCAGTGTCAATTGTGCTATCACATAAACACTTCTCTAAGCCCAAACTGAAAGCCACACACACCTCTGTTACTTCCGTTTAAAAGTAACTCACATATTTTGTTCACAAACTTCCCAACAAACGTGCAGAGCTAGCTGCCCGAGAAAACAGGCTGCCCCATCCTTAATATCGTAAGAGGTATCGACTGATAAACCCCTAAGTTTTATCAGCTGCAAATTTGCATGTTATCTAAAAAACTCCATGAAACAATGTCCTTTGATCTGAGTAGGGCAGCATTAGCTTCCACCACTGGCTTTGTTATCAAAACACAAGATAATCTGTGCCTCTTGTGTATAGATACGGCAAAGTATGCATCTTCAAGATCGATTCTCCGAATCAGCTAAATTGCTGAATAGCCAATCATCCATCTTAAACTGGGTAACTAAACACATGATCAGATTAGTCAAATCCTAACCTGATTTAGCATGCTCCACGTTTCTGTAATCTTGAGAAATATCAGAAATATACCCCTCTTGTTGTTGGGCAGACCACTCATTCTCTGTGAGATGTCACTGATTCCACTTGGAACCACCTTTCCTCTATTGACCATACGGACGGAAATATTTTGGCTTCTCTTGCCGCGGAAGATGAATTTCTAGTTATTCATACATTTCGCTGATAACATATAACCAGAACCTTATGACTAGAGCTGAAAACACAGTATCCCCTTGATGTGGGAATACAAGTTCCCTGTCTATGACCATTAGAGTCACCACGAATCCTCAGCGTTCTGCCTCAGTGGAATTTAGCATAATGCAAGCCTGAACCAGGAATTGCTATGCAGTCCTCTGACTGAAACCACCTGTCTGAGTCGCCATAGTGCGCAATACAATCTCTTCGACCAGCCACTCAATCAGAAATACTGGTATTGAGAGCCTACAGATTATTATAAATACATTTTTGATTCACAACATGAACCTGCAGGTCAGATAAAAATAGTATATGCTAGACCGGCTTCCTGCTGGTAGTTACCTATCCCAGAGAGGATGGCAACGAACTGGCAACTCCACTAACTGAGAAGAAATTTAAACATGTGTTGAGGGAGACTTCAACTACTTCACTCTACTGAGTAGCCTGATAACCTCAATCACAGATGTTGAGGCAGTGCTACCCTGGTCAATATGACCCATATGGCTAGCCAGTTCCATGATGGTCTACCTTGAACCAGGGTAACCAAACTGTTCCTACTTGGAACTTACAGAGGTCACTATACAAGGCACCCTGCCAATATCTCTGCATCAACCTGATCTTTTCCAGAGACAGTGAAAAGATACTAGACAGCCCATACTGCCAGTAAACCCAAACCTGGGCCGACACACTGCTCCATTTCAGAGTTTTACGGAGGTTAATAAAGAGACCTTACCTGCCACATCTCTGAACCTGGGTCGATCTGCTTGTTGGAGCTTCAGCGGTTCCATATGCAGACCTTGTCTGACCACATCTTCAGCCCCATGCTTGCCATTCCTTCAGCTGGTGTGATGTTAGGTACCTGATGCCGCTGGCCAACTCCTCTTGTAATGGCTTGCCCGTCCCCGAGGGAACTGCAAATTTACAGGCAAGTGCAGGCAGCTCTTCCTCATGCGACTCTCGTACATCATGCATTAAAGCATGGAATTCAGGCACATACTCATGTTCAGTAAGCTCCATACTGATCTCCGACACTACCCTCGGCAGAGTGGGAGAAATAGTGCAACCCTGAACCAGGCGTTGCCACAGGCGTATGCCTCGAACTACCTGTGCATGCCTACGTAACATGGAGCATATTTTGTGCCATCATCTCCGACACTCTCTACATCTGAGTGGGAGGAATATTGCAACCCTGAACCAGGCGTTGCTAGAGGCATATGACTCAATCTGCCTGTGCATGCCTCCGTAACACGGAGCATATTTTTGGCACCGTCTCCAACACTCCCTTCATCCGAGTGGGAGGAATATTGCAACCCTGAAGCAGGTATTGCCACAGGCATATGACTCGAACTGCCTGTGCATGGCACCGTAGCACGGAGCATATTTTGTGCCACCATCTGATTCATCAGATGTTCCAATTGAGACAAACGGCCAGTCACATCTGCCATAGATGTGGGGACAGAATCCCCTTGACCCGAATCGTCCGACAGGACTTGTCTCACAGACATGGCTTTGGCTTTGCCCCGACTCGGTGTTGCCAAGCTGCTCCCTCTAGGAGCCGAATTGGAACTAGCTGTGCAGATCGGTGCTGCCAGCGACTCCGAAGTGGCCGTCGGCTTTCCTTACTGCCGCGGTCCTCTGCTGTCGGTATAAATCATCATTATTTATTGTACTTACCAGACAGGTTGCACCTGTTAGTGACTCCGAGTCCTTGCTCCGTTCTGGAGCCTCAACGGAGTATTTCAGGGGAGGAAATAGAGCGCAATCCTGCACCAATTCAATTCAATTCAATTCAATATTTATTCCATGTCATTTGAACCTCAGTGAGGCTCAAACGAAACTCCGTTTCTACAGCCAATCAAACAAAATAATTCCTACAAGACACACAAACAATTCAATTCACACAAACATCCATCACAGTGAATCTCCTCCTCACTGTGATGGAAGACAAAGTCTTTTCTCTCCCTGCACCATTTTTCTCCCGATGTTGAAGCCCCAGGCGGGCGATGGTAAGTCCCACGGCCATTTAAGGCTGCGCCGGGCGATGTACGGCCCCGCTCCAGGTCTAAATGTCACAAAGTTGGAGCCCCCGGTGGGCGTTGGAATGTCCCGTGGCCATTAAAGTCGCGCCGGGCGATGTACGGCCCCGCTCTGGGTCGTTCCAACCCCGTGACATGGGCTGGAGAAGTTGTGTTGCGGGAGCTCCGAAAAGCAGTCTTCCACCCGGACCCGCGAGCTCCCGATGTCACAGTCCACCGGCCTAGAGCTGAAGCTTCCGAGCTCTGGAGTCGGGCCGCAGCAGCGAGCCACCACCGCTCTCCACGCTCCGAAGCTGGCCAGCCCCACGATGGTAAGTCCGCAGCTCCGCAGGCTCCGCAACTGGAGCCCCCAGGTCGTTCCGGTTGGAGGCCGCTCCACGGTGCTAGGCCCCAATGACAACGGAGACCCGACAGGGAAAAGGTCGGGTCTCCCATGCAGGGAAAAGATTTTTAAAGTTTCCCCCTCCCCCCACATATACACAGTTAAAAACAGTATAAAAAAACACGAACAACTACATTCAACAAGGCAATTTTTTTTTTTAAAAGACAGACAGGCTGTAGGGGCCGCTGCAACTTGAGTCGCACTGCCAACCAGGTGTTGCTACCTCATGCCTCTGGCCCCCATATTACCTGGATGAACCGGCATCATAACCGGAGTCACCTCTTTCCGATACTCCCCACGACAGAGTGGGAGAAATACTGCAACCCTGCCAGGTGTTGTCACAGGCATATGGCTGGAACCGCCTGTTAATGCCTCCGGTACATGGAGCATAGTTTGTTCATATGATTAAAAGAAGCATATCCCCATTAGATCAGAGATTCAACTGCTTATCGATATCCACATAGTTGGAGTCTCTTATGAAGAAATCTCCAACAGTCCCCTCTACTGAGCGGAAATTATCATGACACCACCCTGAAGCAGGTGTTGCTCCCACAGGTGTCTGATGGACACAGCTCAAAAAAGGCTTCTCTAGCCAGGAGGTCCTTTCTGGAGCCTCAATGGAGATTTTTAGGGGAGGAAATAGAACGCAACCCTGAATCAGGCGTTGCCTCCTCAGGTCCCTGGCTGACTCCCTTTCGGAGCATTAATCTGTACAGGTATTGCCCGTAAGATGCTCCGATCAGCCGCCTGCTCCAGTGGAGCCCCATTTTTTGCTGCAATGGCAAGTCAAATTTCACTACATCATTTGGTGTATGTGATAATAAATGTCCTTTGTATTTAATTTAATTCAATTTCAATTTTAAAAACTTTATTGGCATAAGATACATCGTTATTTTGCCAAAGTATTAAACATGACCTTTGTATCCTATCTGCTAGGATAGTCATAATCGTGACCGAGCAGCAACCGCTATTAAAACTGCCAGCTCTATTTATAACTGCCCTATAAATAGAGCATACACTATACGCTGCTCTACAGCGTAAGCTGCCTCAGCCGGCAGCATCTATGTTTAAAATTGGTAGGTGCTAAGGCAGCTGAGCTTACCTGGCGTTCGTTGTCCTGGCCACGGCTATTTTTTTCCCCCGCCGCGGGTATTTTTAAACTACCGACTGCTGCTAATCTTTTGCAGCGATCGCTAACCTGGCCGCGCCGGCAGCCACCCCGCCAACTCCTTTTGGAGCCTCCACGGCGGCCTCCAAATCCGGCCGCCTGCTCCCGTTCGGAGCTCCAACGGCGACAGCCGCACAGGCTGCGCCCGTCAGCTACTCCGGGCCCGCTGTACCGCAGCGGCCCATTCCTGAAAACAAAATTAACTTACCTGCCAGAGCAGTTTCGAACTGCTCTGACTCCCGCGCCATGCATCGATGTATTGACGCGCATGCGGGCTGGCGGGCTCTTCACGTAGTCATTCACGTGACTTCGATATAAAATATGACCTTATTCTCTGGCACCTTCAATAAAAAAAGAAGTACAAGTTCAAAAGGAAATATTTTCATTATGGTAGTACAATTATGGTAGAACATTGAATCAATGAGTGCAGGCACAAAAAACATGTCTGACATACTTGTCAATGAATTTAAAAAAAACATTTGCAAGAAAGCAAAGCAAGGCCATGGCAAAGAAAACCAGCTGAACAGTGGGAAAACAATTGGGAATGATAGTGAGGGGTATAGAGCACATGAATTCAATGCAGAAGATGGTGACCTTGATGGATTGTACAGACTTCACTATATCCTGTTCTACGGAATCTTCCCATACATCAGCATACATCAAAGTAATTTGACATTGGAGTGCTCCAATGCTGATGATGTGTGAGTTGGGATTTACGTGACATTGGACGGATGGTACAGGAGTCATTCACCGTTCTTCATGCCACCCCTTTGGAAAGGATTACGGTTTTGGTATGTTTGAAATGAATGAAGAATGTTGAAAGTGAAAATACATGGCCTAATTATTCCATGGCAAGGATTACATTTGATTAGCCACAATCTGTTATGAAACACAATGCTAGATTGGAGAAAGATTGTGAACTTGAAGGTAGATACAAAATGCTGGAGTAACAGCGGGACAGGCAGCATCTCCGGAGAGAAGAAATGGGTGACTTTTTAGGTCGAGACTCTTCTTCAGACTAATGCTGAACTTGTGAACTTGAAGGTATGGTTGTTTCAGATGTGCTTGATATGTACTCATAATTAATTTGGAGGCCTTCAATTTATGAAAGCCACAATTGAATTAATTGAAGAGGTAAGGTCCATAATAACACAACCTGTTTCTTGAAGTCTGGAAGGATAGATAGATAGATTCCTTTATTGTCATTCAGACCTTTCGGTCTGAACGAAACTTCGTTGCCTGCAGTCATACATATAATAAATAACAAAACACACAATAAACACAAATTAACATCCACCACAGTGAGTTCACCAGGCACCTCCTCACTGGTATGGAGGCAAAAGTCTTAAAGTCTCTGTCTCTTCCCTCTTTGTTCTCCCTCTGCGCTGAGGCGATCCAGGCTTCTGATGCTGTGACCCCGCCGGGTGATGGTAAGTCAGTCCCGCGGCTGAATCCGTGCTCCGTCCGCGACGGGCCGGTTCAAACTCCGCGGCCCGGGGTGGCCGAAGCTGCCGCCCTCCAGTCCAGCGGACGCAGCTGTAGTTGCGGCAGCCCCAGAAAAACATGTCACCCACCTGTGACCTGCGAGCTCCCGACGATGTCGTCCACCGGGCCCGCGGCCGAGCCTCCGGACTCAGGTCGCCACCAGCGTCCTCGGTCGCCACCGCCGGAACGCCACCGCAGCCCCGAAGCCGGCCAGCCCCGCGCTGGTAAGTCCTGGCTCTGCCTCCGGAGCCTCGAGGTCAGTCGGTCACAGTTGGAGTTGGAGGCCGGCAGCTCCGCCATTTTGGCCTCAGCGCAGACGGAGGCAGAGAAGGGGGATACGACAAGAAAAAGTCGCATTCCCCCGAAGGAAGAGACAAAAGTCGTGTTTCACCCCCCCCCCACCCCACACGTACACAACCCAATATACTAAAATTTGACTAAAACAGGACAAAAGAAAACAACAACAAAAGTAAAAACAGACAGATTGCAGGCGAGCCGCAGCTGTGCAACAGCGCCGCCACTTCCGGATGATTAGAAGGAAAGACTAGATTAATGAAAAGACTATAAGCAAGGCATTATCAACCTTGTTCAGTTTTCTCTATGTACTGCTCCAATGATTCCTGTAGTGACGACAGATGTTATCAATCAATCTGACAACAGCACAATAACCAGCTGAGAAGCAAAGGTAGACAGATATCCCACAATTCTGTTGATAATCTGTTTGCTCAGCTAGAGAAGGAAAGATCTTTACCACCCGTGATAGGGCACCCACCTACCAGCAAATTAGTCACCCAAAGTTTTGAAGGAGTTCTCAATGATAAATATGCACCTTGAACACTTCCAGCGCAACAAATTTCTATATGTGGAAATAATGTCTCTGGGCAATGGGTAATTTAATACAAGGTCTTGAAGGTGTTGTTTGCTCTCTAGAAAGCCAAAGAGGGTGGTGGAGGCAGGATCTCTGGATGCTTTCAAGAGAGAGCTAGATAGGGCTCTTAAAAATAGTGGAATCAGGGGATATGGGGAGAAGGCAGGAACGGGGTACTGATTGGGGATGATCAGCCATGATCACATTGAATGGCGGTGCTGGCTCGAAGGGCTGAATGGCCTACTCCTACACCTATTGTCTATTGTCTGTTGTCTATTGTCTAAAGCAGGAACAGAGAATCCAGAAAGAATACTTCCATGAAACAGGAGTATGATTGAGGAAAGAGTAATGGACTGTTTGATATGTCAGACACATTCTATTGTGGCTAGTGAAAGCTGAAGGACAACAACCATTTGAGGTCCAGAATTAAACAGAATTGTTACACATGACCAATTTTATAGAGTTGATAGTCATTTCTGCAATCTTTATTTAGTGCTGGGACTGTGGATACAGGAGAATAACAGAAAAATATGGAGGTGAACAGCAAGATGGCTATCGAGGTTTGGAATAGTTGCTGCTGAGTTCATAGGATCTTAACATAGTACTTTCATGTAGGATATTAATATTGGGTGAGATGGTATCATTGATAGAGTGCATGAAAAATATACCAGTCACAACCCACCAGTCTGTCAAATGTGATCCACCTCTCACAAACTCACACTGGCTTTATTCATCCATTCTTAAAGATTACACTTTAATCTTACTTTTCATTCTACCGAGCCTAATTTTCCCTTTGTTTCACCTGCCCCTTCCAGTACTGCAAAACTCCAGTGTCATAATACACTTTTAATTTTTATGTATTACTAGACTAAGTGGGACCCTTTGGATCCTATTCTCACATGGGAGGCCTGGTCCACTCATGCATAGCCCCCAACTGCACAAGTGCGGCTGACGGGTTCCTGTTGTAAAGCCCCTGATCTCCCATCCTCCCCTCACCACCCCCCCCAATTCCACCCCTTGCCCTCCCTCACCCCCCCCCCACGCACTCACTCCATCCCCCCTTAAACACCACCCCCCATCCATTCTTAGCGGCTCTCTGGCACATTGTGTTGTCATTGTGATGTAAAATATTCAGGTATTACTATGCAGGCGCAGCTGGCGGGCAAGGCAAGTGGAAAAGGGATTTATTAAAGCTTAAAATGTGAACAACTTAAAATATAACAACAATTTAAATGTTAAAGATGAGATTTATTCAGTCCATTCTTTTTGTTGCGTCTCGTGTTGCATTCTGCAGCCGGGGAAAGGGGACGGCTTCAGGCAGGGCTGTCGGGGGCCGGTGGGGGGAGCGTCCTGCAGCCAGCGGATGGGGACGGCTTCAGGCGGGGCTGTCGAGGGTCGGTGGATGAGGGGGGGAAGCGTCATGCAGCCAGGAGAGGGGGATGGCTTCAGGCGGGGGCTGTCGGGGGCCATTGGGGGGGTGAGGAGCATCCTGCAGCTGGGGGTGGGGGAACAGCTTCAGGTGGGGGCTGTCAGGGGGCCAGTGGGCAGGGGGAGCGTCCTGCAGCCGGGGCTGGGAGATGGCTTCAGTTGAGGGCTGTCGGGCCAATAGGGGGGAGGGAGTGCCCTGCAACCGGGGGAGGGGGTGACTTCAGGTGTGGGCTGTCGGGGGCCGGTGGGGAGGGGGGGAGAGCATCCTGCAGCCAGGGGAGGGGGATGGATTCAGTTGGGGGCTGGTTGCGTCTCGTGTTGCATTGGGGGCAAGGAGCGTCCTGCAGGCGGGGGAGAGGGACGGCTTCAAGCGGGGCCTATTAGGATCCGGTGGGGAGAGGGGGGGGTGCTGCCATGGCCTACCGATGGCGTGGCCAATCACTGCCGTAGCCTACCCCTGCCGCTGCCGTGGCCGACCACTACCACTGCCTACCCCTGCCGCTGCCGATCACTGTCGTGGCCTGCCACTGCCTACCGCTGCCCCTGCCGTGGCCTACTGCTGCCGCTCCCCACTGGCTTCACATGGTGTCAGGTCCCATGGGGGGGAGAGCGTCCTGCAGCCGGGGGAGGAGGACGGCTTCAGGCGGAGGCTGTCGGTGGCCAGTGGGCGGGGGAGAGCGTCCTGCAGCCAAAGCAGTGGGACAACTTCAGGCGGGTGCTGTTGGGGGCCAGTAGGGGGGGAGCATCCTACTGCCGGGGGAGTGGCTTTAGGCGGGGATGTCGGGGGCGAGTGGGACGGAGCATCCTACAGCCGGGGGAGGGGGATGGTTTCAGGTGGGGGCTGTTGGGGGCCAGTGGGAGGGAGGGGGGAGGATCCTGCAGCCAGGGGAGGGGGACGGCTACAGGCAGGGGCTGTCAGGGGCCGGTGAGGGCCGGTCCTGCATCCGGGGGAGGGGGACAGCTTCAGGCGGGTGCTGTCGGGGGGGGGGCTGTCGGGGGGCCTGTGGGGGGGGTAAGAGACAGTGCGTCCTGCAGCCGGGGGAGGGGGACGGCTTCAGTCGGAGGCTGGTGGGGGGGAGGAGCGCCCTGCAGCCGTGGGAGGCCGATGGGGGTTGTTGGGGTGAGGAGGGAGTGCTGCCACGACATACCACTGCCATGGCCGACCGTTGCTTACCCCTGCCACTGCCATGTGGTACCGCTGCCACTGCCACTGCCTACCACTGCCGCTGTTATGGCCTACCGCTGCCACTCCCCACCGGCTTCATGCAAGGGCCGGTGGCAAGGAGGCGAAAGCGTCCTGCAGCCGGTGGAGGGGGCGGCTTCAGGCGGGGGCTGTCGAATGACGGTGGGCGTGGGGGGGAGTGTCCTGCAGCCGCCTGAGTGGGATGGCTTCAGGCGGGGGCTGTCGAATGCCGGTGGGGGGAGCATCGTACAGCCGGGGGTGGGGGACTGCTTCAGGTGGGGGCTGTTGGGGCCGGTGGGGGGGGGGAAAGATTCCAGCAGCCGGGGGAGGGGGGCGGCTTCAAACAGGGGTTGTCGGGGGCGAGTGGGGATGGAGGGGGCTGAGGGTGATGGATTCAGGCGGGGTCTGTCAAGGGCGAGTGGGGAAGGATGCGTCTTCAACCAGGGGAGGGGGACGGCTTCAGGTGGGGGCTGTCGGGCGCCAGTGGGGGTGGAGGGGGCATCCTGCAGCCGAGGAGGTGGACGGCTTTGGGCAGGAGCCTTCAGGTGCCGATGGGGAAGGGGGGCATGTGGGGGTAGCTTCCTAAAGCCGGGGGAGGAGGAGGGCTTCATGCAGGGTGGGTGGGCTCTCTGCAGGGCTAGTACAGGTGTTGTGGGCCGAAGGGACTGGTTTCCAGAGGCCAAGGAGGACATTGTGGGGGTTGTGGGCCAGAGTGACTGGTTTCCATAGGGCTAGTGGTAAATTGTGGGCTGAATGGACTTTTCTTGGGTTAGTACAGGTGTTGTGGGTCGAATGGACTGCAGCTGGGGATGGGGACGGCTTCAGGCGGGGGCCGGCGGGGAGCATTCATTAACCGGGGGAGGGGGACAGCCTAAGGCGGGGGCCGGCGGGAGCGTTCTGCAGCCGGGGGACGAGGACGGCTTCAGGTGGGGCCTGCGGGGAGCATCCTGCAGCCAGGGGAGGGGTCGGCTTCAGGCGCAGACTGCCGGGGTCCGCTGCCATGGCCGGCCGCTGCCATGGCCTACCGCTGCCATGGCCTACCACTGCTGCTGCCCTGGCCTGTCGCTGCCATGGCCTACCGCTGTCGCTGCCGTGACCTGCCGCTGCCATGGCCTAACGCCGCCTTGGTCTACTGCTGCCACTTCCTACCACTGCCTACCCCTGCCATGACCTGCCGCTGGTGCTGCCGTGGCCTAGTGCTGTCGTGGCCTATCGATGTCATGGCATACCGCTGCTGCTGCCGTGGTCTATTGCAGTCGTGGCCTACCACTGCCGTGGCCTGTCGCTGCCACTGATTACCGCTGGCTATCCCAGACGCTGCCTTTCGCGGCCGCTGCCGTGGCCTACCGCTGCCCTGGCCTACCGTTGCCACTGCCTACCCCTGCCGTGGCCTGCCACTGTCATGGCCTATTGCTGCCGCTGCCTACCGCTACCGCTGCCATGGCCTATCGCTGGCGTGGCCTACTGCTGCCTGCCGCTGCCATGGCCAGCCGCTGCCGTGGCCTATCGCCGCCCTGGTCTAATGCCGCCCTGGCCTACCGCTGCCACTGCTTACTGCTGGCTACCCTTGCCATGACCTGCCGCTGCCGTGGCCTATCGCTATTGTGGCCTATTGCTGTCGTGGCCTACCGCTGCCATGACCTGTCGCTGCCACTGCCTGCCACTGCCTACCCCTGCCTACCCCTGCCGCTGCCTGTCGCCGCTGCTGCCATGGCCTGCCGCTGTCATGGCCTATCACTGCTGCTGCCGTGGCCTGCCACTGCCTATGGCTGTCATGGCCTACCGCTGCCGCTGCCTACCGCTGCCGCTGCCGTGGCCTATCGCTGTCATGGCCCACTGCTGCCTCTCCCCACCAGCTTCAGACGGGCACCGGTGGGGGTGTGGGAAGGTGTGGAGGGGGTGTGAGGGGGGTTGGGGGGTGTGGGTGGTGGGTTGGAGAGGGGATGGGTGTGAGGCCAGGACGCATGTTGGGGGAAGGGGGTTTGTGGGCGGTGGGGGTGGGAGGAAGGGGGGTTGTGTGGTAGGGTGTCGAGGGGTGATGTGGGAGGGTGGTGTGGGGAGACGGGGGTTGTGGTGGGAGGTGGTTGTGGGGGGAGGGAGTGTGGGGGAGGAGGGAGTGGTGGAGGGGTATGTGGGGGAGGGGTGGGGGCTGCCATGGCCTTCCGCTGCCTACAGAGAGAGAGAGAGAGAGAGATGTTTCTATACTCTTTTACGAGATCTGCTCAGGTATAAAGAGAAGGCTTGATTAAAATTCAAATAAACCATGGCCAATCTGAATCTAACCTGAACTAAGCCAAGGATAGATAGAGTCATAGATTGATACAGAATGGAAACAGGCACTTTGGCCCAATTTGCCCACAAGGGGCCAACAATGTCCAAGCTTCACGAGTGCCACCTGCCTGCACTTGGTCCAAACCTGTCCTATCCATGTACATGTCTAACAATTTCTTAAAAGATGGGGTAGTCCCAGCCTCAACTACCTCCTCTGGCAGCTTGTTCCATATACCCACCACCCTTTGTGTGAAAAAGTTACCCCTCGGATTCCTATTAAATCTTTTCCCCTTCAGCTTGAACCTATGTCCTCTGGTCCTCGATTCCCCTATTCTGGGCACGGGACTGTGCATCTACCCGATCTATTCCTCTCATGATTTTGTACACCTCTACACGATCACCCCTCATCCTCCTGCATTCCATGGAATAGACTCAGCCTACTCACCCTCTCCCTTTTGCATACACCCTCTAGTCCTTGTAAATCTTTTCTGAATCCTTTCAATAATAATTGTATTTATTTATTATTTATCATTGAATCAAACACACAATCTAAGCCTGAGAAAAGCACCTTAAGCTTGAGTGAACTCCCATGTGCACCTTTCATGCGCCGTCAACACTGCCTGGGCATGAAGCTGATGCCTGGAAATGAGCTCTCCAATTTCAGGCAAGGTTCCTCATCCACACACCTGTTGAATAAAACAACTTGCCCAAGCACCAGGTTATACTTCAAAACTGAAACCCCCAAAAATGACTATCCCATCCTGTTCAAGCTTTTGTTCACCAGCTCTGCCACCTACTAATGTAACCAACTCATATTGGCCCTACCCTGACCTAAAAATGTTAGCAGAACATATACTAGAGTTGACCCAAACCACACATCAATGTTGGGTTTGGGTAGCTGAATTTTATGCTCTGCTACTTAAGGGCCTGTCCTACAGGCATGCGGCTCCATGCGGCAAGCGCGACCTAACCGCAAGCGGGTGCCGTGCGGGGGCCGCGCGGAGGTCGCGGGGCCGGTCCCACTTCGATCGCGGGAGCCGCATGGAGTTGTGCGGAGCTGGTCCCGACATCGCGCGGGGCTCCGAAAAACTGACACTGTTCAAAAATTCCGTGCGGCAACAGCCTGCCGCCTCGCCGCCGCACGCACCGTCTTGACAGCACTCGACCTCCGCGCGGCACCCGCTTCCGATTTGGTAGTGCTTGCCGCATGCAGCCGCATGCAGCCGCATGCTGGTGGGACCGGCCCTATACGGGGATCACTCGACCTCCACGCGGCCCTCGCGCGCCCCCCGCTTGCGGTTTGGTCGCGCTTGCCGCATGGAGTCGCATGCCCGTGGGACAGGCCCTTTAATACTTGATTCCTCAAGTTAAAGCTCCATATGGGTTTTCTGACTCCAGGGGTAAAAAAATGGACTCAATGGTGCAATTATGTTCTGATTTTTTCCTTTGCCATTTGAGATTTGGGTTATAATTGGAATATAAAGTTTCTATTTTCATCACAAAAGACAGGCAGTTAACAAGGGAAAAACATGTAACTTCTCTCCATATGAATCCAGGTGCTGTATTTTCATCGTTTTATGTTCTTTTTGCTAACTCTCTCAACCCTGTTTTCCCAAGTCCATCGTGTTGAAGAGCAGAGACAGAAGAAAATGCAGATGCTGAAATCCTGAGCAATACACAAAATGCCATCAGTCCATTCTCTCCACAGATGCTGCCTTGACTGAGTTACTCCACCACTTTGTGCTTTACTTGAGATTCCAGCATCTGCAATTTCCAGTGTCTCCAATTTACCACTGGAGGAACTCAAAGGGTCAGGCAACATCTGTGGAGGGAATGGACAGGACATTTCAGGTCAGGACCCCTTTTCAGACTGATGGAGTTGGGGGACAAAGCTGGAAAAAAGAGATGAGGATGGGGCATAGCCTGAAAAGTGATAGGTAGATACAGGTGAGGGGGAAATTGCCAGATGAATTGAGTGAGAGACAAAGTGGTAATTTACTGGTCAATTGAGTGGCTAACCAGTATATCCTTGGGATTGTGTTCATGGCACAGTGAGAACATATGTATTAGCCTGCACCAGAAGCCAGAATTGAAATCAATTGTTGGAGCTGTGAGACCACCACACTACTTGTAACCCCACTGTGCAGCGTTTTGACAATGTCTCATTAGATGTTCTACAGGGAATCTGAAGAACCAGAGAAATGGGAGGAAGGATGCTGCTGCCAATTGTTGGATATGGCCCAGTATGTTAGCAGCAGAATGTGTATTACAAAGGAAAAGAATGGCCTGTAGGTCAGGGCAGATGGTTAGAGCTGCTTTCACATCTACTTCCTGCTGTCCAAATTTTCACAACTCCTCGCTATGCCCAATAATAGCAAATTCATCAAATTCACTCTCATACCTACTAAACTTGTAAATGCAGTTAGTTATTCCCTTTCTACCTATTTACTCAAAGCCAATCTAATCAATTTTGCATGGCACCCACACCAACGTAAAATGCGATCGCTCTTTCTTATAATCACCCTTGATGTGCTGTGCATCAATACATTTGATCACATTTGAATTTGTTGCACAGAATCTGAGGGTCATAGAATCATGTAGCAGAGAAACAGGCCCTTTGGCCCAACCCATCCATGGGTTGGCCCTTCTAAGATGCCAAGGTGCAGCTTCTAAGCTAGTCACATCAGCCCATGTTTAAACCATATCCATCTAAACCTTTCCTATCTTTGTACCTGTCCAAGTATCTATTAAATGCTGTAGATCTGCCTCAACTACCTCTTCTGGCTGAAAATACCACATCAAACGTGAAGTATTCAATACTGCTAAATTGCATGTGGAATCCTGAACTTTAAGGGCTCTTAATAAACAGGATGTTTGATGGGCAGCAGTAGAGTGTGGACATGCAGCAAGCGGTTGAGTGGAGGAACTCAGTGAGGTCAGCAGGCTCAATGGATGGAAGTGGACAGTTGCCCTTGTGGGTTAGGACCCTTCAACTGGACTGAAAGATGGAGGGAGATAGCCAGTTTAAAGTTTGGAGGAGGCATGGGCAGGGCAAGAGCTGGTAAGTGATAGGCAGATCTGGATGACAGATTAACAGATGGAGTCAGCTGGGGAGGGAAGGGACAGAAATTGGGATGCGATAGATGGAGGCAACAAAGGGCTGTGTAATTGGAGCAGAACAAAAGGTGAAGCTTGGATCCAAATAAGAGAGATATGGTGGGCAGATGAGAAAATAGGGGGAAGGGACCCAATGGGAAGTGTATGTGGATGATGCACAGATGGAGTACATGAGGGAGGGGAAAAAAACAACGATAGTTGAGGCAGATATGATAACAGTATTTAAAAGACACTTAGACAGTGACATAAATAGGAAAGATTTAGTGGATACATGCCAAATGTGGGAAAGTGGGACTACCTTAGATGGAGCATCTTGGTCAGCATGAACAAGTTGGGCTGTATGGCCTGTTTCCGTACTGTATGTCTCTATGACTCAGAGTGCGTGAACTGTTGGCAAGACTCCCGCACTCTATGCAGAGAAAGTAGAGGAATCTATCTGGAAGATGACCCTTGGTTGACCTTTCCAATCAAATAGAGTTTATTGTCATATGCACATGGTGAGGTACAGCTACAATAAAAAAAATCTTACTTACAGGCTTCGTCAATGAAATGGAACATCAAATACAGCAATCACAAACATTGATGCAGGCGCCTACAAAGTGCTCTCACCTAATGAAAGCCACCTTGAATATGATACATGATTCCTTAGTCATTGCACCTTACAGCATAACTAATTGAACAGCAAAGCGCTCATCTGCTCAACACCAATATGGTCATGAGAGGGATGATCACAAGAAGGGATATGGAAATAGAGTTCATGATTAGAGTACCGCCCTCCACTATTATTGCCCTCACTTCATAGGCATAAAATGTGCTGGAGGAATTCAGCAGGTTGAGCAGCATCTGTGGAGGGAATGGACAAGTGCTGCTTTGGGATCGGGACCCTTCCTTAAACAGATCAGTGTGAAGAAGGCTCCCGACCTAAAATATCATCTATCCATTTACTCCAAAGATGTTGCCCGATCCGTTGTTCCTCGAGCACTTTGTTTATAGATCAAAATTCCAAAATCTGCAATTTCTTCTGTCTCCTCACATCACTTAAGATAATTCTGCCTCATGCTGCCTTATGCATCAATGTCCAAATCTGTCCCTGCATAGATGCATATAGAACAGCTACTGTGAGATGTTCCGCACTGCAAAGCACAACATATGACAGCCAAGTATATCTAGCCAATGCAGCAAGAACTGATCAGTTTGCCTTTATCTCTGCGAAAGTAGCAGAGATTGTATGCTGCAGTAACTGCAGGTGGCAAAGAGTTGATACACAGGGCATACACATGGAATATTTTCTTTTCTCAGGAGTGTTAAGGTTCAGTTTTATGGATTCTTCAAAATTATCTGTTGACACATTTGTGGGCTAGGATATTTTAACTGTCAAAATTAGGTGTTTGGACTGATCAGTTGCATTTCAGTTTAAAGTACCATTGTTGAGTTTATGGTGGTGGGGTCGGGTGAAGTTCAATATTATTTAAAAAATAATGAACACATTCATGGACCACAATGGAATCAGCAGTCACCTTTAATTAGGCCACTTGGATTCTGCAGAATAACAAATTGTGTTAATTGTGAAAATATAAAAAATCTTATTCTTACATTTCACTACAAATTGAGCCCTGATGATGATTTAGCTCAATGAATACAGTGGCCTGGTTTGGTTATGTTAAGAAAATTGCTCCCTAGTTATTTTAATTGTGCAAGTGGTTTAGATACACATAGATTGGGGTTTGTTGCTATGTAACCATAGGACCCTTCAATTTATGCATCAAATTATTATAATTTAATAGATTAATCTGACTCTGGTCTATGCTGAAAGAACTGAACTGAGGTCAGGTAACGGTCAGGATAAAAACAGAAAATGCAAAAAATACTTACTGATGTTCAGCGATAACATGCTTCTGTGCTCACTGGCCTGTGAAATTAATTTTTATAGAGGCAAGATTATAACCCACTAAGCATAAATCATTGATATTTCATTCAATCTCCCCTGACTTCAACTGAGTAAAGTATCTTATTTTCTGCCTTTTCTTCACTTTCCTTACATCTGTATTTGGTCAAAACCTTTTCCATTTCTGGCATTACACTTTGACCTTAAAGAATAATTTCACACATGCAAGTGCAGAAAATAAGAGCAGCAATAGGCCACCTGGTCCCACAAATCAATACGATAATGCTTGATCTGCCCCAGGCCACTGCTGGTTTCTCACAGCCTTGTATTCCCCGATCTTTCAAAACTAGCCTACCATTGATGTTGTCCATTCAAATGTATTTGCAGCATTTCTGTTTTTTTTTTGTTTCAGATTTTCACCATTCATGTTATTTTATGTCATGGATCATTGATTGAATCACTGAATTGAATAATTGAATCATTGAATTGAATCATTAAATCATTGAATCATGGAGGTGTCAAATGAGATTGATGAAGGTTGGGAGGCAGATACTATATACATGGATTTTAGTAAGGGTTCCTCATGGTATGCTGATCCAGTATATTAAAATGTATGGGATTCACAATGACTTGGGCATATGGATTCAAAAGCTGGCTTATTCGAAAGACACAGGGTTGTGGTAGAAGGTAAACATTCTGGCTGGAAGTCTGTGACCAGTGGAGTTCCGCAGGGAGCTATGCTGGGACCTCTGCTGTTTGTGATACACTATTTATCAATGATCTGTAAATGTAGATGGGTTGGTGAGTAAGTTTGCTGATGATACCAAAATTGGAGGAGTTCCAGAGAGTGAGGAAGGATGCCAGAAGATACAGCGGGATATAGATCAGCTGCAAAAGTGGGTGAGGAAGTGGCAGGTAGGGTTTAACCCAAGCAAATGTGAGATGTTGCAGTTGCAAGTGGGAGGTTTAGTGTAAGGGGAAAGTATACAATCAATGGGAAGACGCTTAACAGCATTAATGTGCAGAGTGATCTCAGAGTCCAAGTTCACAGCTCACTGAAGGTGACAGCACAAAAGAAGGCGTATGGTGTGCATGCCTTCATTGTTAGGGGCATTGAATATAAGGATCATGAATATATGATGCAACTCTACAAGTGCGGAACATCTCACAGTAGCTGTTCTATATGCATCTACGCAGGGACAGATTTGGACATTGATGCATAAGGCAGCATGAGGCAGAATTATCTTAAGTGATGTGAGGAGACAGAAGAAATTGCAGATTTTGGAATTTTGATCTATAAACAAAGTGCTCGAGGAACAACGGATCAGGCAACATCTTTGGAGTAAATGGATAGATGATATTTTAGGTCGGGAGCCTTCTTCACACTGATCTGTTTAAGGAAGGGTCCCGATCCCAAAGCAGCACTTGTCCATTCCCTCCACAGATGCTGCTCAACCTGCTGAATTCCTCCAGCACTTTTTATGCCTATGAAGTGAGGGCAATAATAGTGGAGGGCGGTACTCTAATCATGAACTCTATTTCCATATCCCTTCTTGTGATCATCCCTCTCATGACCATATTGGTGTTGAGCAGATGAGCGCTTTGCTGTTCAATTAGTTATGCTGTAAGATGCAATGACTAAGGAATCATGTATCATATTCAAGGTGGCTTTCATTAGGTGAGAGCACTTTGTAGGCGCCTGCATCAATGTTTGTGATTGCTGTAGAGATGTGAGATGTTGCGGTTGCAAGTGGGAGGTTTAGTGTAAGGGGAAAGTATACAATTAATGGGAAGACGCTTAACAGCATTAATGTGCAGAGTGATCTCAGAGTCCAAGTTCACAGCTCACTGAAGGTGACAGCACAAAAGAAGGCGTATGGTGTGCATGCCTTCATTGTTAGGGGCATTGAATATAAGGATCATGAAGTTATGATGCAACTCTACAAGAATTTGGTTGGGCCACATTTGGAATATTGTGTGCAGTTTTGGTCACCACATTACTGGAATGTGGAGGTTTTGGAGAGGACGAAGAGGAGTTTTTATCGAAAGATGGCTCGATTAGAGGGTTTCAGATACAGGGAGAGGTTGAATAGATATTTGGTTGGACAAGGGCTGATTAGGGATAGTCAGCATTGTTTTGTACATGGACGGTTGTGTCTCATAAATCTGATTGAGTATTTTGAAGGTGACCAAAAAGGTCGATCAGGGTAGAGCTGTAAATGTTGTATACATGGTTTTCAGTAAGGCAGTCGACAAAGGGTGGTGGGTGCATGGAACAAGCTGCCAGAGGGGGTGGTTGAGGCTGCGACTATCCCAACATTTAAGGAGAAGTTAGACAGGTACATGGATAGGACAGCTATGGAGGGATATGGACCAAACTCAGGCAGGTGGGACCAGTGAAGCTGGGACATGTTGGCTGGTGTTGGCAAGTTGGGCTAAACGCCCTGTTTCCACACTGTATCACTCTATGACCTGGATGGTTTTTCTGGAATGTCAGAAGTTGAGGAGTAACTTGATACAAGTATATGAAATTATGAGAGGCATAGATAGTGTTGGCAGTCAGAACCTTTTTTCAGGATGGAAATGTTCAAGCCTAGAGGGCATAGTTATAAGGTGAGAGGGGGAGGTTTACTGGAGATGTGCGGGCAGGTTTTTTAGACTAGAGAGTGTTGCGTGCCTGGAATGCATTACTTGGGATGGTGGTGGAGGCAAATAGGATAGTGGCTTATAAGAAGCTTTTAGATAGGCACATACAAGTGCAAGGAATAGATGGATATGGATCATGTACAAGCAGATGAGATCAGTTTAATTTGTTCAACACATACATTATGGGCCACTGTTCTACATTCTATGTACTTTGGCAGAATTCTATTGCTCCTTATCTTCACAGTTAAATGTGAATCACTACTTCAGTGAGACAACAATGCATGGCCAAGACTGTGGTTAAAGACAAGAATTTAAAATGGATGGGGAGAAAATTGGAATGCAAAATGCAATGAAAAGTAACTATTTCCCATGTCTAGAAATAATATGCTGAAAATGCCAATTGGCCTAATCTGGCACCTGATTATAAAATGTTTTCAGACTTGGATGTTATTAGTAAATTAGATTTATAACGAAAATGTACTCACAAGACAGAATACTTCATTTCAAATATAGCCATGTTTAAGAGAAAAATTATTGGATTTTGAATTAACATGTAGATCCAGACTTCTGAAATGTTGCTGAGTACTACCAGTCTAATTATTCTTTTAACAGAAACTATTCTACAGGGCTACCCTTGTGAAAGAATGTTGTCAGGTGATAAGGTTATATTCCTTTCATTATCTCCAAGTGTTTTATTGGTCCACTAATATTACCACTTGAGTTAATTTGCCTAAGAGCAGAAGTATTAATTGGCAGGTGCGCTGGGAGATTTGCAGCTTCAGGACCTGATTAAATCAGCTGGGATGGCTGCATTCAGAAAATTGCTGGCTAATTTATCCAATAGTGGGAGCAGATTAGTTGAGTCTGCATGCCTGTGATAAGAAATGAAATGGTTGTAAAAAGGTGGAACTTATTCAGGTACTTTCCAGATATAATACATCAATTTGTTAAGCTTGTGAATGCACATTTCTTGATGAAAAAGGTCACATTGCTGTAATGTTACGTGGATATTGTTGTACTGGTTACTTTGTAAACTTATTCAAAAAGGAGAATGAGAGGGAAACCATTCAGTGCATCATCCATCCCGCACCACCTCAAACCTCTCCAATTTATCCCACTGTCCTTTCAACAGGGCTCTGTACATTTTCTTTTTCAAGTATTTTTCCAGTTACGGGAAAGTTGTTTTTGAATGTTTCCTCTTTCTTCTTTTCATTCTCCTCCATCAATTTCTTCTTCCGATGCATTGCACAGTCCGTGCTGTTCACGTGTGCTTCACTGGGCTCCTGAAAACAAATGCCCTTTTCCAATCTCTGGCATGGGTAGAGATGATCAGTGTTGCATGACTTCAGGAGCAATAACATATTTGCCAATCTATGCTTGATCACCTCCTAAAATTACATTTTAATAAGCATATCTGACACATTGCTATTTGTGCAGACTAATCACATATCCATCAGTTTTCTCAATTTATTATTTCACTCTGTCACAGTTTTCATGCAAAATAATTCAATGAGGGAACATTAGTGACATTTTATTCAGTGACATAATGCCTTATAAACAAGATAAATTCATAACCTAAGGAACTACAACTTCAAATATTAGTTGAAGATGTCAATGTCTATTTAACCTAATGTCTCTCATGACTACTTCTGATGTCTGCTACTTCTAACTCAGGCCTGCATTTGGGGTGATATTGAATGATTGAAATATACAGCTGGAAACAGACCCCATGGCCAACTGAGTCCAGGTTGGCCATTGAATATCCGTTCATACTAGTTCTGTTATACAACTTGCACATCCACTCTCTGCCAGGGGCAATTTACAGAAGCTACTTACCTCACACACCCGCACATCTTTGGGATATGAGAGGAAATCAAAGCACCGGGAGGAACCCCATGCAGTCACAGGAAGAATGTGCAAACTCCACACATATTGCATCCGAGGTTAGGATTGAACCTATACACTGCAAATGGATCAATTGTAATCATGTCTTGTCTGTCTGCTGACTGGTTAGCACGCAACAAAAGCTTTTCACTGTACCTCGGTACACGTGACAATAAACTGAACTGAACTGGGTCGCCGGCATTGTGCAACAGCAGCTCTACCAGCTGTGCCACTATGCCACGCCAAGGTTCACCACCATGCAGTGACTTTGAGGTTCCTCTGCAATGTTTTACAGCAATATTTTACATTTGCACATCTCACTGTAGATCACATTGACATCCATCCAGTTGACATTGTTAACAATCTCAGAACTGAATTACACCCTGGATTAACAATCTATTCTTTGCCTCTCCACTAGTTTAACAATGTTGATATTGCTTTTAAACAGCTTTTGTTAACTCCAGGTGACTCTTCATATAAACAAGATGCCTAAATTATATATCTAATGTCTCCTACCATCTCTGGTCAATGATATTTTAATATTTCTATGCAAATGGCATATTCCATGATTAGGTTTCCTATCAATTCACTTCCATTTAATTTTTAAGTGTATCAATTTATTCTTTCTCCCCCGGAAATGTAGAATATTAATTCAGAAAGGAACACACCTTTTGCTTCTTGAGATGTTGCTGCTGAGTCCTTGATCAGAACTGCAGATAATACACCTCAAGTTTTGTGACCTACATTCCACTTCCTCAGTGTGTTTTACTACTCAAAAAGCAAATAGAATGTCTGCAAGTTCTGGAAATCTGATATAAAAATAGAAAATGCTGGAGTTACTCAGCCCATGAAGCAGCATTTGTAGATAGAGGAACAGTATTTCTGTTTCAGTCAAATCCCATTTCATTAGAAGTGAAAGTAAGAAAACAAGTATAATTTAGGTCACAGAGAGTGGGAGGATCAAAAAACAAAGGGAATGTTTGTGACAAGGTGATGAGTAAAATTGTCCAGGTGACTCAAATGTGTTTACTGCACTATTTCTCAACTAAAGTATTATGATATCTACTCAGTTCAACTTTACTCCAAATTTTACTCCAAAATTTACTCCAAAGTGTTATAAGTATTGATTAAATATGAATTTAATTTTACACTGACTCTTAATTCTCCACATTACATCTAAATCCATATAATTGACATTATAATTTTTAAATACTTTATTTTTCAAAACTGTCTTCCTACAACTCATCAAGGTATCAGCAGCAAAAACTCAAGAAGCAAAAGAGGGTGTATTCCTTTCTGAATTAATATTCTATTTATGTTTATGTAGAGAACTATCATCTGAAAGTAGAAGAGTGATGTACAAATATTCCATGGATAGCAGATGATTTATAAGTCAAGTACTAATTAAACAATCTCTCCTTTAATTTACTAATTTAGCAGGGATTGATTCCTGGTGTTGAATTGGTTCTGGGTGTCATTTTAGGTGTCATCTGTCGTTATACTTTATTTTCAACATTCTAAGCTGCTTTTAACTGTAATATAACTGCACTATTTTAGATTGTCGAGACTCCGTAGAGAAAGACATGCTTAGCAATGAAAATGTCACTAAAAATGCAGTTTTTTATTTTATTTTTATTTTTATTTTATTAGAAGTAAGTACAATTGTATACAATCATATTTTCATAATACATTTTATGTACAGCTTCTTATTTTTTTTATAATAAAGAAGAAAAAGAAAAATAAATTAGATAATGAGGTATAGAAAAATGTGAGATATATAGTGTGTGGAAAAGAAAAATAGAAAGTGAAAGAAGAAAGTTAAAGAATAGAAAATAGGAAAAAGAGAATAAAAGAAGAAAAGGAAAGAAAAAAGAAGGAGATCTTATTTATAATCTTGACCATCCCTCGCCCAGTCACGAGTTAGCTTTTACAATTGTGTTGCACCATATGATTCCAAAAAGACGACAAATGGAGACCAACTCGTTGTGAATTGGTCAAATTTATCTATTAGGAGGAATCGCATTTCCTCAAGATGTGCGGTGTCCAACATACTTGCAATCCACATTTTGAGCGTTGGTATTGGTGTATTTTTCCAAAATTTAAGTATTAATTTTTTTGCTATTATTAAACCATAATTAAAAAATAATTTTTGAGATGGATTCAATTTATTCCCATCTTCCATTACCCCAAATATAATCAATTCATTATTAGGTTCCATTTTTATCTTAAATAATTTTGTGAATATTTCAAAAATATCACTCCAAAATCTATAACATTTTATACAGGAAACAAAAGAGTGTGTTATAGTTGCATCTTGGGTTAAACATTTATCGCAAGTGGGGGATATATTTGGGTAGAATTTATTTATAATATAATCTATGTAAAATTTTAAATTGAATTAGATTATGTCTTGCATTAATCGAACATTTGTGAATGTATGTCAAATACTTTTCCCATGTAACCTTCGTAATTTTTTATCATTAATTCCCGTTCCCACTCTTCTCTAAGTACCTCTGTCGCTGGTAAATCTATATTTAAAATACTATTATATAAATATGATATTAATTTTTGTGTATCAGCTTTAATATTCATTGCTTCTTCCAATAAATCAGGAATTATTTTTTGATATCCTTGTATGTATGTCTTCAAGAAATTGCAAATCTGAAGATATTTAAAATAATGATTGTTTTTCAATTTAAATTTTAATTGTAATTGATGAAATGATAGTAAATCTCCCATTTCATACATATCCCCGATCCTTTTAATTCCTAAACTTTCCCATTGATTATATATTTTGTCCATAAGAGATGGTTTAAATAAAGGATTATTCGCTATTGGTGTTAACAATGATAGGTTTCTTAATTTTAAGGATAATTTTATTTGTTTCCAAAAATGCAGTTAAGCTTCATTCTATTCGCTCGTGCAATTTCATAAATCATTCAGGATCACAGTGACCATAGAAACTAAGCAGATTTTGTTTGCAATATTGTTTATCAAAAGTATTCCATGTTGATGAGTTTAAGAACACAATTCCACTGCTTCTATATCAGCTGGAAAAGCATAAGCAAATACATTCAGTTTTTCTGTGTCTTTTGAAAGCCTGAAATCACTGCTCATATGAACACTAAAGGCATTTAGGCGATTTTTTTCAGCGACTGCTGGCGACAGTCCCAGTCGTAGCAGGTCGCCAGAAAAACAACGACTGGACCCCCCCTTCGACAATGTCTACGACAACCTACCACCAAGTCGACATCAAGCTATGGCAAGCTACCGACAACCGGCTACCCATTAGGACGTCCACCTACGACCACACCTATGACAACACAGGCGACAACCTACGACAACCGAAGTCAACCTACGTCCATCCGCGACAAGGTATGACCCTGTCAGTGACAACTAAATACAACTGAAGACAATTCAGTCACCAGTACCTGTCGCTGGATGACATAGGTTGACAATGGAATTTATCAAAGTCATCACCCGGCGACAAATTACGTCATCCTGGCGACAACCTACGACAGCACCTATGACAGGAGAAGACGAGCTACGTCAAGCCCACAGTCACCGAAAGGTTTTGAACATTTCAAAATCCAGCGGCGACAAGAAAAAAGATACGACTCTTTAGAGCCTGTCCCACTTAGGCGACTTCTTTGGCGAGTTTAGGAGACTCTGTGCTCGCCACAAGATCGCCACATGGTCGCCACATGGTCGCAGGTGGTCTCCTTCATGGTTGGGAGGAGTTCCCGCATTCTGGGAACTAGTCGCGGCCTCAGTATGGTCGCCGAAAAAAATTCTACATGTTGAAAAATTGGTCGCCATCGAGAAAATCTATACTTTTGTAGTCGTAGGTCTAGTTGTAGCGGGTCGCCATGTTATCGTAGGTAATCGTAGGTAGTCGTGATGGTCGTAGGTACTTAATTAATCGCCTTTGCTGACTGGTCATTTTCATTGGCTCATTGCGAAAAAAATGTATGTAAACAGCAGCACGTGACGCGCTGTCATTCCAGTGCGCGGTCATTGCGCAATTTTTCTTTCAATGGATCAGACGGTGTGAGACATGGCTCCGAGGAGAAGGCTTCAGTGCAGGGGCAGGGCACAACCCTCAACATCACCCACCAGGCTGTTATCAACATTTGTTTGTTTATAAGACTTTTTAATGTTTCATTACCAATAAAGGAAATCCATGACATTTTAACCTCAAATTGATGTATGAATATCATTCTTTTTCATAGTAGTCCCTCATGTCATCACTTATCTCATATTTCATTTCTCATATATTTAGATCATTGAAACACACGCAAACGCAAGGAAGGAATGCACTGTATTTAAAGTTTGACTTTTCACATTTATTTTGATGAAGAAAACGGACACAAGCACTTCAAATGCACTGCATTTAAAAGGGTTTTATTTTTATACATCGCAAACAAGCAATACACAGAACTTAAAAGAACATGTTTGAGAAAACGAACGTCATTTTTGTAGGTGATCTTATGACTATAGTCGTAGCCAGTCATAGCTTGTCGTAACATGCTTTCTGTGATCGTGGGTGTCGTAGCCTGTAAGTCGAAGGTGGTCGTCCTCAGTCCCCACTATTGGGTCGCCAATTGTCAAGAGTGCATCGGCGATTAAGTCGTAGATAGTTGTAGCTTGTCCTACATAGTCGAAGGATGTCTTCTACATAGTCGTCAGATGCGCTTGATACATTCAATTTTTCGGCGATTCAACAAGACTATGACAGTCGCCTGCACTCGCATAAGAAGTCGCCTTAGTGGGACAGGCCTTTTTAGGCGACTTGAGGAGACAACTCATGACCATACAGGAGAGAGGAGGAGAACTTCTTCAAAGTAGGCATACCTTGAGGAGATTTCGCAATGGAGTAGACAAAATGTTTAAGAATGAACTACAGATGCTGGAAAAATCGAAGGTAGACAAAAATGCTGGAGAAACTCAGCGGGTGAGGCAGCATCTATGGAGCGAAGGAATAGGCGACGTTTTGGGTCGAGACCCTTCTTCAGACTCCATACTATACATAGATGTGATGGGAACTTTATCAACGCAAATCCAGATGATTCATGGAAATTAAACATATACCAGCATCTTTATTTGAGGAGCAAAACTGCAAAAAAAACATAATTGTCGTAAATAACCCTTATTATAACGGAGCATAGGAGATGGGGAATGGGGTGGGGAATTGGTCTCCATTATTGCCGATTGTCCGCTATAACCGCGTAAGGGTTTCCGAAGTAAGGGAGTATAATGCGCAGGGGTAGAAACATAGAACTGCAGATGCTGGTTAGTAAACAAAGGTCACAATGTGCTGGAGTAACTCAGCAGGGAAATCAGCATCTCTGGAGAACATAGAGATGTGACGTTCTTGCTGGACTCTTCCTCAGGCTCTCTGTCTGCAACTGGGCCTGGCAGCAGCAGGTCCGGCCTGGAAGCAACCGGGAAGGCAGCGTGGGCTGACATAGACAGCCCGGCCTGGTGGTGAAGGTCAGCAGCCTGGAATGGAGGCGGTGCAGGTCGGAGGTGCGTTGGCAGCCTTGGTAGATCTGGCAGATCTACCAAGCCTTGTCAATCTACCAAGCCTTGTAGCTTGGTAGATCTGGCCTGGAAGCGGCTAGGGGGGCAGTGCAGACCTGTAGGCATTACTGTGGGGATGATCCCATCTGCTATAACTGAAATACGTTATAAAGAGGTCAGTAATACTGAGGGTTCACTGTATTGATTTTATAATTAATGGGAAACTGGTTCACCAGAATCAAAACCAATCCAAGTAGCTGCCCATTACCACTGAAAATCATGCACGGCACAAGTCTTCCCAAAAGAAACACAAATTAGAAACACTATCCACTTGATGTTTTTTGTACGACATTAAGATCTAACATACCTTAAAAGACAAGAACCAACATGCAAAAGAAAGCTGAGGAGTTAACAAGTAGAAAAAAGATGTAAGAAAATAATTACAATGTTTTGAAAATTTTGCTAATTTCCAATTCTATTACTTAAATGTTTATACTTTAATATTCATTGCCATTCAAATTATTTTAATTGTATCATCATCACCTCTTAAATTCTTGTCACTTTTACTATTACAGATAAGTTGACCCTTTTCATGCTCCAATTAATCTGTTTATACTCCCTTTGATTATATTTTAGTCTGCCTCTTTTAAAGTCCCAATTTAGTCTAATAGAATTTAATTCTGTTCACCATCCATTGGAACAACTGGGATAAATAACAGTTATTAGTTTGTAAATTAAACTGATTGATTTGTTTATACTTTTCATGCAACTCGTCAATACCTGTAATATCTTGACACCTTCTCTATGGAGCCCATGGAACAGAATTATATTGAACATTTTACCTTGAAAATATTTACTTTGCAATTAGACTGATTCAATTATATTTGGAAGCAATTTTTTAACTATAGATGAAGAATTTCCTTTAATCACCTTCACAGTTACCATGCATGGTGTTGGTAGTTGATTTTCCAGAGCTTTGATTCAATGGAATGAACATCAAAGCCATTAAAAAATATTTTACCATATACCATGGACTGTTATTGTACTGTGTCAATTGTACGGCTATTTCTAATTATAGTCAATTTGTACACCAAAACACTATTCGCTAAGGGCAGTAACACAGACTTCCTGTAAATAAAACAAAACAAAGGAGACGGCTAAGACTAGACCCATATGCTGGAGTAACTCAACGATCAGGCAGCATCCCTGGAGAACATGGATAGATGATGTTTCAGGTTGGGGGCCCTTCTTCAATCCTGACCCAAAATGTCACCTATCCATGTTCTCCAGGGATGCTGAATGACCCACTGGGTTTATTCCAACATTTTCTGTCTTTCATTGTTAAACCAGCATCTGCAGTGCCTTAGTTCTACATTGAGACTGCTAAGATTGCTGGCAATGACACAGAGGCTTCAATGACAACAACGGTCAACCCTTCCATAATTAAAACAGCATTAAAGAAAGTTTCACCTTGAGTGTTCAGCTTGTCAAAACATGTAGAAGCATAGATATATTGTGAAACCCATCTCTGATTCGCTATCCCGTGCAACACTCCCAGGTGTACATGGTCAACTTCACAAGTGCATGGATCCATATATAGTAAATCACAGGATAACAAGCCTGGAGTTTATAACTTCAACATAGGATAACATTAGCTTTCCTTTAAAGTACTTTATGAAAGAAATACAATAAAGAGAACACAATGTATGGTCAATTTTAATTTGATTGTTAAGAAGGATATAGTCACATGGAAGCATGAATGGAAAGACTACAGGATGAAAGGGCATCTCTTGCTCTCACCTAGATATTACTATTACAGCCCCATTCATATGAATGGGATTGCTGGCCATTAACAAAAACACAAGTATTTTTATGTGGGCTGATTTCTTTCGTTTATTTTAATCAATAATATTTTGCTGGAACTGCTGGCAACAACCCAATAGATCTGTAGAGAAAACCTAGGTCAATGCATTTGGCAAGTTTTCTAGACATTTGGATCGGTGCAGTGCAACTCAAAGCAACTCAAAAATAGGCTGGAGGTTGGATTTGAGCACAATTAATCCAGAGGAATACAATACATAGTGTGCTAAGGGGCCAGACACATTTTGTATTTGGTTCCTCAGCTTTAGGGAACTGGTGAATAAAGGTTTGCCCTATCACCTGAAATGAGATACTTACCTTTATTCAGAGGCTAACCTGAGGTAAATTTATCATATATTTAGGTAGACAAAAATGCTGGAGAAACTCAGAGGGTGAGGCAGCATCTATGGAGAGAAGGAATAGGTGAAATTTCGGGTCGAGACCCATCTTCAGACTAATGTCGGGGGGGGGGGGGGAGAATGGAAGAGGCGGCGGCAGTAGGCTTGTGGGAGAGCTGGGAAAGGGGAGGGGAAGGATGGAGAATGCAAGGAACATCCTTGCTTTATGAGCAATATATGAGCAACCTCCTCTCACATATTTAGCATCATTTTGATCTAATTGAAATGTATGCCTTACATAATGTATACATATTTTTAATTTTTAACATTTGGAAAAATTCTGGTGTTTAATTACTTAGCATTTTCCATCAGTTTGCAAAAATCCTGACTGTTTTACCTTTGACTGTTTCCAGCTGATCAGACATCACAGAACTTTAGACATTTGGAGCTGTTGGAAGATCCACAGAATCGTTCAGTCTTCCATTCTGTGCAGCTAAATGTCTACAAAAAAAGGTTTGCTGCAAGGATAGCGGTGCTGGGGTCCTGGGGTATAGGCCTGGAGCACCATGAACCGCAGACAATGCATCAGAAGTGGTACAGATGCAATGTTTAGTTAGCCTAGTGGTAGGACTGCTGGAGAAAGCACAATAAATTCAAATCACTTACCAATATTTATCTTTTTACTAATGGTCAGCAATCCCATTCATATAGATAGGGATCGATTAAGCATATTCAAGGGAGAGCAAATTATGCCCTGTTTTCATTCCATTAATGCTTCCATGCCACCATACAAAATCCTTCTTAACCATCAAATTACAATTGACATAGTTTCAACTGCACATTCTGCTCACGTTATTGTGTTTTTGTTTGTACTGTTATACTGGTAATGATCCAGCCTGTTACGAGTTTCATTGTTAGCGTGTATTGTATCTGATAACTGCCATTGGTCTGTGCAGCTTCTGCCGCACTGCCCGTGGTGTTTTTTCTTCAACGCACAGCTGAAGAGGATCTTTCTCCAGGGTGAAGCTGATTACCAGAACTGGAGACTACAGGCAGCACAAAGTAAGGCCTCCAGCAAATTACCATCCTGATGGCTTGTAGATGTTGAAGATGATGATGATATAACTGTTTGCTATTGATTTTATAATGTGCTTGATCACATTGCAAGCTAGCTGGTGGCTCTATGGGTAAACACCAGCTGGTTGTATTGTGCTTGTCATTGTATTCTGAGCTTTGCCTGTGCACTTCAGATGCAAGTGCATCTGAACCGATGCTCCACTCCTGACTCATCATTAAATATTTGTAATCACATAGAGTCATAGACTTTGCAGCATTTAACAAGCCCTTCAGCCAAACTTGTCTTTGCTGACCAAGTTGCCTAACTGATCTAATCCCACTTGCCTATACCTGATCCATATCCCTACAGACCTTTCATATTCATGTACCTGTCCAAGAGTCTTTTAGATGTCGCTTTTACCACTCTCTCTAGCAGCTCATTCCATATACTCACTAACCTCTGTTAGAAAAATTGCCCTTCAGGTCCCTTTTAAATCTTTCTTTCCTCATGTTATACCTATGCCCACGAGTTTTAGACTCCCTTATTTTGTGACTGTGCCACTCACCTTATCTATGTCTCTAATGATTTTGTATACTTCTCAATGTTTAGCCCTCAGCCTCTTGTGGAAAAACATCCCGGCCTATTCAATTCTCCTTGTATCTCAAACTCATCTTTTCCTTTTTTTTTTTTTGCTGGAGAAACTCAGAGGGTGAGGCAGCATCTATGGAGAAAAGGAATAGGCGACGTTTCGGGTCGAGACCCATCTTCAGACTGATGTCGGGGGGTGGGGGGGGGGGGGAAGAATGGAAGAATCAGTCTGAAGATGGGTCTTGACCCGAAACGTCGCCTATTCCTTCTCTCCATAGATGCTGCCTCACCCTCTGAGTTTCTCCAGCAAAAAACAAACAAAAATAAAACTCATCTTTTCCATTTTTTTTTGCAGTCTATCCACCTGCGTCCTATGTGATCTGTCATATCCAGCATAGATGCAGCGCACTGCAAACAGCAATTAGTCCATTAGCTATGGAAAGTAATGCCACATGAACATGGACAACTATGATGGTGAATTAAGTAAGGATTAAACCTAAATATAAGTGAGTAGCTTGAGTCTAATTAATTTGTGCCAGATAAATACATGTTTAAGTAAATTTATTATATTTGTTTTAGTTAATTACATTCCAAAAGTCAGCCCTTGGGAGAGCAGAGCGAGTCAGTACCAGGACCAATGGTGGAGCATAGCAGAGACACAGTGGGATTGTCTCATTGAGAAGTAAATCAGCCAGAAAGAAGGGAAGGTGTAGAGGAGTGACGGTGTGTTGAAAATAAGTGCTGTGTTTGAGTGGAAGTGGTAAGACTCAGACTTGTGAGCAAGGGCTGAGCAGAGGGTGACTGTAGGTTATGGTGCGATCTGTATTTTTCATGTGTAATTATTCCTTGGTGTTAGTGCAGTAGAGAAAACGGATTGGGTGGTGGAATGCAGGATGTGGGAAGTCAAGGAGACTTCCAGTGTCCCTGATGACAATACCTGTGGGAAGCAAGCTCAGTTGTAGCTCCTTACACCCATGTTAGGGAAGTGGAGCAGCAGCTGGACAACCTCAGGCTCATCCACGGTGTGAGAGTGTCACAGAAAGGAGTTATAGAGAGGTGGTCACGGCACAAAGGTGCACGCACAGAGTAGATGGGTGACCACCAAAAGGGAAAAGACAGAGTGCAGAAATCCCCTTTGGCCATTCCCCTCCAACAGATATGCCCTTTTGGATACTGTTTAGGGGGGGGATGACCGTCAGGGGAGAGTAGCACTGCAGTCGGGTACCAGACCTGGCTGTGAGGTGCAGTAGGGAAGGGTGAAAGCAGACAGTGATAGGAGATGCTTGGTAGCAATATAGGCCCATTCAAATCTGTTATGAATATTATCAATGAAAGTAGAGAAGTGGAATGCATGCAACCACTGACCATTTTGCATCAATATTTACACAAGAGGTGCATGGGGCATATCAGATATCACAAGATAATGAAAATTGAAGTACTGGCAGAACCTCATAAGCATACTTATAGTAAGCAATAAAGTAATAATAATAATTATTGTGAATTGTGTATGGAATATGTCATGGATCATTGATTGAATACCATGAATAGGCCTGGTCACCTTAGATTTGGTAGGTAATAGATTTTTGGGGAGTCTTTCGTCCATTTACTGGAATAATTTTCAGTTCAGTTCAGTTCAGAGATACAGTCCCTGTGCCCTTCGACCCACCGAGTCTGCACCGACCAGCGATTCCCGTACACTAAAACCCCTGTCTCACGGTGCGAGTCCACCCACGAGTGATACCTAGCTTAAAACAAATCAAACTCGTGGTAATCACGTAGAATTAACGTAGCGGGAACGTCGGAACTCGTAACGCTAATGGCAGGCACTTGGGAAACATGTTAACTCGTGAAAACTTTCAACATGATGAAAGATTTCCATGAGTCAAATTTACACTAAGTAAAAATGTTAAACTTTTAAACTCGTTGTAAGAACATAGTAGTCCGTGAGTTTACCGTAGTGACTAGTGAGTCTACCGTGGGCACTCTTTAACTCACCGGACAGGCAGCATCTCTGGAGAGAAGGAATGGGTGATGGGATGACGATTCCAAAATTCTGCTGCGTCTTTGTGTTACTCCAGCACTGTGTGTTCACTTTTTGTCAACGAGCATCTGCCCTTTCTTGTGTATGACATTATTTGTATCTGTGGCAGTTGATTGTCACTCCCTTCAGTTTCCCAGGGGGTCGGGTCGGGACTGGAGTTGGGAGGGAAAGGTGGGGGGTTCACTGTCGAGGGGTTCACTGTTGAGGACTTCATAATGCAGAGAGCATTATAAACAGTGGAGCGATTAACCCTGGAAAGGGGGGAGACTTCTCTCTGAGTTGGACCCAGGAAACTGAAGCAGGCTCACGTAGACTTTATATTTTCTTGAGGTTATTAACAACAGATAAATGGATGGGAAGGGTTTAGATGGCTATGGGCCACATGCAGGCAAATAGGACTACCCCAAGACGGCAACTTGGACGGGGTAGAATTGACATGTTTTGTATTTTTCCTTTCTAAAGCAGTGTATTTTGGTGACTATTGCACACTGCAGACCAGTAGCGCTTTCAATACCCAGATATACCAGATCCACACAAAATCTTTTTTGTGGCAACTGTTTATAATACTCTCTGCATTATGAAGTCCTCGACAGTGAACCCCATGGGCAATCACTGCCAAAGTGTCTGCCCACACAGTCAGTACACCTCTCCTACACTTGTCTCCCGTACTAAGTCAACCCAACCCCCCCTCTCCCCCCACTCCTCACCCCTCCCCCCCTCCCCCCCACCTTTCCCTCCCAACTCCAGTCCCGTCCCGACCCCCTGGGAGACTGAAGGGAGCGATAATCAACTGCTACGGATACAAATAATGTCATACACAAGAAAGGGCAGATGCTGGTTGACAAAAAGTGAACACACAGTGCTGGAGTAACACAAAGACGCAGCAGAATTTTGGAAATGTCATCCCGTCACCCATTCCTTCTCTCCAGAGATGCTGCCTGACCGGTGAGTTAGAGTACCCACGGTAGACTCACGAGTCACTACGGTAAACTTACGGGCTACAATGTTCTTACAACGAGTTTAAAAGTTTAAAATTTTTACGTCAAGTGTAAATTTGACTCGTGGAAATCTTTCACCATGTTGAAAGATTTTCACAAGTTAACAAGTTTCCCGAGTACCTGCTGTTAGCGTTACAAGTTCCGACGTTCCCGCTACGTAAATTCTACGTGATTACCATGAGTTTGATTTGTTTTAAACTCAGGATCACTTGTGGGTGGACTTTAACCGTGAGACAGGGCCATAACACTGCCAAATTTTACACTTATACCAAGCCAATTAACCTACAATCCTGTACGTCTTTGGAGTGTGAGAGGAATCCGAAGATCTTGGGGAAACCTACGCAGGTCATGGGGAGAACGTACAAACTCCGTACAGACAGCACCCATAGTCAGGATCGAACTCTTGTCTCTGGCGCTGTAAGGCAGCAAATCTACCACTGTGCCACCCTGCTCCTCTTTAATTCCAAATGTTTTAATTCCAAAGGTTAAATAATGAGGATGGGTTACTTAACTAAGACTGCATTCCCTGATATTTGGAAGATAAATGTTTCAAATTATGAGAGAGGACAGAATGATAAGCAGAATTGCTTCCACCAATTGGGCAGCCTAAGACTATATGTTATTATCTAAAAATTAGAGCTAGGCATGAAACATAGAAACATAGAAACATTGAAACATAGAAAATAGGTGCAGGCATATGCCATTCGGCCCTTCGAGCCTGCACCGCCATTCAATATGATCATGGCTGATCATCCAACTCAGTATCCTGTATCTGCCTTCTCTCCATACCCACTGATCCCTTTAGCCACAAGGGCCACATCTAACTCCCTCTTAAATATAGCCAATGAACTGGCCTCAACTACCTTCTGTGGCAGAGAGTTCCAGAGATTCACCACTCTCTGTGTGAAAAATGTTTATCTCATCTCGGTCCTAAAGGATTTCCCCTTTATCCTTAAACTGTGACCTCTTGTCCTGGACTTCCCCAACATCGGGAACAATTTTCCTGCATCTAGCCTGTCCAACCCCTTAAGAATTTTTGTAAGTTTCTATAAGATCCCCCCTCAATCTTGTAAATTCTAGTGAGTACAAGCCTTTCCTCAGATTTGGAGACCAAAACTGTACGCCATACTCCAGGTGTGGTCTCACCAAGACCCTGTACAACTGCAGTAGAACCTCCCTGCTCCTATACTCAAATCCTTTTGCTATGAATACTAACATACCATTCGCTTTCTTCACTGCCTGCTGCACCCGCATGCCTACTTTCAATGACTGGTGTACCATGACACCCATGTCTCGTTGCATCTCCCCTTTTCCTAATCGGCCACCATTCAGATAATAGTCTACTTTCCTGATTTTGCCACCAAAGTGGATAACCTCACATGTATCCACATTATACTGCATCTGCCATGCATTTGCCCACTCACCCAGCCTATCCAAGTCACCTTGCAGCCTCCTACCACCCTCCTCACAGCTATCTCTGCCCCCCAGCTTCGTGTCATCCGCAAACCTGGAGATGTTGCATTCAATTCCCTTGTCCAAATCATTAATATATATTGTAAATAGCTGGGGTCCCAGCACTGAGCCTTGCGGTACCCCACTAGTCACTGCCTGCCATTCTGAAAAGGACCCGTTTACTCCTACTCTTTGCTTCCTGTTTGCCAGCCAGTTCTCTATCCACATCAATACTGAACCCCCAATACCGTGGAAACATACTAGAAATGTAGAAAGCTCCTGTAAAATGGGAAACTGATGCTAGAACATTCACTAATCTGAAATGTTAATCTGATGATATTTTGTTATATGTATAGGTATAAAGAAATATGGCAAATGTATAGGTACTTGGAATTAGATCTCACAGTATCCAAAAACCCACTAAATGGTGATCAGGCTTCAAGGACTGTCACTTCCCATCCCTATGTAATCGACATCCTCATTGGCACACCACGATCAGTAACAATTGGCAAAAACATTTCCTGCTCGAAAGCCATACACGACAGGAGCACCACAAGTCTGTATGCTCAGTCCCCTGCTTTACACTCTCTGTATCCATGTCTTGGTAGCCAACACACAGCTCCAATGCCATCTTTAATTTTGCCAACTATACCATCAATTATGGACGAATAACGGGTGATGATGAGTCACAGGAGTAGTGCCAGAACAACAAACCAAGGAGCTGAATGTTGACTTCAAGAGGGGAAAGCCAGAGATCCATCACCTCTGGTGACGCTATCCCCTAACCGCTGTGATGATCCTGCTTTGCTCACCTACAGTGCATTGAAAGGCTGGTTATGGCACACATCATCTCCTGCATACCAAGCAGCCTTGATCCACTGCAATTCACCATCTGGCACAACAGATCCTCAGCTGATGGCATCTCCCTGGAACACCTGGATAAAAAGGACACCTACATCTGACTCCTAATCATTGATTATCGCTCTGCTTTCAATACCATTATGCCACCTAAACTCATCTCCAAACATAGAATTTGAAGATAGCACTCCTCTCTTAACTGAAAACTCAATTTCCTGATCAATAAACCACAATCAGGGAGGATAGGTGACAAATCATCCACTATGATCATTCTCAACAATGGTGCTCTGCAAGGATACGTTCTCAATCTCCTACTGTACTTCTTATACACTCATGACTGTACAGCCGAATACCAATCCAACTCAATCTACAGGTTCACAAATGACACCACAAATGTGGGCCGGGTATCAAATAATGACGAAATGGGGTACAAAAAGGAGATTGATGGTCTTTGTGCAGAGAGTTGTGGATGAAGCCCAGACCATCACACACACCAGCCTCCCTTTCAATGACTCCATCTGCACTTTACACTGCCTTGATAAGGCCGCGGCATAATCATGGACCCGTCTTATCCCGGTCACTCCCTTTTCTACCCACTCCCATCATGCAAGAGATACAGAAGTGTGAAAACACATACCTCAAGATTCAAGGACAGTTTCTTCCCATCTGGAATCAGGCAACTGAATGTTCTTCTCATCAATTAGAGTGCAGTCCTGACTCATCTATTTCACTGTAGACCTTTGAACTATCTTTAATCAAAATTTATCAGACTTCAATGTTATACCTTGCACTAAATGTTGTACCTTTATCTGTGCACTGTGGATGATTTGATTGTATTCATGTATAATCTTTTCTTTGACAGCAGAGAATGCAAACAAAAGCTTTTCACTGTATCCATGTACATGTGACAATAATAAACTAAACTAAAATATTTTTCTGGCATTGTAAAGGATTTTCTCTTCAACAACAATTATTATGCTATGTAAAGACAACCATTTTACAGGATGCTTTGTATACTGAAAGTGAAATCTTTGCACGGTGATCCCCAAAAATTGTGAAATGCAATTTAAATATATATTCATGTATCTCTTAATGCTTATTCAGTTAGGTGAAAGTGCTTGACATATAAACCAGGCAAAATAGATAACTTGGTGTTAAGTACATAAGCTCTAGAGTTGACTCAAGAGCTTATGCACAGAAGAAGTTCAGCTTGTTGAATATTTTGTGACTGAATTTTGGAACAGGATGCAATTGCTTTGTGCTTGTACCTTTTCATAGCAATGCTGTAGTTTCCAAGTTACTCCAGGTATACCTTCACCAAACCTGTCAAAAACTCATTTTCATTTTTTTTAAATACGGAAATGTGTTAGAGGGCCCATAATCCAGGATTTAAAATCTTAAATGCTAAAGGAAAATGACAGTGAAGTAAAGGGTTACTTGTGAGCATTAACTGTTAGAAGCATGCAGTCCAAAAAAAAAAATGGTGTAATGTTTTTGCAATAATAGAATTGGCTTCAAGCATTGTCTCCTTTGCAATAGAAAACAGGACACGTCTCTTGCAACTGGAAGCTCTCTGAAACCACCACAATGACTTTTGTCTCTCATTCCCTGAGAGGAGTCCTGAATATTAAAATACTACTTCAAAATGAACATTCTCTGTTGGAAATATTAGTTGAGAAAAAAGATACAATGCAAAATGAGTCAGGCCAACCAAGGAAGAAGCTGAGAAGGGGGATAAAGGTTATTATGATGAAGAGGCTGATGATGATTGATGCATTGCATTAGTGTATTTTAGCACTACCACAGGCACTGCACCAGGAGGAAATGAGCAGAGGAGGATAGAAGGACCTATGTCATGGAAAATACATTTGGCTCTCGTGGACTGCAGTTAGAATGGTGGTGAAATTGGTGAAATGCTGTTAATTTTGCTCAATTATATTAGTTTGAGATTATATTGACGAAAAGATTAGGTACACATGTGTCAAACAGCAGTTAGATTTCATTTCCTCAAGGGATACTATGACCTGTTTTAGATTTTACTTCGGAGTCACGTGAGTGACTACGTGAAGAACCCCGCCAGTGCGCCTGCGCGTCATTACGTCAGACGCCTTGACGCAAACGGACGTGAGGAGCAGTGCTCCTCGAGTGGTTTGTAGTTTTTCAACTACAAGGTAAGTAAAAACTTTTTTACAGGTTTTCCAGGTCCGTTTACTGTGGGTCTATGGCGATTTTTTCCACAGACGCCATGGGAAAAAACGGACAGGGGGAAGAGGCGAGCGACATAGCCGACAGAAGTCGGGAAAGTCGGGAGTCCGCGGTTAGAGACCAACCGCCTCTAAACCCCGGTACAGTCGCCAGCGGTGAGCATAGCGACTGTGGACCTGGGGCTGGTGAAAACACAGTCAGCGCCTGTCGGGCAAAAGACAAAGTTTAAATCCCAACGGAGGGAGTCCCAGGCAATGAAGAAGCTCGAGGGCTAGATACTGCTTTAGAGCGTATTGCCCAAATAGAAAGCCTTTTACACAGGCTGTTGGAGCAAAGTTCACTCAGGAAGGAGTGTTCTGAAAGCCAAGCTGCTGGAAACAGCTCAAACAGCTCCTGGTACAGGGCTAGATACTGCTTTCGAGCGTATTGCCCAAACAGAAGCCTTTTTCATAGGTTGTTGGAGCAAAAGTTCACTCAGGAAGGAGTGTACTGTAATCCAAGCTGCAGGAGCAGCTTAACAGCACCTGGCTCAGGGCTGATGGAATGCACCCTCAGGAATGAGGAGCGTGCTACGGGTCATGAGATTTCAGACCCCGACTCTGACGGTGAGGCTGTACAAGGCGATGAAAGGCAGCTGCCAGATGTTCCACCCCTGGTAGTAGGATTCGCTGCCCCGTCAGGGTCAGGAGAGCCATTAGGAAGAACTGGCCTTCTTAATAAATTACTTGGTTTACCATTAGCTGGAACAGCATGAAATGGATGAGACTGCAAGAGTATCTGGAATCAGTTGCAGAGAATATTAAAGCTGCTGGGTTCTGGAATAACTGCTTTCACCAGAATAGCAGGTAACAACCAAAAGATGACGAAGTTGCATCAGCAAGCACTGGGGTTGCTATGCAGCACCCACTTCGAGAAGTGCTATACGGTCTACTATGAATCCGAAATTCGCAGCACTCTGCAAACCAAGTAATATACAAATTACCCAACTTACTCTTTGGAGAGATCTCGGGAGACGTATTAAAGAGTTGGAAGATGAAGCGAAAACAGGATTGATGAAGACATCAATGGATGTGAAGTCTGTAAAGAGGAAGTATCCTTTCAGACGTCATACGGATCCTGGACCAAGTCGCTCATCAACGCAGGGACGTAGTTGGCGGCCTGCAGCGGGAGCAAGAACCAGTGGGCGTGCTTCCGGGAGAACCCAGGAATCTCAGGGTACTCAAATGACTCAAGAGGTAGGTGGACCTGGTTCTCATGGGAACATACTAACTGGATTAAGTCCAAATGTTGGAGGCAGGTTACATTTCTTCTATAATAATTGGAAGAAAATTACTTCAGATGTGGTAATCCTGAATAATATACAAGGATTTTGAATTGAATCAATCCAAATTATGATTTGCCTGTTCAGCATGTTCCTAGCCGAACTCTGCACTTTGTACAAAAATAAGTGATGGAGGTTCAGGTTGCAATTGAAACCCTATATAAAAAAGGGGTTATTGAAAAATCAGTCTACCAAAGTCACCAATTTGTGTCAAATATATTCCCTCGATCAAAAAAGGATGGAGGATGTAGGATTCTTGTAGATTTGATAAATCTGAATCCTTTTGTGCAATTTAGACATTTTAAAATGGAAACATTTGTGACTGCCAAACAGCTTATTTCAGAAGCATGTTATATGGCAACTATAGACTTGAAAGATGCATATTATTCAGTGTCTGTTCATTCAGAAGATAGGAAGTATCTTAAATTTAAATGGATGAACCAGTTGTGGCAGTTCAAAGCTCTGCCTAATGGGTTAATATCTGCACCCAGAATATTCACAAAAATTGTTAAAACCAATTCTGGGCTTGCTGAGTAGCCAGGGGCATGTACTAATGGCATATTTGGATGATGTCTTGATTATAGGAAAGACAAAACAGTCAACAGAAGTATCTGTTGCAGTTGTGAAATCAACTTTTGAAAATTTGGGGTTTCTAATTCATCCACAGAAATCTAGGTTAACACCATGTACCTCTATTAATTATTTGGGGTTCACAATTGATTCAGTCCAAATGAAAATTACTTTGCTCAGGTAAAAGGGTGGATTTGATTAAAGATTGCAGTAATCTCCTAAACGAGCAAAAACCTTCAATTAGACAGGTGGCTCGTGTACTGGGAAAATTAGTATCAGCATTCCCAGCAGTCCAATTCGGACCATTACATTATCAACAGCTGCAGAGACTTAAAGAACAGGCACCGAGAATGCATGTTGGTCATTTTGATAGAACCATGCAACTAACAACAAATGCTGTTTCTGATCTGCAGTGGTGGATTCTACATGTCTCAAGCAGTTCCAGCAAAGTGCTGATTGAACAACCTTCCATGATATTACAAACTGACTTAACATCTAGCTGAGGAGGCAGATGGAATCAGGAAGAGTCATTGTTACTGCAGACATGGGGAATTAACTATTTGGAGCTTCTAGGATGTTTCTATGGGCTCCAAGCTTATTGTTCTAACACAACTAATAAGCATGTTCAAGTTCAAATTGATAACACAACAGTAGTTGTTTATATTAATGATATGGAATTAAGTCGGTGTCTTGTGACAAAATGGTTAATCAACTTTGGGCTTGGTGTATTGAAAAGAACATTTGGATTTCAGCTATCTATCTACCAGGTAGAATGAACGATAGCAGACACCAGGTCACGAAAAGTTCCATGATAATAAAGAATGGATGTTGAATCAAGAGGTATTCAATGATATAGTCATCAGATTTGGAATGACCGACAACGACTTGAATCATCAGCTATCGAGATATGTCTCATGGAAACCAGATCCAGGAGCAGTGGCGATTGATGCTTTCTCGCTACATTGGGGTGGTATGTTTTCATATATATTTCCGCCTTTCTGCCTCATAAGCCAATGTTTGCTTAAAATCAGGCAAGATGCTGCTTCAAGGGTATTGGTAGTACCAGATTGGCCTACACAGCCATGGTATCCGTTGATATTAGAATTAACAACACAAATGTTGATGAAAGTCCCAAAAAAGAGTAATTTGTTGCTGCACCCTGTACAGGGGAACAACATCCATTATATGATCGTTTGGATTTGTTGATTTGCAGGTTTTAAGAATGCCTTTTCTGGGACGAGGACTGTCTGAGCATACTGTGGACATGCTTACGGCAGCCTGGAGGAAGAGCACTCAAAAACAGTACCTTTCTTATATTAAGAAATGGGAAGAGTTCTGGGTACAAAAGAATGTGCAATAAAGTACTTTATCAAAACTTTATTATGATGAAGGTCTGAGTTGTAGTGCAATTAATTCAGCCAGAAGTGCATTGTCCTCATATTTGGTTCTGGATTCAGAAATAAACTCAATTGGGTCACACCCAATTGTTTCCAGACTAATGAAAGGAATCTTTAATTCCAAACCACCGAAACCTAGGTACGTGACAATCTGGGATGTAAGTGTGGTACTGAAACTGCTTTGTGATGGTTATCAAGTGTGTCTTTACCTTTGGTCAAGCTCAGTATGAAAGTATTCATGTTTATGGCATGAGTGACAGCACAACGAGTGCAAACACTTGGAAAATTACAAATAGACAGTATGGAAGTAACTGAAGACAAGGTTACATTCTATATCTATGACCTAATAAAGCAAATTAGGCCAGGTGTGACAGGATTTAAAATTATGCTGGCAGCATATCCAAATGATCCATGTCTCTGTATTAAGACATATTTATTACAATACATTGAGGTCACAAAGAATTTGAGAATACTGAAACTGGGTTTTTGATCACACACAAGAAACCACACAAGAGAGTTTCAATACAGACTATTTCCAGATGGATAAAAGAAGTCTTAACAGCTGCTGGTATTAACACTTATGTTTTTACGTCTCACTCGACTAGGGCAGCAGAAATGTCGGCGGCCAGGGCAAAAGACGGGCCCGTCGACCATATCCTCGCAGCCGCCGGGTGGTCCAATGAGTTGATGTTTCAACATTTTTACCATCGGCCTATTGTTAATGCGGGGTTGTTTGCAGAAACTATTTTGAGTTCTGTGTAAATTCCTCTGGTTTAAAGGGGATCTGATTCATTTCATTCTTGAAATGAATTACTGCATTTGTGGTACAAATGTTATTATGAATGCATGATTGATTATTCTCGTTCCGAGTCAATCTATGCAGTGAGAAGCCGGGATTGATCCACGGCATGAAATCACAAAGCTTTAAAATCTTCACGTAGTCACTCACGTGACTCCGAAGTAAAATAGTAAGATTAAACGAGAACTTACCTAAGTTTGAAGTTTGATCTTTATTTTATGAGGAGTTACGTAGGTGATTACGGGCCCACCACGACCCTACCCTCTATCATAAAGGTCAGATGGAAGTTCTTGTCTTACTCGTTTTAGTATGAGACTATATTACTTCGGTTGTTGTTTTTTGTGATTTCACACCGCTGCTTTGAAGATTGACGCGCAGGCGCACTGGCGGGGTTCTTCACGTAATCACCTACGTAACTCCTCATAAAATAAAGATCAAACTTCAAACTTAGGTAAGTTCTCGTTTAATCTTACTATTTTACTTGCAACAGACCATGGCATGGCTTTCGACTTCCCCTGGTAGATTTTGTATTTTACCATCACCTAGGATTTTCTGGAAATAAACTATAGGGGGCGTATTTCCAAACTACCTTCCCCTCACCTCCATCAACTCTACAACTCACCTGCACTCTTGGGCAATATACAGTTTACCAATTAATCTATCAATCTGTACATTTTTTGGGTGTGGGGGAAATTAGGACAAGGGGAGGAAACCTACACATTCACAGGGGACAAGAGCAAACTGCACACAGAGTGCATCAGATATCAAGATTGAACCCACATCACTGCATCTCTAAGGCAGCAGAACTGTTATAATCCAGAATTAGGGAGCAGTGAGGAGGCAAATAATGAATCCATTTAGGATTATGATTAATGCTGACTCCACAGTGCCTTAACCACACCATTGTCTGGAGATACGTTATGGAAGGGTGGCAGGTTTCTTCCTGAACCTCGTTAGTGAACCAGCTCAACATAAATAAAATATGCGCTGCTTTCATGGTTTATAATGTGGCATGTTGAATTTATGAAATTTATGGAAAATCCTGTATCCCAACTTCTAACCTCCCATATCACTATGTGTGTGGCAATAAATGAGTCATCATGGTCTCTGCTTACATATGCATCCACTTTGTAACTTGCTCTACAAACATGTTCTGCATTTTGTGATGTAACCTCCATGTTAAAAATGCAAGAGGAAGTTTAAATACTCAAATGTTAGTAAAGAAATCATATGTCTCAATTGGCCTTCCAATCCTGGTATCTCTGGAAATGTATAACTAACAACTAACAAATGGCCCCAATATGTCATTGCCTTTAATATATCATCTGCAAGGTATCTGAGAAAAAAATATGTATCTGAATCAACTTTCTTTCCTAGGCAATGTTGTCCCCACAAACAAATGTCCATCTTGATTAGGTGCTGAAAATGCTGAGAAAACAGAACTGTATTGTCTGTAGACCTGAATAAAGTGGAAAGGATTTTTTTGGTTTTGTTTCAAAACTCAATGCAGTTTTTTTTCTAAGAAAATTAGCAGTTCACTTCAAACGAGCATTTTTTCTTAATTCTTCTTTCCTCTAAAATTATATTAATTTGTTAAGTTATCACAGACATCGTAATTTAGTTGAAAAGTAAACCATTGGATAATAGAAATCTGAACTAGAAACAAAAAAAATTCTGGAATAAACAGATCAAGCAGCATCTGTGGATAAAGTTAAAATTATTTCTTCTGGAGCTGCTTTTCTATAGAGTCATAGAGTGATACAGTGTGGAAAGGCCCTTTGCACCAATTCTCCCACACTGACCAACAATGTCCCAGCTACCCTAGTCCCACTTGCCTGCACTTGGTCCATAACCCTCCAAATCTGTCCTATCCAGGTACCTGTCCAACTGTTTCTTACAGCCTCAACTACCTCCTCTGGCAGCTTGTTCCATACACCTATGTGTGAAAAGGTTACCCCTTGGATTCCTAGCAAATCGTTTCCCCTTCACCTTGAGCCTATGTCCTCTGGTCCTCGATTCCCCTACTCTGGGTAAAAGACTCTGTGCATCAATTTGATCTATTCCTCTCATGATTTTGTATACATCTATAAGATCTCCCCTCATCTTCCTACACTCCATGGAATAAAGACCCAGCCTACTCAACCTCTTCCTATAGCTCACACCTTCTGGTCCTGGCAGCATCCTCGTGAATATTTTCTAAACCCTTTCAAGCTTGACAATAACTATATAACTAAAAGTCTCATCTTGACCACTTCCTGTCTGCGCTGTATATTGATTTTCAAAAAAACGCTGCCATATATCGCTATGATTTTTGGCCATCTTACTCACAGTCCTCCTCCGCGGAGGCAGCCCTGAGGATTTTTCCGATCAATGAAAAATAAATAAGTTATGAATGTTTAAAAAATCTTGAGATCAGCTGATTGGTCCTCTCGCCTGTGAATAATAATAATAATAATTCATTTTATTTACTGGCGCCTTTCTAAAACCCAAGGACACCTTACAAGGCATAGAATCACAAAAATACAAAACACATAATCGGAATAAGTAAAATATAAAAACACCACAGTACACAAATCAAGGACAGAATTCAATTTCAAAAGCACAAAAATAAAATAAGAAACACAATTTGAGGAGAGAGCAGCGGCGACCAATTCGCGCCAGCGTCCACTCTCCCCTCCGACCGCCATTTTGCACACAGACTAACAGGCACAGCACACAAAAATCATCCCCCCACAATGACCACCACTGTGGGGGAAGGCACAATGTCCAGTCTCCAACCCAGTTCTCCCCAGAGTCAGGCCCAATGAGGCCTCCACAGTTGCCTCTACGGAGGCCCGATGTTCCTGGCCGTCGGGAGAGTCCTCGCAGCGGCTGGAACGGCTGGTTTCCCAGCGGAGTCGATGGCACCTGAAGCCGACAGGGCCGCGCCGATTTGGAGCCACGAGGCTCCCGTTGTTGGAGTCGGCGCCGCTGCCCGCGGCTGGTCGCTCCGCAGTCCCGCAGCCCGGAGGTGTTGATCTCGGCGGTCAATGCATACCGGAGCTCCAGCGCGTCGATCCAGCGCGGCGACCCAGGCAAGGCATCGCCCGCTACGCTCTCCGATAGCGCTCCAGCGCTGTGCCGCCACCGAAGCTGAAGGTGCTGGGCGGTCCCCGTCAGGAAACGGCGCTCCATGCCCGCTGGTAGGCCACGAGGACGGGTCGACGAGGCAGCCTGGAGAAAAATCTGCCTCACCGACCAGGTAGGGACCTAGAAATAGTTTCCCCCTTACCCCCCCCCCACATTAAAAGTCAAAATCTCCCAAACAAACAAAGAAATTTAAAAAACTAAAACTAAAGAAAAAGTGAATTTGACGGACGGCTGCTGTTTAGCAGCTGTTCCTCCAAGATGGCAGCTCCGCAATCACCATGATGAAGGTAACGTCCCTTTCGGGGGGGGGCAGGACTATAAAACCCCGGATGCCTGGACATGAGTCAGCCACACTGGAAGATCATGAGGGAGAGGCCACAACTGAGTTTCTGCTGAGATTCAACTGAACTGTGAGTCTACTGAACTGTGAGTCTGCAATGTACTTGCAATAAATGATTTGTTAGCCCTTAATGAAAATAAAATGAGATGTTTGGCCTGCCCTGTGCTTGAAACTGAAATGGCAATGGAAATGAAATGAAATGAAATGAAAATGAAATTAGTTGTTCGGCCTGCCTGAAACTACTCATTTCGGCCCACAAGGCTCCTATTAGGCGAGAAACCAGTCCCTTTTGCACAAATTGCCCGTATTAGCCCAGAAAAAGTGCCTTTCACTGAGATTTCACTCTTTTTTTCTAATGTCCCTTCAGCCCATCAGGTCTGTACTAGCACAGGAGGAGTCCCTTCGGCCCATCAGTAAGTATTCCCCCAACAAGTAATAAACCTCACCCCAGTATTTTTCTCCTACTGTTCATTGGCTCCCTGTGAGATCCAGGCTAGGATAGACGTTCTTCCTTCATTGCTGTGATCTGCAGAAATAGATGAAAAATGTCTAAAATTGATTCTCGACCCTCTCCCCCTTCTCTCTCACGGTCTCTCACCTGTTTTGGGCAGAATTTCTGGCAGTTTCTGAGCTGCCAGCCCACCAGGCCTGAGCGACTGAGCTGCCAGCCCACGAGGCCTGAGTGACTGAGCTGCCAGCCCACCATGCCTGAGTGACTGAGCTGCCAGCCCACCACGCCTGAGTGACTGAGCTGCCAGCCCACTATGCCTGAGTGACTGAGCTGCCAGCCCACCAGGCCTGAGTGACTGAGCTGCCAGCCCACCAGGCCTGAGTGACTGAGCTGCCAGCCCACCAGGCCTGAGTGACTGAGCTGCCAGCCCACCATGCCTGAGTGACTGAGCTGCCAGCCCACCAGGCCTGAGTGACTGAGCTGCCAGCCCACCAGGCCTGAGTGACTGAGCTGCCAGCCCACCAGGCCTGAGTGACTGAGCTGCCAGCCCACCAAGCCTGAGTGACTGAGCTGCCAGCCCACCAGGCCTGAGTGATTGAGCTGCCAGCCCACCAGGCCTGAGTGACTGAGCTGCCAGCCCACCAGGCCTGAGTGACTGAGCTGCCAGATCAAGAATCCATTTGGACAATAATGTCCATACTAGCTCTCTGGAAACCAGTCCCTTTGGCCCACAACACCCATACTAGCGCTCCAGACCCCCCCCCCCCGACTGGCCACCAATATTGGAATTGGTGGAGAGGTGGAATATTGGGTTGGGGGACCAGCTCTCCTGTGTGAAGATGGGACCCAACCGGTCCCACTTAGTCTAGTCTTTCCTATAACATGGTGCCTATAACTGAACACAATATTTTAAATGCTGTCTCACCAAAGTCTTATACAACAGCAACATGGCCTCCCAACTTCTATACTCATTAAATATCTCAATGTTAAGTGCTAGCTTGCTCTCTTGATAACTTTTTTTTAATAACTATTAAGATTGTTAAAAATGTTGCTTTGAAATGTAGGAATATTAATGCAGTTCAAAAATAGGTACAACTTGATGAACCAGGGGGGTTGCATTGTTTGGCAACATTGGATCAGAGAATGTCTTCAGAGCAAGATATTTTTACATAATCAAATGAAAATTGACTTAAAGGTATTATTGTATTTAGTTTCTGGTTGGTTTAGGATGTCTGATTAAATATACCAATCCACAGTGAGGAATGGAAATACTTCATCTAATATAGACAAAAAAAATCCAATAATAAGATTGTCTCTCTTGTGAGATTGTCAATCCACAATACAATTAATCACAATTTGCAGAGTTCCCCTTCACTGCTACTCCACTTAAATAAAGTGAAGTGATCATCACAGTTTGCTTGCTTTTAAAATCCGTTGTGACTTCTGACACAAGATGGCGTGGTTAATATAAATACTGTTACTTATAATTAGTTTTCCATGCATGTAAAGCCGACAGGCATTTTCTCAGAGATTAGTTTTCAACCAGGTATATAACGTATAATCTAATAGCGACTTGAGTAAATTCATGCAAGCCCTAACATTAATACTTTCAGATGTGCCCTGTGAGAGACAAAAGCTGGCAAGGTTGCAAACATTGAGGCTTTGCCAAGTTAAGTTGTTAATACTTCACGTTGATGATCTCACATTTGAAACTGGTGACGTGATCCTGTTGATATGGAAAATGTTCTCTCTCCTCAGATGCTGCCTGACCTAATACAGGTATGTATTTCCAACATTTTCTCATTTTATTCCATATTTCTAGCATCTTTGGTTTACATTTGAAACTTTGAGGACAGTCCTTGTCGGTCATCTAGAAGAGGGAGAGTTGCTGAGAGGAACATGGGGTGATGGTGGGGTGGAGTTATGAGGCCTCTACGGACGTACCCTAACCTTCTGGTCCCAAGAAATGGTGAAGGCAAAAGCTTCTCTGCTTATTTAACTAGTTATTACTTATCAATTGAGACCTAACAGCAAAACCTAAGGGTATTATGCTGCACTAATGACACTGAGCTGGTTATATTAAATGTTAATATGTCCCCATCTGCCTTTAGCAGGAGCCCCATTGATTCCTGAACTGATCGGGTAAATTTTAAATTGTGCAAAATAGTGTAGGTTTGGATGCGGCCTCTCTGTCGTAATAATGCATAAAAACACCAGCAAAAAACCTATCTCCTCTCCAACCTTCAACTGATTAAAGAGTTGTAATCAAAAGCAAAACAGAATCTAAAATATTTTTTTTTGGTCCTCAGGTTTAGTTCAGAATAGTGAGATAGATACTATTCTACTGCACTCAAATACAATATTTAAGTATTCAACTTTAGCCTCTTGAATAATATTGTATTGAATGAATTAAATTGATAATAGTCCAGTTGGATTAACCGTTTAATATATGTACTGTATTTGGGACTTCTTTAGCAATAAGTTACAGCAGGTGGGATGGTTCGTTTTTTTAATTAGAGTCAGATTCTAAACACCTAACATGGATACTCCTACATATGAAGAAATTCACATAATATCATTACTATCAAACAAAAGTCTGACATGCCCTTATCGCAAAGAACAGCAGAACTAGTTTCCTCTCCATCTCCTATTCAAGAAATTGTTTTCTGAATCAATCTTATGTGTTTTTGACACCATTCATTAAAATACTATAGTGTGGTTACCATATCAAGTGATTAATTTCCGACTTACAGACAAACTCGACTTATGAGCATTTGTTAAAACTAAACCATTACCTGGGACAGTCTTTATGCCATTTTAATTACTGTTCCTCAAGGAGAACTCTGTAGTACAGAGGTTGACACAAAATGCTGGAGTAACTCAGCGGGACAGGCAGCATCACTGTAGAGAAGGAGTGGGTGACGTTTCAGGTCGAGACCCTTCTTCAGACTCTGTAGTACAGAGTATATATGTTTCTTAAAGAATATTTGAATCTGATTTTCTGCGACTTTTCACTTCTTGTAGTAGTTACTATGTTTGTTTTCAAGTCTGTGGAGAGTAATGTTTCCCAATAAATTATGCAGCAATTTCCCCACTAGAATTCAGTATATTAATATCAAAATTTTGTACAGCATAATGATTTTGGGAATATCACAGAGTACCTTGTCACCCATGTTTGCCAATAACTGCCCACAGACTGTGCTCGCCTGAAGCAAATTACCACATGGCTGACTAATCACCATTTCTTACACACAAATTGCCAGCCATACAGTCATCATCTACCACTCTCACAATCACCGCCGATCCACTCAAATTGACACGCATCACCTGCATTTTCCATTTCCCTGTCCATTGCCCAATTTGGCAAAACTCTTCTTGACACCCATGCTCATTTATCCTTAAGGGCCTGTCCCACCATCATGCGATTGCATGCGTCTAGCGCGATCAAACGTGGTCGCTTGAGGCGTCCCGACATCGCGCGGGGCTCCAAAAATCTTGCACTGTCCGAAAATCCCGCGCGACAATGGCCTATCGGCTCGCAGCTGCATTGAGGCTGTACGCAGCGTCTTGACGGCGTACACCTAGCGCATGGCATTGCGCGATGAAGTAACCGCCCGGCGTGCCGTTGCATGATGACGTCACCACCCGACGCCGTGCGACATCCAAATTCAGTCGGCCCGCCTCCTGCCCAGCTGATTGGCGAGTATGATGCCGGGACCAGCCCCGCACAACTCCAGACGCCTCCGCGGTTGGAAGTGGGACCGGCCCCGCGAGGCCGTACACCTCAAGCCACCACGTTTGGTCGCGCTAGACGCATGCAATCGCATGCTGGTGGGACAGGCCCTTTACTTACCTCCTGGCAAATATTCCCATGTGCTCAGTGATTGCTGGCATAATCAATCACTGCTTATCACCTGCCGGAGGCAATTGCAGCTCAATACCCTCAATACTTCACATTCTTTCATCAATTACCCATCAACTATTCACTAATTCCAGTTTTGTCTTAATCAGGATTTATTTGAACCTTCCAATTATTAATCTCACATGAATTATTTTGACAATCATGACATCACATCATGCCCAGATTGAACCTGGTGTCAATTCTGTCAAATTACACAAAGATTTCACAACAATTCAAAAACTGCATCCAAAAACGGTGAATCGTGAACTATACAGCAGCAAATAACTGCAAATCTTTGAGACTCAGGAGTTTCCATTTATTTGTGTGGAGCAGCTGGCATTTCAAAATTCAAGAAATAAGACTGTTTAATTGTCATATGTAGCGGCAATGGCTACAGCTTAACACCTCAATTAATGCCAACATGTAAATATATAATAATCAATAATACAATATATTAATAACATAAATTACTATTATTAATAACAGTCAATAAAAAACGATCCATAGAAGATCATAGTTGGTGAAATTGTTGAAGTAATGGTTAGTTTTATGCAGTGTTCAAGATCATGCTGGTTGCTGGAAAAAAGCAAAATGAGCAGGGAACCAGGGTCTTTCGATCTTGGCTAATGATATCGGCAACCTTTTTGAGACAGCACCTCCTATAGTGGTGGGGAGTTTGGCACCCGTTTCTCAGCATTTGAATTACTCAATTAAGTTGGTATGCAATCAGTCAGTATATATTCTAACCTGTAGAAGTTGGATAGCATATTCAGCAACATACCTAATCTCCACAATCTTCTAAGCCTTGATGAACTTGCTTTGTGATTGTGCCATAGCAACAAGGATGCATTCATCACTGAATTTTAGGATGGTGTAATTTAGGATGGCAAATCTTAGGATGCACAATGCTGGTTTTTAGATCTTTTATTTACTGATATTAAATGAAAATTGAAAATATAGTAATCCAGCAAAATGTGTACTTCTGAATCTGTATTTATTATTCATTTTAAAAATTGTAAAATTATTTTAAAATATTGGAAAATAATATTGTTAATAGAATGACATTATTTAGTCTATTTCTAAAATTTCTTATTCAGAGAGCAACTTTCCCAAAAAATTGCTTAAAAATAAACATCAGTGTATTAAATGCACAAAAGTGTTTTAATTTTGTAGCTAACCTTGTGACACGTGTTTGTCTCTATTATTCTTGGATAATTATTCTGTCCCATGGTTTTCACAAAGGCATTCATCAATTTTATTAAACTTGTTGCATACCTTCTCATAAGAATCTGACAAAAGACTACGACATTTACAACTCTTCAAAAATGATATGCGTATTCATTTTCATTGTGGGTTAGCTAACTCATCATATTCTTGTTCTCTGTACCAGTCTTATCATTATCCAGTTCCCCCACAATCAACCTCCTAGGGATCACCAGTGGCCTGAATCTCAGGCCCAATTACTCAACTACTAGCTTCATAAAACTATGGCTACTATACTAGGTAAAATTAAATTCCTTTTTAATGCCAGAGTATTCATTCCTTAAATCCTGTTCTGAGTTTCTGATTTGATTTAATTTGAATTCCTTTGATTCTTTTGTGCATTATAGTCTTACAAAGATTTATAAATGGAATATATATTTGTATCATACAGTTGTAATACAGAATTGAAAATCTTGAAAATAGATCAACCAGCAACTATTTACAATGTTTCAGCTCAAATAAAATCAACTCATTTTATAGTGAACCATGGGAGAATATGCAACGATGAGAAATATCTTCTAACGATAGATAACTAAAAGGCCTGTCTCACGAGTCTGCTGTCATTGGCGGCGAAACGGGAAGAATCTGCCGCCATAGACCGCGCACTCGTGAGAACGAACAATTCCGGGGCCATGCGGCGGTGTTCCCAACACCGCACGTGCTAAAATAAAATCGACAATGTCGAAAACTATATACTCACCGCACAACCTCCACCAGTGATGCACGAGTGCGGCACGGCCGCCCACACGGGCCGCCGCCAGTGTGGCTCGAGCGCCGTGCCTCAAACCTCCACTGCCACAGCCTCCGCCAGTGAGGCACGTGCCTCCGCCAGTGAGGCATGTGTGCTGCGCGGCCGCAGGCACAGCCACCGCTACAGCGCCGCGATCAGGATGGCCGCCGCCACAGCCGCCGCTCGTGAGTCACGTGCGGCGGGCCGACGTCATCGCAGTCGGCCCGCCCTTTTTTTTACTTACCGCAAGCACGTGGGACCCGCCGTGTTTGAATTAACTCGGCCCCCGCGCAGCATCCGTGCGGCGCTCCGGTGGATAGGCTCGACGCTCTCGCCGTTGCCGCACGGTCCCCGCTACCGGCGACGCCGCACTTCACCGCCGATGACCGCAAACAGGTAAGACAGAGCCTTTATGCTTCTTCTTCTTGCGTATGGCGTGCACAGCCTAAAGGTGTAGGACAACTTGTTCTATTTGATCTTATTTAATTGTGCACACCAGGTTGATTGCATTCGTTGAAACAGGGCAGACCACGCGAAGGTTGCAATCTCCCACCCCGATAACTTATGCCATCTTGTAAGATACATTTCTCCTTTGCATTAACATTTTACACATGTTATTAGTTCGAAGCAGACTAGGATAAATTTAACACCACAGTGCAGAGGGATGATTTGCGATATGAAATTAAAGACCCATCAAATATTCCCAAATGAGCTTTATACACATAATCCAAGACTAAATCTTTACCAAACCTAGTGAATGAGAACTGAACTGTAGGTAGCAAGAGGCTGTGTCTAGAGACATGTATAAGTTAAATGCCAGCAATAAGTTATATGTTTGGGAGTGAAATAGAGGAAAGTTCTTTGGGACAGAGAGCCTAAGGTTTCCATATAGGCCCAGAACATGGTGCAACCCACCTGTTTAATGGCAGGCCTGGAGGTAAAAAAGTAAAGAATATTTCATTGCTGGGACACTTCCAATTCCTGTTCATCCTACTGTCAGGTAGTTTGATCTGATGAGATAGATATTATTCTAGCCCATACATACCAAGGATTGGGAATGCACCCAGACTCTGCTGATGTCAGCTGCACAACCCAGTGTCTTTCAGAGATTGTCCTGCTCACAGGCTATAATGAGCAGATTAATATCAGGACAGACAGGAAGGTAATGGATTTGGAGAAAATAAATTGCATGGGGCATTTTGATTCCCTCATCCATCATTTACCACCCAATGGGCTGAGTTCATATCATCCCTTTAATATTTACTGCTTATGAAACTAACACTAGAAAATTTGACATGCCCATTAGTAATGACACTGGATGGCAGGATAGATATTCTAATATTTATTTCACATCAAGCAGAAAATTTAGGTTAGTGAGTACAATATGGGGCAATATGGAACAGGCAGCTTTTAATGATATGTAAGAAGGAACTGCAGATGCTGGTTTAAACTGAAGGTACAGAAAGCTCGAGTAACTCAGCGGGACAGGCAGCATCGCTGGAGAGAAGGAATGGGTGACATTTCTGGTCGAGACCCTTCTTCAGACTGGTTAAGGGATAAGGGAAATGAGAGATATGGACGGTGATGTGGAGAGATAAAGAAAAATGAATGAAATATATGCAAAAAGTAACAACTTGGGTGGGGGGGGGGGGGGATACAGAGAGAGACGGAATGCCAGGGCTACCTGAAGTGAGAGAAATCAATATTCATACCACTGGCTGTAAGCTGCCCAAGCGAAATATGAGATGCTGTGTCTGACTTCCCTAATGCAACCTTTTACTTTACTGGACCTGTTGCAATCTGAATATAGCAGGATTCACTAAATGTCTCAAAGTAAATAAAAGGCACAAAGCATGCAACTATCACTATGTACTTGCATTTCTCTGGCAATGAGGTCAAATGTTATATATGGACCCTTGCCTCTGATAGCTTATTTGAAGCAACGGTACTGTAATTTTCTGCTTAACAGTAAATGTACACGGCCCTGATTCTGGACAAATTCTGTTTTTGTTAATGTTAATCGCAAACTTGCTTAGAACTTAAGTAGCTGTTTGTTAGTTAAATTAATTCTCTTATTTCCAATTAATTCATTTGTTATCTTCTGTCCTTGCTATAGAAATGTAAGGTTCGTTTAAGACTGTATATTTTTATTCAGTTATTTTTGGTTTATTCCTCTTTTTCAAACTCAGCTCCATAACTTCTAGTTATATATAATTATGAAATAATATTGTGCACTACATTCTGAGTGTGCCACTGATGTGATGCTGTATAAGTAATGATTTCCACTGTTTCCCCATGATTGAACTGAGTTGGTTGACTAACTACAGAATATGCCGAGCATTCAAAGTTCACATTGAAAGCCTTCATAAACTTTTATCCTAACTCCACGGCACTCTACTTCATTTAAAAAAAAACCTTCTGAATATTTATTTAATTAAGTCTTTATTAATACATAATTTAGTTAATTATATTTAGTATTTATTTAAGAGTAATTTAAATTAAATTGAATGCTAAAATATCTATATCCCTGACATCCACCACATTTTTTAGATTTTACAATTTTGTGTTCCTGTCAAATCTATTAATTATTGTTTTACGGTAGCATATGAAATGGTTACAGTCATTACTTATTTCTCACACAGGCATGCATTATATACATTGGGGTCAAAATTCATCAACAGTTTACCTGTGATAAATTTCTAGTTGTACCCTTTGTATACCAATCCAGATGTTTGCATCTACAGTAAGTTGAGGGTAACCTGACCACCAGACTTTGAAGGCTTTCTTAAAGATTTCGCAAAAAATTCCAAACCTATGTTTCGGCTTCAAATAAACAACAAACCTTTGTGGCACAAGTCACTTGAGATTTCCTCATTGGTCTGCTCCTGGGTCTGGTCAAGGTAGCCATTCACATGCCCAGGTTGTGGCAGTCAGAAATCTGTCTGAACTGATTGTCAGACTTCCTTCCAAGCTTATTGTCATGCCCAGGTGTCCACTGCATTGCTTCGTCTTCTGAAATTGCTGGGAATCTTTGAGGCAAAAATATATTGTGGAAAAAAGCTTTTGTTAATGCTGTTGCTTTAAAGAAAGTTATTTTAAAACGATATATACTGTAAAAAACAGAAAACGCCATAATCAACAACAAAATTCTCTTTTGCTTGCGTAAATTTCCACAATCTGATCTTAACTGCTTTTATCTTCTATTCTACCGGATACTGCTCTATCTAATGGACTTGCCTCCTGTCCTCAACATTTCAACAAAATCCTTAAAGACTTCATAAAAATATTGCATTGAGGCACACTACTTCTGACATTTCTCTAGGACAAATTTACTTCAGTCATTGTGTATCTTCCTTCCAACTTGCTATGGTTGCTTGCCAACTGTATCCAGTACACATGGGCAGCGAGAAGAATTTAGGCTCCAGAACATTAACACAATTCTGAAGCCTGAGAAAATATAGAACTCACAAACATGGCAATTTTTTTTATCTAATTAAAAAATTGTGTTACATGTATTCAAATGAAGAGGAAAATGAATGGTCCAATAGACAATAGACAATAGGTGCAGGAGTAGGCCATTCGGCCCTTCGAGCCAGCACCGCCATTCAATGTGATCATGGCGTTCTCCTTCTCCCCATATCCCCTGACTCTGCTATTTTTAAGAGCCCTATCTAGCTCTCTCTTGAAAGCTCTACCTAAGTTCCCTGCTTGCTTTTGTCTTTACAATAGTTCATACATTTAAATAAAATATCTTTATACTGAATTAATAGCACTTTTGTAAATTAAACAGTTTAGTGGATATTTAAGGCAACACGCTATAGACACATGACCCAGTTCAGTTCAAGATTTATTTTTGCACAACACCGCCAGAGAACATGGATATGTTGAGTTGCACATATTGAAGAAGTAACCCTCTAAAGTGATAACACGACAGATGGCGCAATGGGCTAAGTGTTCGGCTGGCAACCGGAAGGTAGCCGGTTCGAATCCCGCTTGGAGTGCATACTGTCGTTGTGTCCTTGGGCAAGACACTTCACCCACCTTTGCCTCCGTGTGAATGTGTGTGAATGTGTGTGAATGTGTGTGAGTGATTGGTGGTGGTCGGAGGGGCCGTAGGCGCAGATTAGCAGCCACGCTTCCGTCAGTCTGCCCCAGGGCAGCTGTGGCTACAGAAGTAGCTCACCACCACCGAGTGTGACTGAGGAGTGAATGAATAATGCGATGTAAAGTGCCTTGAGTATTAGAAAGGCGCTATATAAATCCCATCCATTATTATTATTATTATTATAACACTTCTGAACAGTATTTTTTTTCAGTTATTTTGACATATTATTTTACTTCGGAGTCATGTGAGAGACTACGTGAAGAAGACCATTCAGGGCGCATGCGCGTCATTACGTCTGACGTATTGGTGCACGGACCAGCGGGAGGACAGAGCTCCTCCTGTGGTAAGTACTTTTAAAGTACTTATTTTTTTTATTTTTATTTTTTTTATTTTTATTTATTAGAAGTACATTACATTACAACCACATACATTAATACTCGTCATTTGTATCTTCTTACAATTAATGTACTCCCTTTATTTATTTTTTTACACTAGAAAAGGAAAAGATTGAAAGAAAGAAGAAAGTGAAGGAAAAAGTGAAAGTGTAGAAAAGTGTAGAAAATGTAACAACAAAAAAGGACGAAGACCCTATAAGAGCGAAATTAAAAACAAAAGAAAAAGAGTTAAGAAATAGGCCCTAGGAAAAAAAAAAGAAAGAGAGAGAGGGAAAAAAAAAAAAAAAAAAAAAAAAAAATGTTTTTTTAAGCATTACGTAAATAGGACATACCAACTCTTCAACTATCATCCCCCCTTACCTGACCTCAATTTTTTTTTTTTTTTTTAAGTAATTTTGCACCCTATGTTTGTAATAATTCTATAAATGCAGACCACGTCAGGTGGAAGTGATCTGGTTTACCTGCTAGGAGGAGTCTTATCTCTTCTAGGTGTAATGTTTCAAACATATTTGAAATCCACATATTTATAGTTGGTATTGGAGCCTTCTTCCAAAATTTTAGAATTAGCTTTTTTCCAGTTATTAACCCATAGTCCATTAATTTCTTTTGAAACACATTTAGTTCTGGATCATCTTCCGTTATTCCGAAGATAATCCATTCTGCTTTGGGTATCAGTCTTGTTTTAAATAACTTTGTAAAGATTTCAAAAATTTCATTCCAAAATTTTTGAATTTTTGTACAGAAGACGAATGAGTGCGCTATAGTAGCTTCTTGGGATTGACATTTATCACAAATAGATGATACGTTTGGGAAAATTTTATGAATTTTAGTTTTCGAATAATATAATCTATGTAAAATTTTAAATTGTATTAAAGTGTGTCTTACATTAATCGAGCATTTATGCACGTTTAATAAGTATTCATTCCAACTTTCCTTTGAAATTTTAATAGCTAACTCTTGTTCCCAGTCTCTTCTGATACCCTCCGTAGGTGGTATTTGTACATTTAAAATAATATTATACAAATATGATATTAAGTTTGCCGATTCCGCTTTTATCTGCATTGCCTCGTCCAATACATCTACTGGGTTATTATAATGATCTTTTGTATATTTTTTCAAATAGTCGCATATTTGAAAATATTTAAAATATTGATTATTTCCGAGTTTATATTTTATTTGTAATTGTTGGAATGAAAGTAATTTTCCAGTTTCATACAAGTCACCAAGCGTTTTAATTCCTAGTCTATCCCATTGTGTATAAGCTTTATCTATAATAGAAGGACTAAACGAAGGATTATTGACTATAGGTAATAAAAGTGATAAATTTCTTAATTTTAAATTTTGTTTTATTTGTTTCCAAATACGGATTGTACTATGAATAATTGGGTTCTTATTATAATTTATGTTATTCAGTTTCATTGGAGAGAGGAGGATCGCTCCAATGTTTCTAGAGGAGCAATCCTCTTTCTCCATTACAATCCAGTCTACTTGCTGGGCGGAGTTATCCATCAGTTGAATCATGTTTTTAATATTTACTGACCAATAATAATACATAAAATTAGGTAGTGCTAAACCCCCCAATACTTTAGGTTTATTCAGATGAGTTTTTTGTATTCTATGTGATTTATAGTCCCATATAAAATTAGTGATATCTGAGTCGAGTTCTTTAAAAAACTTCTTAGGTAAGTATATAGGAATTGATTGAAATAGGTATAAAATTTGTGGTAAAAATATCATTTTTATTGCGTTTATTCGGCCTATTAAAGACATCGGGAGCGTTTTCCAGAATTTAATTAGTGTATTTAATTTATTAAGTAGGGGGTCAAAATTTGCCCTGAACATACCTTGATATGTTCTGGTAATTTCGATTCCCAAATATTTAAATTTTTCTGTAGCTATTTTAAAAGGGAATTTTAAAAGATGTGTTGAATCTTTCGGTTTTATTGACATAATTTCACTTTTATTCCAATTTATTCTATATCCAGAAAAAGTTCCAAAGTCTTCAATTAAATTTAATATATTTGGTATAGTGATTTGAGGTTTTGTAATATACAGTAATATATCATCCGCGTATAAAGATATTTTATTATATGAGTCTTTAGTACTATATCCATTTAAAGTACTTATAAAGTAGTTTTAAAACTCCAGCTAAGTGGGAAACTTAGCTGGAGTGAAAAGTTCCTGTACTGTGGTGCCGTGTTCTGTGTTTTTGTTACAGGTAGCACCAAGGTGAAGACGAGCAGGGGGAGGGCAGCCGCAGGTAAAGCATAGGAGAGCCGCGAGAATGCAGTCTGTGAGCGGCTGCCTCGTACCCCTGCACAGTCGCGGACCAGGAGCCGGGCGACTTCAGACTTAGTGCTAAAAAGCACCAAAGCCAATGCCAGTCAGGCGTAAGGCACGGGGAAGTCTGGGAGGCCCTCGGACACAACTGAGTTGGGCCACAACGAGCCTGATCGGGGCTAGAGACGTTTTTTAAATGGTTCTCCCAAATGGAGCACCTCATACAGAGGTTGCTCCAGAAACGCACACTCCAGGGGAGGAGTCGTGTGGGCGGTAGGCTGCAGAAAGGCCGCGCTGGCAGCACCTGGTAGAGGGCTGCTTAAAGCACCCTCATGCATGAGGTGAGTGCAGAGGGTCAGCTAAGTTCTGACCCCGACTCTGACGGAGACTTGGAACTTAGCGAAAATGGCCGTTGTCAGAGGTCCATTCTCTAGCAACACGATTCGCTGTCCCGTCAGAGTATGGAGTGCCACTGGGAAAGCGAAGACGGCCGTTGTCAGAGTTCCCATCTCTGGCAGTACGATTCGCTGTCCAGTCAGAGTCTGGAATCACCAAGAAACACCGGGGTAACTGCGAGTTGCTGAAGGTGCCAGCAGTGAACCGGGTGATATGGAGCCAGATGGGCGTGGGCGTGTAGTGCCCAGGAGATGAAGCTGCAGAGAATCCTAAAAATACTTGGCTCAGGAATCACGGCGTTCGCGAGAACGGTGGATGGAGGGCATATGTCGGATACGCAGCAAGAGGTACTAGGGTTGCTTTGTAGCATCCATTTTGAGATAAATTGTCTCAGAAAAAGTGCCATTCGGCCCACCATTAATTCCAAGATTGCAGTACTCTGCCAGCCCAGCAACATACAGCCGGCCAACCTACTCTTTGGAGAGGACCTCGCCAAGAGTGTCAAGGACATGGATGACGCGGCAAAGATGGTGGGCTTGATCAAGCCACCGGCAGTCGGCAAGATTCCAAAAAAGAAAGTACCCCTACAAACGAGGCTGGACCAGGAACAAGTCGGCCGGCAATGCAGATGCGCAGGTGCATTCTGCAGAGGGAACACGGTCAAACGTCGGCTTTCCCGCCAGGAGCTGGGGACAACCTGATCCACCAGGTACCAAGGAGGTAGGTTGGTCTAGTTCTCAGGTGCACATATCAAATGTGACACAACTTAAATCTGGGGGTACATTATATCTGTTCTGGGATGAATGGAAGCAAATTACCTCAGCTCTGTTTATACTGGGTGTTATTCAAAGGTTTCGAATGGAGCAATCCAAATTGTGATTTGCACATTCAGCATGTTCCTGGGAGAACTATTCAGTTTTCATTAACAGAACAGATGGATGTTTAGACTGCGCTTGGAAGCTTATGTAATAAAGGTGTAATTGTAAAGTAGGTTCACAAACCCCATCAATTTATGTATAATATTTTCCCAGGCTAAAAAAGGATGGGGAATGTAGTATAGACATTGTAAGATGGAATTATCACTGCCAAGCAACTGGGTCAAAAGGATGCTATATGGCGACTATAGAGCTTAAAGATGTGCATTACTCAATGTCTGTTTATTTGCAGGATAGAGGATATTTGAAATTCACCTGGATGGATCAACTATGGCAACAAAATTGTTAAAACCTATAATAGGCATGCTGAGAGGCCAGGGTCAGGTGCTCATGGCTTATCTCGATGATATCTTGATTACAGGGGTATCCAAGAGAACAGCTGAAGTAACCGGTGGTAGTTGTTAAATCCAATTTTCAAAGATTGGGCATTATTCATCCAGAGAAATCAAAATTAACACCTGACTATTTGGGTCACAATTGATTCAATTAAGTGACTCTGCCCAGGGAAAATTGGTAGAGCTAATTGACAGCTGTATCAAGCTAATGGAGGCATTAAGGATACATTTGGGTCATTATAATAGACCTATGCAGTTATCAGCAAAGGCTGTTTCCGATTTGCAATGGTGGATTCACCATGTGTCCAGGAGTTATAGCAAGGTAATGCTTGACTAGCCTTCCATGATTTTGCAAATGAATGTCAGTGCACTCGGGTGGGGTGTCACGGATATGAGTTTCAGCTGTGGAGGCAGATGGACTGAGCAAGAGGCATCGCTTCTGCAGACATGGGCAATTAACTATTAAGAGGTTTTTATGGATAAGGCTTATTGCTCTAACAAATGTAATCTGCATGTTCAGTTTCAGATTGACAATACTACGACAATGGCATATATATTAATCACATTGGTGGAATCAAGTCGGTATCTTGTGACAGATTGGCTAATCAAATTTGGGCCTGGTGCATTGAAAAATATATTTGGGTTTCAGCTATTTATCTACCAGGTAGATTCTACATAGTAGCAGATGCCAAGTCACGAAAGTTCCATGACAACACAGATTGGATGTTGAACCAGGAGGTGTTCAATAATATAGTACTTATATATGAATGCCAGATATTGATTTGTTTTGCATCAAGGTTCAACCATCAGCAGCCTAAATAGGTTTTATGGGAACCAGACCAGGGGGCAGTTGCAATTGATACTTTGTCGTTACATTGGGGTGGTATGTTTTTATATATTTTTCCTACCATTTTGCCTAATAGGTCGGAGTCTGCAAGAAATCAAGCACGATGCCACTTTGGGGGTGCTTGTAATACCTAATTGGCCGAATCGAGCATGGTTCCCTTTGATGTTACAGTTAGGGATCCAACCTCCTTTGGTGGTTCCCAAGCGTAGGAATTTACTGGAGCATCCGCTAACACGGGAAAGTCATCCGTTATGTGATCGTATTGACTTGTTAATTTGCAGGTTTTAAGAAGGCCATACCTGGGGCAAGGACTGTCTGGGCAAACGGTGGACATGCTCACTGTAGCCTGGAGAAAGAGTACTCAAAAGGGGTATATTACTTATGTAAAAAATAGGAGCAATGTTGTGTACAAAATAATATTGACTATAGTACTGCAGGTATTGTGGATATTTTAGAGTTCCTGTTGACACTCTACGATGATGAGGGGCTCGGTTATAGCACAATTAATACAGCTTTAAGTGCTTTGTCCTCGTATGGTTTTGATGGGGTCAGGAAAGATCCTATTGGGTTTCATCGCATCATAGCTCGATTGATGAAAGGAATTTCAACTCTAAACCTCTTAAACCCAGGTATATGGTGATCTGGGATGTAAGTGTGGTCCTCAAGATGCTTCGACAGTAGGTTCCTGTCACGTCTCTGAATTTGCCAAACTAATCATGAAAGTGGTTATACTCATGGCATTGGTTCAGCATAGCAAGTGCAGATTTTGCAAAAGCTTCTGCTAGACAGGATGGAAGTTGCTGACGAGAATGTTATGTTATATATTTGCGCCCTGCTCAAACAGAACAGGCCAGGTGTCACAGGTTTGTTAAAATTTTGTTTCAGCACAACCTACTGATCCATGTTTATGTGTAATGGCACATTTATTTTCATTATATTGAAGCTACAAGGACCTTAAGAAATGTGGAAACAGCATTGTTTATCAGTTACATGTAGCCACACAGGAGAGTGTCAGTGCAGACTATCTCAAGGTGGTTTAAAGCAAATGTTGATTCAGGCAGGTATTAACACTGAAGTGTATATATCCTTTTCCACTAGTGCAGCAGCAACGTCGCCAGCTAGGGCGATGGATGTTCACATCGGCCATATTCTTACAGGTGCCAGATGGTCAAATGAATTGTTTATTTTTTATTTTTACCATCGGCCGATTGCCGATCGGCGAGAGGCTGTTTACAAATTCAGTATTAAGTCCTGTTTAGTTTCCCCTGGGATAGAGGGGTTACTGTTTGTTTTGATTATTCAAATCAATTGTTACTGCATGATATTCAAATTTCATGTTTAACGCATTATTGATTGTTTCTCATCCGAAGTCAATCAATGCAGTGAGAAGCCGGGATTTGAATCTGCGGCATAAAATCACAGAGCTTTGAACTCTTCACGTAGTCACTCACGTGACTCCGAAGTAAAATAGTAAGATTAAACGAGAACTTACCAGTTTGAAGTTTGATCTTTATTTTATGAGGAGTTACGTTGGTGATTACGTGCCCGCCACGCCCAACCCTCTCTCATAAAAAGGTCATATGGTAGTTCTCATGTTGCTCATCTTATTATGTTACTTCAAATATTGTGTTATCTGTGATTTCATACCGCTGCTTTGAAGATTGACGCGCATTCGCCCTGACGAGTCTTCTTCACGTAATCACCAACGTAACTCCTCATAAAATAAAGATCAGACTTCAAACTGGTAAGTTCTCGTTTAATCTTACTATTCTATGCTACTGTTGCATCATTCATTAGTTTTGACTTTGCAGCATCATTTGTGCGACTGTTACACATTGACTATCTTCTTGACTCGCTGATGAGTTTATCTCTATCGACATGTTTTATTTTACTATTTTTTGTATTTTAATTTAAGTTTGAAGTTAAAAATACTTATTTTATTAAGTGGGTAATCTATCTATCTCAAAATAATGTAAAACTTTTAAAATCCGCCATCTGTTTGTTCAGAAATCCCGATGGCTTGATATGTATTCCATGGGGTGCTAATTCCCACATTGCCTCCAAACATCAGGGCTCTGGTTCACTCACTCACTCGTTTGGGATCCTGCTTCCCATTCTCCTTCTGATAAACCAGTGTATTTTTTGCTGTACTTCCTTGAGACTTAAAAGATACACTTGAACTTTTTGATTCTACTTTTACTGTATAACACCCAGAAATAGTGAATTAAAACACTGTAGGAGGATTAATTAGGATATAACATCCAATAGTCTAGAACAGGGGTGGGGAACCTTTTCATGTTGGAATGCCGCATTAAATTACTTGTAATCTAATAAGGCCGCATCCAAGAAACTTCAATTAGATATACTTCAAAATGTACATTATTTTGTAAAAATCTAACTACTATGTACTAACTTCAAGAAAATGAAAACATTTTGTTAATTCTAAAGTTAACTAACCTTTTAATGACTTTGTTGTGACTGCTTTTTGTGGGAAAGCATTTGAATGTTTGGTTGCAACATGGAGGTACGCAGTTTTAGCTGATCTTCTAGATGGGTATCCATCATTTGTGTCCTTAAGGGCATCCTGATTTGGCTTAGGTAGGAGAATGTAGATTCACAGCAATAAGTGGTTGAAAAGCAAGAAAGCATTTTTCGTGCATGTTGCCGAAGACGTGGGTATTCGATTGCATTTTTCCATATTTCAATCAGATCTTTTTTAGCGTCATCTTCTGAGAGCTCAATCAATTCCATTTGTAGTTCTTTAGGAGCCTTGGAGACATCAACTAGGTGAGGTTGAAATGCTAATTTGAGTGTGATGTCATGATTCTCAAAGTCAGTGAACCTTTCATTGTATTCTTTAATTAATAAGTCTATAACAGCTGTATATTCTTCAAATGATTTGCATGAATCCTCCTGCTCATCAATTACCTTCGCTAACTAGGGAAAATGTTCATCCGAAATTTCATTTTGAAGAAGAAGAGTTTTGAAAAAAGATAACTTTTTTCGAAATGCTTGGATTTTTTGCCACATATCATATATAGACTTAGTTTTACCTTGCAAAGAAACATTCAAGTCATTTTGCTTTGACATGATATCACACAGAAATGCAGTTTTTCTATAGAAATCCTCTTTCAATAATTCACATTGCTGATTCTGTTCTTCATGAAATTTAACTATCTGTTCTCGCAAAGATAACAATTTTGCTAACACCTGTCCCTGAGATAGCCAACGCACTTTACAATGATAAAGCAAATCCACACCGAATGCCTCATCGTCCAACTTTGGCATATTATGAAACTGACGATGCCGTGTTGCATTTGCACGAATATAGTTAACAATACTTATAACTTGTTGCAAAGTGTCACTTAAAATGGTAGATTTAGCACAGAGATTTTGCTGATGTAAGATACAATGAAAAGAAATGAGAACATCTGGATCTGATAATACCTTTTTTATCTGTGCAATAAACCCTTCACGTTTTCCTGTCATAGAAGGTGCACCGTCTGTATGTACACTCAATAAATTAACCAAATCCAGTCCAACTTCACGACATTTATCTTGAAAGTTGTTGAAGAAATCTATTCCTCGTGTTCAACCCGTAAGAGTGCCCAAAGCGAGTAACTCTTCGGAGCAAAGAAAATCTTCTGTTATGGCCCGAATGAAGTATAAAACCTGCGCCGAGTCAATAGTATCAGTTGATTCATCCAAAGCAATTGAATAATATATATTTTCCTTTTGGAGTATTGCGTGAAGTAGTTCTGGTATGTTGAGGGCTAATTCATGCTGCTGATCAGTTATAGTTCTCCTTGAAAGAGGCAGTTGTTTGTACTTTGAAACCTTATCGGGGTCTAAGCATCCTACAACTTCGACAATGCATTATTTTACGATTTCTACATCACTAAATGGCTTCCCTTTTCCCCCGAGTATATGAGCTACGTTATAAGTCGCTTAGTTAGCATTATTTCCGGGTCTTACCACTGCTTGAAATAACTGCCTTTGCCTTTGCTTTTCATCTTTTAATTTCTGCAATGCAACCTTTCGCGCCTCACTCTCTAATTTGAAATATTTGTGGTCCTTATGAGTGGCATAATGCTGATGAGCATTGAATTTCTTCAAAGTTGATATTGCAGTATCACAAAGCAAGCAAATCATCTTATCTTTAGCAGAAACAAGATAATATTGCAGTTCCCTTTCCTAATCCTCATCAAAAACTATTTTTTCTTCCCTCAGCATACTCTTTGTTTTCTTTGACATGATGGGCTGTTAACCAGACAGAATTTTAAAAATACAGTCAAACAAATACGCTGTTTAACTATTCTCAAATTCAACTTCAAATGGAAAGCAACGTGCACCGCTATCTTAAGTTGATAATACTGAATACTGGACGGCCATCGGACTCTCCACGACATTTACCCTCTCGTCAACCAGTCTCAGGCGGTGGTGGCGCCAGTCAGGCAGGAAGGTTAACGTACATTCTAGAGTCGCATTAGAACTAAATCATGACCATAACAGGTGTTAAAATAGCCCTCATGACATACTAATGTTTTAATTGTGGCCGTCAGTCAGGGAGGATTATTTTGTTGAATCTTCATTTACACTTTGGTATTTTAAACACATTAATTTTAAGATTAAAATTAAAATAATAAAAGACAAACAAAATCATATTAATAAAAATAAAAGGATTTGTTCTACAAAATTTGGATTCATTCAAAAGGCCGCACTTAATGGCCTAGAAGGCTGCAGATTCCCCACCCCTGGTCTAGAATGTCTGTTAGTCCTGCATAGCCCCAAGCACACCAATGTAATTTTTTTTAAATTTTACTGTAGTTATATTTAAAACTGCTTCAATCAATTGAATGATTTGTTTTGTTACTTTTTTGCTTTAAAAAAATTGTTGTGATGACCATATTACATCTTTAAGGTATTAACAGACAAAGCCTCTTATACTAACATTGCATATAACTTAGTCTTGATAAGTACTCAGATTATTTAGATACGTTGGGATACAATTATTTTCCAATAATGACACATTTGATTCAATATTCTAACTTATCACATTATATTAAATATACCAACGCCATGGACTTCCCATGTGAGGTGAACAGACTGGCTCACTCCTAGAGGACTTCCAAATACCTGGTCTTTTATCACCGATGGTTGTTCCCAGGTTATCATCACCAATGTCCTTGATGGCCACTCTTTTATGCGGTTTCTCATGATCTTCCTGAAGGTTCATTCGTGTATCACTGCATAGAATCATTATAAAAAAGGTTCATTGTTCCATTATTCCTTTTTCCATCCTTAATTTAGTCACGCAGGCCTCCATTGAGGTTGAGCAACCCTTAACAATCAGCTTAGTTTGCTGATGTGCTTGTTTCATTCTCCTTCCTCTTTATAGCAGACTAGAGTTCATGTAAAAGTGACTTCTTTGCCCAGAATTCATATAAAGTTGACTTATTTTCCCATCATTCTTGAAAACTCTAACGGTTCGCCATATGGCTACAGTTGTACCCTCTTTAATTTGTTTCTCCAGACCACAATAGAATTGCTGAATATTATTTTGAAGGTTCACTGTATTTGCTTATTTGGATTGTTAGAAAAGCTTTTGAGAAAAATCACTTTTCCTTATTGATCTAATAGTTTAAAAAAGTTGAAGCAAGCAATTATCTGCATCACACTTGCAATGCAGCACAACAAACTTGAGGTGGCAGCTAAAATTAGCAATAATTACTTCATGGTTTTAGTCCCCATGAATCTTGTACAGGATTAATTATAAATCCTTTTCATTAGACATTTTCTTATTGCATCTTTAAAAAAGCATTAATCGACAACAATATGTATAAGAATCACTTGGCAATGTTGTGCTCCCTGGAGTTATTATAATAAAGTAATGAAAATTATTTGGTTAAATATGCTCCCATCCCTGGCAGTCATGCAACATGTCCATACTTAGGAAGAAAGTTGCTGAAGCTAATATTGAAGATATAACTTAATTTCAATGCAATCAAATGTTATGTTGAGGAAGATTACCCATATAGTGTTATTGATGGAAAAATTGATGGAAAAATCATATAGATCCAAGTGTCAAAGAAATACTCTTTGCTGGCCATTAGATTTAACCACGGAGAGCTGGACAGAACTGACAATGGTCTGTATTATCTGGTGGGGAGCTATAACTCCAGGATATGCCAGCAGCAGAGACCTATTGCTCTCTGCCTGGGGAATTGGCAACACTCTCTCCTGTATCTGACTGTAACGTTGATCTGAGAAATCCAGAATACTCTTGGAACCTAAACCTTATTCTCTCTCCCTTAATTTATTCTCTTTCACCTATATGTCAATCCCCTGCTTCCATGCTATATTTGCCACTGCCATTTTAACATGGAAGAAGGAACAAACAGTATACATATGCAGGGAGGGCAATCTTTTGACAGGAGCAGAAACAATCAAAAAAAATTATCTTTGTATTCACTTCGGTGAAACTGTGGCGAGGTAACCAATAGCTGTCAGGAAAGCAATTTACAATAGCTAATCGTGTTCAAGCAGGCATTGCTTTCCTGAAGCAACCTCTCTTTTATAAATAATGCCACCACTGAATACTTCCTTATTGCAATTGACTATCTAGCCAAGGTCAGAACCTAATAAATTGGGATATTTCAAAAGAATTATAACAGAAGCAAAATCAAACATTATCAGATGCAAGACCTTATTTCAATATTTGAAGAAATGCAGTAATTGTTGCAGGACAGTTGAGGTGTGGCATGGGTTTATGTGCCAATTAAAACTAAACTCATATTTGTAAATTTGTCAATACTGCACTTATTGCATGTGATCAAGCTTTGAGCAATGCCATGAAATTTATACTCACCTATGAAGCTCAGACATTATTATACCTATTTAAGTTGATTTCCATTCTGAAATGTTCCTTTAGGTGTTGAATGGCAGATATCTTGAGTGATCACACAGCGTCATATTTCAAGTTGATGCCCTCTTATGGTCTTTGTGCATCTAGCAAATCCATGATCTTACATTAATTCTAATTCACAGGAATTCTACAGTCACACCAACAAATATGTAAGACTGCAAATCTGCACTTCAGTGTATTCTAAGATGCATGTTGTCACAGAGTTCTGTCATGAAGACATATAGTATGCTTGCTTTCATTGGTCAAGCTACTGAATATAAGAGTCAAGAAGTCATGATGCAATTCCAGTGACTTTGGTTCAGCCACATTTGAAGTATTGTGTGCAGATCTGGTCACCCTATTACAGAAAGAATATAGCTTTGGAGAGCATGAAGGTTTACCAGAATTCTGCCTAGATTAAGAAGGACAGGGGCACAGGGACAGGTTGGGCAGACTATCGGAACCTATTTTTCCAGGGTGGAAATATCAAAGAATAGAAGACATGGCTTTAGGGTGAAATGGGTGAAGTTTACAGAAGTTGTGGGGGCAATTTTTCACAGAGAGTGTTGTAAATCCCTGGTAGACACAAAATGCTGGAGTAACTCAGCAGGTCAGGCAGTACCTCTGGAGAGAAGGAATGGGTGACGTTTCGGGTTGAAACCCTTCTTTTAACTGATGTCAAGAGAGGGGGCAGGACAAAGATAGAATGTAATCGGAGACAGTAAGACTAGTGGGAGAACTGGGAAGGGGTAGAGGATAAAGAGGGAAAGCAAGGTCTATCTGAAGTAAGAGAAGTCAATGTTCATACCGCTGGGGTGTAAGCTACCCAAGCAAAATATGAGATGCTGTTCCTCCAATTTGCGCTGGGCCTCCTCCATTGTCAGTGTGAGGCCCAGTGCAAATTGGAGGAACAGCACCTCATATTTTGCTTGGGAAGCTTACACCCCAGTGGTATGAATATTGACCTCTAACTTCAAGTAACCCTCACATTCCCTCTCTCTCCATTCCTCTCCCTTCCCAGTTCTATGACCAGTCTGACTGTCCCCTGATTAGATGTAAGCTACTCAAGCGAAATATGAGGTGCTGTTCCTCTAATTTGTGTTGAGTCTCACTCTGACAATGGAGGAGGCCCAGGCCAGAAAGGTCATATTGGGAATGGAAGGGGGAGTTAAAGTGCTGGGCAACCAGGAGTTCAGGTAGTTTAAGGCAGACTGAGTGGAGGTGTTCAGCGAAATGATCGCCGAGCCAGCGCTTGGTCTCGCCGATGTACAGACGTTGACACCTGAAACAGCGGATATTGTAGATGAGGTTCGAGGAGGTGCAAGTGAACCTCTGCCTCACCGGCAAAGACTGTCAGGGTCCTTGAATGAAGTCAAGGAAAGAGGTAAAGGTCCTGTCCCACTGCGGAGACCTAATTGGCGAGTTTAGAAGAGTTTGCCCTCGACTCATACTCCAGCATCGTCGACATGAGGTCCTAGGAGGTCTTTGTAACTCTCCTTCAAGCTCGAGAGTAGTGCTCGAGGCCTCAGTTAGGTCACGGCTTTTTTTTTAGCATGCTGAAAAATGCCCGCGAGTAAAAAAAGGTTGCCATGGAAAAAAATCAATATTATTTTTAGTCCTAGGTTTAGTCGAAGTAGGTTATAGTAGGTCAGCATGTTATTCGTAGGTAACTGAGGGTAGTCGAAGGTAATCAAAGGTAGTTGTAGATAGTCTTCAACATAGTCAAAGGAGATCAAAGGAGGTCGTCTTCACTCTCCACTATTCGGTGCCCAATTTTCCCGAAGCTAGTCGAAGCTAGTCTTCAACATAGTCGAAGGAGTTTGAAGGAGATCGAAGGAGATCTTCTACATAGTCAAAGAAGGTCTTCAACATATTCGTAGGAGGTTCGACACTGACACTTTTTCATACTCTCCTAAACTCTTCTACACTCACAAATTAGGTCCCTGCAGTGGGCCAGTCCCTTTAAGGGACAGGTGTTGCATCTCCTGCAGTTGCAGGGAAATTACCTGGAGAGGAGGTGGCTTGGGTGGGAAGGAACGAGTTGACCAGGGAGTTTCGGAGGGAATGGTCTCTGCGGAAAGCAGAAAGGGGTGGAGATGGGAAGATGTGGCCAGTAGTGGGATCCCATTGGAGTTGGCGAAATTGCTGGAGGATTATATGCTGTATGCAATGGCTGATGGGGTGGAAGGTGAGGACAAGGGGGACTCTGTCCTTGTTATGAATGGGAGGGAGGCGGAGCAAGAGCAGAGCTGCGGAATATCGAGGAGACCCTAGTGAGAACCTCATCTGTAATGGAAGAGGGGAAACCCCGTTTCCCTGGATTGCACTGCCAGAGTGGCGATAGAGGTAGAAATTATAGTGGTGTGCAAGTTTTTAAAATAGGCACAAGGCTATGCAATGAATGTAGGGATATGAGATTAGTTTATCTTGGCATCATATTCGGCAGATATCGTGGGCTGAAGGACTTATTCCTGTGCTGTCCTCATAAGGGCAGTTGGCAGCTGCTATAGTCCTGCACGGGAAGGTAGACGCTCCCGCCCCCATGAGTCTCGGGCAGATGGGGCTCGTCAGCCTGGGAAGGTGGTCCATCAAGGAGAGGGAAAACTCTGATTTAAAACATCCACTGCCTTGTCGCCATATCCAGTCATGGAAAAGGCTCCTGGAGTAAATCTCAAGAAAATCTGGAGTCAGAGCCCCTAAGGTAGTTTGTCTTGTCTACAACCTCACTTTGGCAGATCCTGCGACGGCGCTGGTGCCAAACTGTAAGGGCCCTGCTGTTCCTTTGGATCGATCAGCGACGTGGAGAGGGGGGATGTGCTGTATGGGCCTCCATATGACATCGCCCAGGCTTGCATCCGACCACACATCACCTGCAAACTTGGATGCATCACCCATGGTCAGTCATGACCGAGGAGGGACCTACTCTTCCATGTTCCATGTTCTATATCTTGCAACAAAATCTGCACTGCAGTTAACACATTAGCGTATCCTGCAGCTAAACTGATAAAACTGATAGAAAATATTGGTGTTGGAATATTTAACTTGTTTATTAATTACATTTGTTAACAGTAATCACATACTAGAGCACTTTATTCTACAGTGATAATCTCATCATGTCTATGAAAGAAGCAAATTTACATCCACACAAAAGTAATGCATTTCTTTTCTACAAAGTTTAATATCTGTACCATGATCATAAACATTTCTGCATTATTAAATATTTATTGTCCTTTTGGGTTTGTACGTCAACTAGATTTTCAGCTTTTAAGGAAATTCTGATTGGCCTTGAAAATAACATAGATTTAATTACAAAACAAATTATGGTAATTTGGTTAAATATACAGTTTATACAATTCATAAGTATTCAGACCCCTTCACCTTTTCCACATTTTGTTACGTTCCAGACTTATTTTAAAATGGATTAAATTCTTTTTTTTATCATCAGTCTACACACAATATCCCAGGATGAAGAAGCAAAAACAGGTGATTAGAAATGTTTGCAAAGTAATTAAAAGGAAATAACAGAAATATCACATTTACATAAGTATTCAGACCCTTTGCTATGACACAAAAAATTGAGCTTAGGTTCATCCTGTTTCCATTGATTATCCTTGAAATGTTTCTACAAATTGATTGGAGTCTACCATTCGTAAATTAAATTGATTGGCCATGATTAAGAAAGGCACACACCTGTCTATATAAGGTTCCACAGTTGACAGTGCATGTCAGAGCAAAACCAAGCCATGAAGACGAAGGAATTGTCCGAAGACCTCCAAGACAGGATTGTGTCGAGACACAGATCTGGCAAGGGTATAATGCAATTTATGTAGCATTGCAGGTCCCGAAGAGCACAGTGGCTTCCGTCATTCTTAAATGGAAGAACTTTGGAACCACCAGGACTCTTCATGGAGCTGGTCACCCGGCCAAACTGAGCAATCGCGGGAGTAGGGCCTTGGTCAGGGAGGTGACCAAGAACCCGATGGTCACTCAGCCAGAGCTCCATAGTTCCTCTGTGGAGATCGGAGAACCTTCTAGAAGGAAAACTATCTGCAGCACTCCACCAATCAGGCCTTTATGGTAAAGTGGCCAGACGGAAGCCACTCCTCAGTAAAAGGCACATGACAGCCTGCTTGGAGTTTGCCAAAAGGCATGAGAAACAAGATTCTCTGGTCTGATGAAACCAAGATTGAACTATTTGGCCTGAATGCCAAGCGTCACTTCTGGAGGAAACCAGGCACCGCTCATCACCTGGCCAATACCATACCTACGGTGAAGCACAACATCATGCTGTGGGGATGTTTTTCAGCAGCAGGAACTGGGAGACTAGTCAGGATCTAGGGAAAGATGAACGGAGCAAATTACAGAGGGATCCTTGATGAAAACCTGCTCCAGAGCATTTTGGACCTCAGACTGGGGCGAAGGTTCACCTTCCAACAGGACAACGTCCCTAAGCACACAGCCAAGATAACGCAGGAGTGGATTTGTGACAAGTCTGTGAATGCCCTTGAGTGGCCCAGCCTGAGCCCGGACTTGAACCCGATCGAACATCTCTGGAGGGACCTGAAAATAGCTGTGCATCGACGCTCCCCATCCAACATGACAAAGCTTGAGAAGATCTGCAGAGAAGCATGGCCTGACAAAGCTTGAGAAGATCTGCAGAGAAGAATGGGAGAAATTACCCAAATACAGGTGTGCCAAGCTTGTAGCGTCATACCCAAGAAGACTTGAGGCTGTATTCACTGCCAAAGTGCCTCAACAAAGTACTGAATAAAGGGTCTGAATACTTAGGTAAATGTGATATATTAGTTATTTCTTTTTAATTGCTTTGCAAATATTTCTAAACGCCTGTTTTCACTTTTTTATTATGGGGTACTGTGTGTAAATTGATGATTAAAAAAATGAATTTAATCAATTTTAGAATATGGCTGTAACGTAACAAAATGTGGAAAAAGTGAAGGGGTCTGAATACTTTCTGAATGCACTGTAATAATAGTGTGAGTTCCCACAAATCAGAGTTAGAAGCTTAAGGTCTTGATAGATTTTCAGGGTACTTTAATTATTAGAAATTAAATTACTTCAATATTACAGTTAAGGAGGAAAAACAATTAAGTGAAATGGAGATTGCAAAATGTTAATAAGGCTGGTTCATTGAACATGGCCATGTAAGCCCTGAGTTAACAGATGCTTCTTCTTGTGCAAACAAACTCTCCCTATGGTACACCAAATAATCACGGGGTTGACTTTAGTTACACCAGCAACCCTGCTTACTCTAGTAAATGAACAGAAAGCTGCACTGTCAATGGTGGAGATAAAGGTCTCTGCTGGAGGTTGATACATTTTAATTGTCATCCTCACATCACCTCATATTTTGCTTAGGTCAGTTTACAACCCAGCGGTATGAATTTTGATTTCTCTAATTTCATGTAAACCTTCCATTCTCTCCCTTTCCACCTCTCCCCCAACCCAGTACTCCTGCCAGTTCTACTGTTCGCATCCATAGATCCCTTCATTATCATCTCTTCCACAGCCAACAATGGACCATTGCGGGCTCCACCTTTCCTTGGTCATGGGTGCTGGTTCTGATTTGTTCTGAACCTTTTCATATCTCTAGTTTTCCTCCCCCCTGACTCTGTCTGAAGAAGAGTCTCCACCCAAAACGTCACCCATTCCTTTTCTCCAGAGATGCCTGACCTGCTGAGTTACTCCAGCATTTTGTGTCTATCTTCAGTGTAAACCAGCATCTGCAGTTTCTTCCTACACATTAATTTGAATGTGGCCCTCCGAATGAATCAAGCAAAGGCAAATTGTCAGGAACTGCAATGGCATCTTTGCATTTTTCCCTACTTCAGCATCAATCCACTCACAAATTAGGGGGTCTTGCAACAATTTTATTTAAAGAGATACTCACCTGCTCGGACTTTAAATAGTACAGAAGTTTATAACTTGCAGTGAATCGTGGACACAGCCCAGACCATCACGCAAACTAGCCTCCCTTCCATTGACTCAATTTATACCTCGCGCTACCTTGGCAAGGCCAGCATAATCAAAGACAAGTTGCACCCTGGCCACTCCCTCTTTTCCCCTCTCCCATCAAGCAAAAGGTATCGAAATGTGAAAACACAAACTTCCAGATACAGGGACAGCTTCTTCCCAGCTGTTACCAGGCAACTGAAACACAATCAGAGAGCAGTCCTGAACTATTATCTACCTCATTGGTGACCCTCGGACTATCCTTGTTCAGACTTTGCTGGTTCTACCTTGCACTAAACATTATTCCCTTATCATGTATCTATCCATACACTGTAATGGCTCGATTGTAATCATATTTTGTCTTTCCACTGACTGGACAGCACGCAACAAAAGATTTTCACTGTATAACTCTGAAATGAGGACATGGGATTTTGATTTAGTTGATATTAAAATATTGATGTTAATATACCATAATCTGAAATCTAACATGTTTAATTTCCATGTTGTACTTTTCTGACAATCCCATCCTGACAGAAGAAAAGAGGAAGAGAAGGATTTGTAACAACAGGATGATGTGTATAGAGCTTTAATTGAAGGGGGACCAAAGAGCAAGTAACTAAATTTTCATTAAATTATGAATGGGTGGCATTGTGGCGCAGCAGGTAAAGTTATTGCCTCACAACACCAGAGACATTGATTCAATCCTGACCTCAGCTGCTGTCTTTGTGATGTTTGCAGATTCTCCCTGTGACCATGTGAGTTTCCTCCAGGTGCTAAGGTTTCATCCACACCCTAAAGAAGTGCAGATTTGATGTTTATAGAATTGCCCCTGTTGTGTGGGGATTGGATAAGAAAATGGGATAACATAGAATTAGTTTGAACAGTTCATCAATGGTCAGCATGGATTCAGTGGGCAAATGGGCCTGTTGCCAAGCTGTATCTCCAAACTAAACTAAACTAAACAATGACGGAAAGTCATACACTTTCAGTCTGCAACTACTTGACCAACATGATCTGAAAGTGTTGTTCTTGCTAGAAGACTAAAAAAACTGTTAAATTAAGTAACTCCAAAATTTGTGTGGTGGTTGCTACGCATAAACAACCCGCCCTCAATCACTCAAGATCGGAGATGTCTGCTGACCGCTGACTTTTCACATGAACTGTTGTGTTCATGGGCTGCATGCATCAGACAGGAGAGGAGAGAGAAGCATATTATTGCCATAAGGCTGTCGGTACATAAAGAGAGTAGCATTTCTGATGCAGCATTGCTGTCAATTGAGGTGATGTAGGGCACAGTTAATGCATCTCCGGTAGTCCGTGTTCAATTCCGTCAGAGTTGAGTTTTTTTTAATGTTCTTCCTATAATAGTGTGAGTTTCCTTGGAAATTATTGTACAATCTATTTTAGAGAAAACAATTTGTGTGTACAGCATAAATTATGAATAAAGTATATTTTTGGAAAACAAATTGGACCTGGCCAGATGCGCGATGCATTGATATTGTGGCGTTTAGTTTAATTTAGAGATGCAGCACGGAAACAGGCCCTTTGTCACACCGGGTCCGTGCTGACCAGCAATCCCCACACATTAACAATATCCTACACCCATTAGGGACAATTTTACATTTACCAAGCCAATTAACCTACAAACCTGTACGTCTTTGGAGTGTGGGAGTAAACCGAAGATCTCGAAGAAAACCCACGCAGGTCACAGGGAGAACATACAAACTCCGTACAGACAGCACCCGTAGTCGGGATCGAACCCGGGTCTCCGGCGCTGCATTCGCTCTAAGGTAGCAACTAAACCGCTGCATCACCGTGACCATGTTATTGGTATCAATTTATTATTGTCATGTGTTCCAAGGTACAGTGAGAAACTTTGCTTTCTTTGCTATGCAGTAAAATCATACCATTCATGAGTACAATGAAATCATATGAAAGTATTGCAGGTAGAGAGAAAGAGCAGATAGGTTTTATGTCACGTAGTAAAAAAACATGCATTGTCATTGTTGGGACTTGAGCTTGGCAGTGGAACATTACAATGAGAACAACTCGAGACGTATTACTTGAATTATAAAATGCGCTAATATTGTAAAATGTGAAAAGGCTACATGATAGCATCACCAAACAAGGATTGAAAACCCTTATCTTGTGGAAAATTGATACTTCGGATTATTTAGCAGCAGCCCTGGTAGGATTGCAACCATCTGGTTAAGGACATTCTTATGGACGCTATCAATGTGCAGAATTTTGTCCAGCAGACATCAAATCATCTTCAATGGTCCCATAATTTATTGTGCCACACAGATTTAGGACTGGACATCAATTTCATCAGCCCTCTCCAAAACACCTTTGTCCATTCTATCCACAGATGCTGCCTGACCTGCTGGGTTCCTCTGGCACGTTGTGATTTGATCAAGATTCCAGCATCTCCAATTTCTAGTGTCTCCAAACAAAATTCAAGAAGTTTTAATTTACATTTGAGAGTTTTAAGAGGGGGTGGTAATAGAGACTTTGGAATGCATTTCTTCAGGTGGGTGAGGGGGGAGAGAGGAAGGGGGGGTTTTCAAGTAAAGTCTGCTTATTTGCAAGGCAGAATAAAATAGATGCTTGATAAACAAGAGAGAGAAAATGTACAATTGGAATACAGAGTTGTTCAATCAGATCATAAGTAAATGGTAGGACAGAAAATCTATCTTCTAAATTTTATTTTTTACAAATATATGTTCTGAACGCTTTTACTTTCAATTAGCCTTGTATAAATGTTTCAGCACAGGTTTTTGATTTTCCTCCACCATCAGCCTTTATCATATCAAGCCAGAATGTCATGACTTGTTATATTCCCAAGCCACCATTATTTAGTTATGAACAAACTCAACATAAATTGTTAATTCTGTTTGAATGTGTAGGTTTTAAGCTAAGGTTTTATCCATACTTAGTATCCATTAAGCCCTTCTATACTTCCTGCATTTGTAACTGGACACAAATCATGAACAAAGATGCCTAGAGTGATAATAGAATCTCTACTTTAAACTTTAGGACTTCAACGATACAGCATGGAAACAGGCCTTTGGGCCAACTGAGTCCGCGCCGACCAGCAATCCCCATGCACCAGCACCATCCTACACACTCGGGACAATTTACAATTTTACCAAAGCGAATTAACCTACCTACATCTTTTGAGTGTGCGAGGAAACCGGAGCTCCTGGAGAAAACCCACGTTGGCCATAGGGAGAACATACATCTTTAATTATCTTTCATGAGAATTTTCATTTAAATATTTCAGAAGCATCAATCAATCAGTTTTATTCATCACATACACAATAAAGTACAGTTAAATGAAGCATGCAGAAAGATCTGTATTTGTACTGATGTATTTTATGAAAATGTTAATAAAAACAATAGTGTACACTCGATAGTATATACACACTATAGTTTGACATGCAAAAACTGTTTTTTTATAAAGGGAAACAACACATGAACATTTTCTGACCATCATTTGAACCCTGGAGTTAGATTGACTTGAAATTGTTCCAGAACATTTCTAATTTCTTTAGCAAAATGTACAAGTTTTCCTCAAGTATTAATTTCAATTTTACATTCCTAGCAGAAGCTGGTTCAGATTTTAAAAAGCTGGGCATATTCGTTATCACAATCTTTATAGTTACATTGAAACATAGGAGGAATGTTTCTGTCATTGCTTCATGAGTAAATATTATTCAGAAACAATTTCCAATTGAAGAACAGGAACATCTGTGCCAGGTTATTCTAAAAAGCAAGGCAATTTAAAAGGATAATTCAAATGGATTATTTTGAGATGCATTATTTTCTTTTTGCAAGATCAGATAATTCATCACTTTTGTTGAAATTCATGGTTGAAGTGCATACATGTTTCCTTCTTAAGGTAAGAAACCTTGTGATTATTAATACTATCTTCATTTGTTCATTTTTGATTATTTTATAGTGAGTTATTGTAGATTGTCACTTTCAGGGTTGAGACCAATATTTTACAATGCATCTATTAATTAGATTTTGTATAAAATAATGAATCAAATTGCTTTGATCATGTTATGTTTTTCATATCTACATGCAGTGCTTTTTATTATTACAGTAAGCACCAATACAGTATATAGACACTTTTTAAAAGTTTTTAAAAAGATGTTCATGTTTATAGAATTAAAATAAAACATTTTGGCTATTAGCTTATCACATTAGAAGTTGATCGGTCACATAATCAAAGCAGAAGTGTTGGCTATATTGATGGAATATTTTTTTGGATAAATATAGCTTATTCTACAAAAAGCACTATATACTTGGCAAATAATAAAATAAATTACAGTTCAAATTTATCAGTATACTAGTTGGTGCAGAGCCACAATTAAAATGTTGAATTTTTTTTTGTAATATCCCTTGAAATATCTACATGAAAATCAGATGACTTATTGTAAAGGATAAGTATTAATCAGAAAAATAGAAGAAGCAATTAAGTAGTTGGATAAGGTATTCAACCACTTAATTGTTCTCTATGAAACTATCAGCTGTTAATTGGTATCATTTAAACTGTCCAAACATGTAGAATGGTCTGTTATGTTGACTCATTACTTATGTTAACATCATTAGATGTTGACATGTGCTTATAGGACTGAAAGAGTTCTTAATTCCAAGCATAGTGTAACAAGCAACATAGAAGTACCTGAAGTTAGGAAGGAATGAAGATAATTATGGTCATGGTCATACAGCATGGAACAGGCCCTTCGGCCGAACTTGCCCACACCGAACAACATGTCGCATCAACACTAGTCTCACCTGCCTGCGTTTGGCCTGTATCCCTCTAGTTTAGTTTAGTTTAGAGGTACAGTGCTGAAACAGGCCCTTTGGCCCACCAAGTCCGCACCGACCAGTGATCCCCGCATATTAACCCTATCCTACACACACTGGGGACAATTTACATTTATACCAAGCTAATTAACCTACAAACCTGTACGTCTTTGAAGTGTGGGAGGAAACTGAAGATCTTGGATCAAAGGCAGCAATTCTACCGCTGTGCCTCCATGCTGCAATTGAAGAAACAGAAAGTTCAAAAGTTCAAGTCAGCCATGGTTCAAAATCTATAAATGAATATACCCTTGGCACTTGACCTTGCTGAGATCATCATTCAAATTTGGATATTCAAAATAGAGTGATAATATGCTGCCAAACAAACACAAAAATCAACCAGTATAATATTTGGTCGGCTGACTTAATCGTGATTGTCTAATATTCAATGTTGCATATCGATTTGAAAATAATATGTTTATATGCACTATTACAGATATTGTTTAATGCAATTGAATTACAAATCTGAGTCCAGTTTATCCTTTGATGATCTGAATGGTAAGCACTGAGAGGCATAGCACTTTGTATTGTGCCGTAGTCTACTGTTAATGCATATGGCTTGATTGATGATCATTCTTTCAGACAGGTCAAACTAGGTATATTAGATATTAATTATGAAATAATAAAAAAATATGCCCAAAGTTCAAAGCAGTTGTTCAGAGGGACTAATGTTGATGATGGGATCAGAAAACCTATATTTATCCTCACAAATAAACATTATAGTATTCTCCAATTAAGAATTCCCACATCTATGATTACATATCATTTTGATGTTCTATGTTCTCATGTACCTAGTCAGAACAAAGGAAATTACTAAAATCCTTCACCTTATTCTCCTCTATTATAAATTTGCTAAATATCCATGTTGCATATCCAAATCAAGATGGCGACTGCATGCGGCGACTTTTGCGGAGCACCAGAACCTAAAAGGCTTAGATACAACTTCAATCATGCTGTGGATCAAAGAGAGCTCTCTGGAGCTCAACATCTCCAAGACCAAGGAGCTGTGTTGTGGGGGGAGGCGAACATCTTCCCCCCAACTTCTCTTTGAACCTCTGAGGCTGAATGGGCAGACAGTTGAGCAGGTAGAGGCCTTTAGATACCTGGGCACAGAGATTGACACCCGCCTGTCCTTCTCCCAGCACACAGACTCTGTGTACAAGAAGGCACAGCAACGCCTGTTCCTGCTGAGGAAACTCAGGAGATTTGATGTCAGACAGGACATTTTAACAGCTGTCTATAAATCACTTATAGAATCTGTACTCATCTTTAACATCACATCCTGGTTCACCCTCACCTCTGTCAAAGACAAATCAAAGCTTTCCCGGATCATCAATCAAGCAAGCAAAATAACTGGCAAAACTCAAAATCAATTATCAGTACTTCACACCCAGGCAGTTAAAAGGAAAGCCAACCCTATTACACAGGGTCCCACCCACCCCCTGCACAAGTCCTTCCAACTTCTGCCATCAGGCCGCTGATATAAAGTCCCCCTATCTAAGAAAAACATCCACAAAAACTCATTCATACCCATTGCCATAAACAGCTTAAATAAAAAATGAACAATGGACAAATTAACCCTGACGCGCTGTCACTTTACACGTATCCACAAATTTCATCTTGTCTATTTTTACAGTTTTTAATCCTTATACTTGCTTTTAAGATCTATACACACGGTGTGTGCTCGCAGAAATCTGTGTTGTATGACTGCTTATCAGTACATTGTCCTGTTTGTATGTTGAGCCACGCCAAAGAAGATTTTCTGTTACGACAGACAATAAAGTTTTCTGAATCTGAATCTGAATCTGAATCAACTCACCTGGATCAGGAAAATGGCAGAAAACAGTACCGTTTCTGACAAGCTGCTTGAGCACCTCAAGGCTCTCGCAATTTCGCGATCTCCAGCAGCTGGGGGAGCCCCGGACTTTAAACATTCCCACGCTGGCTGTGAAACACCCGACCCGACTGAGGAACCCAGGTACGGTACCTGGAAACCCTGGGATGACCTCCAGAGCTGACAAGCTGGATCCTCCAGAAACAATGAAGCTGGAGCTGCAGCTGCCGACTTTGAAGGTACCCCCGTTCGTTACGGAGCAGGAGCTGCCGTCTGTGAAGGAACCCCGTTCCAGCGCAGGTCCGCAGAAACAGCAGGTACAGTAGACTCAGCACCTGGAAACAAAGGGGAAGCCTCCATTGTGTCCGGAAATGTGGCCGGCGGGCAGGACTTCAGGTCAGACTGAAGCGCAGGGGACTTCGGCCCCCTCTCCCTACTATCCTACTGGCCAACGTACAGTCCCTTGAAAATAAAGTGGAGGACTTAAGGGCAAGACTGCTTTATCAAAGGGAGCTGAGGGAATGCTCTGTGTTCTGTTTTACAGAGACATGGCTCACCCCCAGCTCCCCAGACTCAGCGGTCCAGCCTGAAGGGTTCTCCATCCACCGTATGGACCATACACTGGCATCTGGGAAAGGGAGAGGAGGGGGCGTCTGCCTCATGGTGAACTCTGCATGGTGCTCAGATGTGGCAGTCCTCTCCAACTCCTGCTCTCCACACCTCGAACATCTGGCGGTGAAGTGTCGTCCCTTTTACCTTCCGAGGGAATTCACCTCCATCATCCTGACCGCGGTCTACATCCCACCCCAGGCAGACGTCTGTCTGGTACTGGAGGAGCTGCACGCCTTGGTCAACAAACACCAGACATCTTACCCCGAGGCATTTACCACCATTGCTGGGGACTTCAATAAGGCAAACCTAAAGAAATCACTCCCTAACTTCCACCAACATGTCTCCTGCTGCACCAGAGGACCAAACACCCTCGACCACTGCTACACCACCATCAAGAATGCCTATCGCTCTATCCCTCGCCCTCACTTCGGTAAATCCGACCATACTGCGGTGCTGCTTCTTCCTGCCTACAGGCAGCAATTAAAAAGCGCACCCCCAGAGGTGAGGACAGTGCAGAGCTGGTCGGGGGATGCAGATGAACAACTACAGGACTGTTTGGAGTCTGTAGACTGGGCAATGTTCAAGGACTCGGCAATGGACTTGAACGAATACGCCACAGTCATTACAGACTTCATTAAGAAGTGTGTGGAGGACTGCATCCCTACAAAAACCTTCCGAGTGTTTCCCAATCAGAAACCTTGGATGAACTTTGAAATCCGCACTCTTCTGAAGACCAGACACCGGGCATTCATGTCTGATGATACAGTGGTCTACAAGAAGTCCAGATACGACCTTGGTAAGGCCATCAAAAAGGCCAAAAGGGACTTTGCTCCAAACTGGAGGATGAGACAGATGTTTGGCAGCTGTGGCGGGGCCTGAATGCAATCACCTCCTACAAGGCAAAATCAGGAGGCAGCTCGAATGTCGGCGAAACATCACTCCCTGATGAGCTCAATGCGTTTTACGCACGCTTTGATAGGGAGAACACCGATGTGCCGTCCCGAGCTTCCATTTGCTGTGATGGTATTTCAGTCTCAGTCACAGAGGCCGACATCAGGAAATCCGGACATCAGAAAACAGCACCCGGACCTGATGGTATACCTGGTCGTGTTCTAAAAACCTGTGCGGACCAACTGGCTGGAGTTTTTACGGACATTTTCAACCTCTCACTTCCGAGGTCTGAGGTTCCCACCTGCTTCAAAAGGGCATCAATCATACCAGCGCCCAAGAAGAGCAAGGTGATGTGCCTCAATGACTATCGACCTGTGGCACTAACGCCTGTGGTGATGAAGTGCTTTGAGAGGTTGATCATGGTGCAAATCAACTCCTACCTCGACAAAAACCTGGACCCATTGCAGTTCGCTTACCGCCACAACAGATCAACGGTGGATGCGATCTCGCTGGCCCTCCACTCCGCTCTGGACCACTTGGACAACAAAAACTCATATGTCAGGCTGTTATTCATCGATTACAGTTCAGCATTTAATACAATCATCCCCTCCAAGCTGGTTACCAAAGACGCAGAACTGGGTATCTGCGCATCCCTCTGCAATTGGATCCTTGACTTCCTCATTCTCAGACCACAGTCTGTTCGTATTGGTGGAAATGTGTCAGACTCGATAACAATCAGCACGGGAGCACCTCAAGGCTGCGTGCTCAGCCCCCTGCTCTACTCACTCTATACTCATGACTATGTAGCAGGTCATAGTGCGAACTCGATCATCAAGTTCGCTGACGACACCACTGTTGTGGGACGTATCACTGATGGGGATGAGTCAGATGTACAGAAGAGAGATCGAGCAACTGTCCATAAGGTGCCAGCACAATAACCTGGCCCTCAACACCAGCAAAACCAAGGAACTGATTGTGGACTTTGGAAGGAGTAGGATGGGGACCCACAGTCCCATTTATATCAATGGGTCGATGGTTGAAAGGGTCAAGAGCTTTAAATTCCTGGGCGTGCACATCTCTGAAGATCTTTCCTGGTCCGAGAATACTGATGCTACTATTAAGAAAGCACATCAGCGCCTCTACTTCCTGAGAAGATTACGGAGAGTCGGTTTATCAAGGAGGACTCTCTCTAACTTCTACAGGTGCACAGTAGAGAGCATGCTGACCGGTTGCATCGTGGCTTGGTTCGGCAACTTGAGCGCCCTGGAGAGGAAAAGACTACTGCCCAGTCCATCATCCGCTCTGACCTCCCTTCCATCGAGGGGATCTATCGCAGTCACTGCCTCAAAAAGGATGGCAGTATCATCAAGGACCCACACCATCTTGGCCACACACTCATCTCCCTTCTACCTTCAGGTAGAAGGTACAGGAGCCTGAAGACTGCAACGACCAGGTTCAGGAATAGCTACTTCCCCACAGCCATCAGGCTATTAAACTTGGCTCGGACTAAACTATGAACATTAATAGCCCATTATCTGTTATTTGCACTTTATCAGTTTATTTATTCATGTGTGTGTATATTTATATAATGATATATAGACACACTGATCTGTTTTGTAGTCAATGCCTTCTATGTTCTGTTGTGCTGAAGCAAAGCAAGAATTTCATTGTCCTATGACATGACAATAAACTCACTTGACTTGACTTGATAAGGCTATCAATCATTTCCCTTTTAATTTCTGATTCATTGGTTCAACAGGGAAATTTTATCTTACAGAGAAGGAGTTATGTAAATGGGAATTGTTATATGAATGTAGCTGAGAACATTAAGCTGAGCCTTAAACAAGCCAATATTGTATTATAATTTATCTGTTGTTTTCACATTTCTCAAGGTTACACATAAATCCATTGTTCACAATGTTTGGCATGTGAAGCAACAATTAAAGGTAAATTTGCACATTTACTCCTGTTTTCCTTCCAGCTTATACATTATATAAACAATGAAATGCTAGTTTAGAATAATGAAATAATCTCTTTTATATCTGCAGATCATAATGCTTTGCAGATGCTTGTACAACAAGTGGATACTCTGCACATCTATGAAGTAGTTCTCTGTATGGTTATTTTTTAAATAGCACAAATATTGTGGAATGTTTTCCTTATGCTGTGCATGTAATGTCATCATCATGTTGAAATTAGGGTGTAAGGTAAGGAGAGAAGAGACTGAAATGTGAGGCCACAGGGAGGGATATAGGTGAAATGGGACGGAGAGGAGGCAGAGGGGAGATAAAAGGGAAATGAGAAACTCAGGGGTGAGAGATGAGTGAACACAGGAGCAGGATGACTGGTGGGATGGGTGGTAGCGAGAGAAATGGGTGTGCAATGGGGTGAGGAGCACTGGAAAGAGAGAAGGAATGGGGGATATTACTTGAAATTGGAGAATTCAATGTTCGTACTGAAGATAGACACAAAAAGCTGGAGTAACTCAGAGGGACAGGCAGCATCTCTGGGGAGAAGGAATGGGTCGAGACACTTCTTCTGACCCAAAACATCATCCATTCCTTCTCTCCAGAGTTGCTGCCTGTTTCGCTGAGTTACTCCAGATTTTTGTGTCTATCTTTGGTTTAAACCAGCATCTGCAATTCCTTCCTACATTCAATGTTCGTAATTTTGGGTTATAAGCTACTCAAAATGAATGTGAGGTTCTGTTCCTCCAGTCAGTCAGAGGAAGGGTCACGACTTGAAGCATCACCTGTCCATTCGCTCTGCAGATATTGCCTGACCCGTTGAGTTCCTCTACCACTTTGATTTATATTGATTAGATTACATTGATTTAGGATTTGTTTGTCACTGTATCCAACTCAAGTACAGTTCATGAGATTAAAGGGATGTCCCTATAACCTATCGAGGATATTTGCAGTTCTGTATTCTACTCAGATGATGGCCTTATGACTAACCTGCAATAATGTTCAGATGTTTGAATCCTTCTCTACCAAACAACTTGCAAAATGCAACCTGTTGCACTTCTGGGATGGATTTAAAGAGCAGAGCTCCTACTTACAATTTATTTTGGTTTGCTTTATGCTGGACCTCTGCCAAATTGGTTTGCTACTCAATGGCAGGCATTGTTGGCACGATGTAAACTGGAAGGGAACCAGGAAGAAATTTGCATTTTTACCTTAATTGCTGCTTAACATATCTTTCAGCAGCCAAGAAATGAGAACAATGGATCTTAGCAGTACCTTTAGAATTGTGAAAGCAACAGATAATTTATAATACACAGCTTGTTTAGGGCTCATGTTAATACTTTCAGCTACATTAATATAACAATATCCATTGACACAATACATTCTCTATAAAATAAAAGTTCACTATGAGACATTAGGAGGGAAAAGATTGATAACCTGCTCAATATGGATATTCAGGAAGTTCCTAAGGGAGAACAATATGGCAAAGGATTTTAGTAATTTCTTGAGTGCTGAATAGGTACATGATTCCAGGGATGTCACCTAAACTGGATGGGATGCATCTAGGATTACTGAGGGAAATCAATGCAGAAGTTGAAGATATTATGCTGGTGAAGATTCTTCAATCGTCATTAGAATCAGGAGAAGTGCCAACAGTCTGAGAAAAATTGCATATATTCCACGCTTACTCAAAGGGAAAATCTGGAGATTTACTGTAGATTAATCATGATTAAGCCAGTGGCGGGTGTATGTTTTTTTTATTATTATTTTTTTTTAAATTAAATTATTTTATTGAACATGTTAAAAAAAATATACAAACACAAATAAACTTATAAGCAATAACAAATAAAATAAAACACAAAGGAAAACAAACAAATAAGTAACTCAAATAATACAAATAATATTGTTCATGTTCAAAAGGGGTAAGAAGAAGTTCGAAAACTTTTCTGGTCCTACCCCCTCTTATTTTCAATACATTTTCATGGAAAAACAAAATAATGGGAACAAATGGACCCAAAATCTGTTGAACAGTCCACAGACAAGAAATAACCAAACAGAAAAGAAAATCACTGGTCCAGCTCATAACCATTCAATCTTTTGTTTCTGAAGAGTGTTTTTAGTTTGAATAGAGTCTTACATTTTTCAGCTCATCATGGCAGTTATTCCAGAGACTAGCACCCTTTGCTGTAACACAATGGAGTTTTGCATTAGTTCTTATTGCTGGTTTTTCGAATATATAGGTTCCTCTCAGGTTGTGTTTGCTTTCTCTCCGTTGCAACAACCCCTGGATATTACAAGGCAATTGCTGATTTGCTGCTTTGAACATAATTTGGATAGTTTTATAATCTGTCAGATCTTGACATTTTAATGTTTTTAGTCTGATAAATAATGGTTTTGTTGATTGTCTGTAGGTGGTTTTATGTATAATTCGTATTGCTCTTTTTTGGAGGATGAAGATTGGATGTGTATTTGTTTTGTATGTGTTTCCCCATACCTTCACACAGTAGATCATGTATGGGAGTATGAGGGAGCAGTACAACATATACAGGCAGGCTTGATTTAGTAGGTCTCTGGCTTTATTCAGTATTGCAATTGATTTGTATATTTTGGCTTTAATATAATTTTTGTGAGATTTCCAAGTTAATTTGTTGTCAATTAATACTCCAAGAAATTTTATTTCAGATACTCTTTCTATTTCTGTGCCATTTATCATGAGCTTTTCCTCTGTGTTGGTTGATCGATTTCCAAATATTATGAATTTTGTTTTACTTAAATTCAATGTGAGTTTATTTTCGTCAAACCAGATCTTCATCCTGCTCAATTCCTTTTCCATACTATCCAGGAGCTGTTCCAAGTTGTCTCCACAGCAGAGTAAGTTAGTATCATCAGCGAAGAGAATAGTTTCAAGAGTTTTTGACACTTCACATATATTATTGATATACAAAATGAATAATAATGGCCCTAACACTGAGCCCTGAGGCACCCCACACGTAACCTGCAGTAATTGTGATTTATGGTTTTGTATTTCGACATATTGTTCCCGGTTCTGTAGGTAGCTGAGTTCAAAACCAATATACAGTACTTAATAAAGCATGGCTCAACCACCAGCAGATTGACCATGCTAACACTAGTTTCCTCACCCAGGCCAATATCCCAAGCATGGAGAATCTCATAATAATTAGCCAGACGTAATGGGCAGACTGCATAATCTGCATGTGTCGGAAGGAACTGCAGATGCAAGTTTAAACTGTAGATAGACACAAAATGCTGCAGTAACTCAGTGGGACTGACAGCATCTCTGGAGAGAAGGAATGGAGAGATGCTGCCTGTCCCACTGAGTTACTCCAGCATTTTTTTATCTATACATAATCTGGATGATTGATATAAGGCTCTGGAATCAGGCACACTGTTCTGTGCACCTTCACAGAATGAAGGTTCCCAGAAAACAGAAAGAAAATGTTTCAAAATTGTCATCACATCTTTTTTGACTCATTACTACTCAACCCAGTAGAGGAGCATCCAGGAAGGTACTGAGCAGCTCAATTCTCTTCAAGGGACACTTATGGGCCTGTCCCACTTAGGCAACTTTTTAGAGGACTGCCAGCGACTGTCATAGTCTTGTTGGTAGTAAAAAATGCTGGAGAAACTCAGCGGGTGAGTTTCTCCAGCATTTTTGTCTACCGTCGATTTGCCAGCATCTGCAGTTCCTTCTTAAACAACGCCATAGTCTTATTGGATCGCCGAAAATTGAATGTATCCTATCCTATGTACCGTACCCCATCCTACGACTGTATGTATCCTACCCCATCCTACGACTATGTCTAAGACAACCTATGACAACCTACGACAATCTACGACTTAATCGCCGATACACTTGTGACAATCGGCGACCCAATATTGGGGACTGAAGATGACCACCTTAGACTCATAGACGATTACACCCACAACCACAGAATTCAAGCTACGACAGGCTACGACCCTGTAGGCATCAAGCTATGACTCTATAGGTGTAAAAATCACCACCAAAACTATGATGTCATTTTACAATGATATTTAACTATAAAATTGCTTGCAGAGTGGGGTTTAAAATCATTCAGAGCCATGTATGCAAGGGAGGAACTCATGGAGAAATTACGCTCAATACAATACAGCCCTTTTGCTTGTACAGCCGGAAGGCAGAAGGACAAGAACAAGGGTGAAGAAGAAGCCCAAGAAGAGGTCTCAGTGAGTGAAGCCCCTCTTCCATAGGAGATGCAGGTTGGGCCAGTATGAAAACCTGATAAATGTGCTGCATGAAGATGAACTTTACTAGAATACCCCCTGAGCTGTTTCAGGACCTGAAGGCAATGGTGGGCCCTCTCCTGGAAAAAAAAGGAGACCTATACGAGGAAGCCACTGGAACCAGGCCTGTGCCTAGCCATCACCCTCCGCTACCTTGCATCAGGAGACTCGTACAAGAGCCTCTCCTACAACTTTCTTGTGGCCCACAACACCATCAGAAAAGATTGTCTGAGAGACCTGTGAGGCCATCATCAAGGCTTATGATGATGAAGTGATGGACTGCCCTAGTACACCAGATGACTGGAAGAGAGTGGCGCAGGGCTTTGATAAAAGATGGAACTTCAAGCACACATGTGGGGCAGTTGTCGGCAAGCATATGGCCATCCGTTGTCCACCCAAGGGAGGTTCAATATACTTTAATTACAAGAAATTCCATTCAATCGTACTCCTAGCTGTGGTGGATGCTAACTAAAACTTCCTGTTTGTGGATGTGGGTACACGTGGCTGCGTCACAGATGGTAGGATCTGGAAAGAGACCACCATTGGGAAAGCACTAGAAGAAGGAACAGCAGGCTTTCCTGATCCAGAACCTCTGCCAGGAGAAGACAACCCTGACATCCACTACACACTGGTTGCTGATGATGCCTTCCCACTCAGGTCTTGGATGATGAAGCCATACCCTCACAGGAGGATGTCAAGGGAGCAGAAGATCTTCAATTACAGGCTGTCCAGGGCTAGGAGGGTCGTGGAAAATCCCGTTGGCATCCTTGCCAGCAGATTTTGATGCTTGCTGACTACGATGGAGCAGGAGCCCAAGAATGTGGAGACAATTGTGTACGCAGCATGTGTCCTCCACAATCTGATTCGTACCAGAGGTGCAGCAGCAGCAGCCATGGAGGAGGGTGGACAACTAGACAGGAAACATCACACCAGTTTCATGGAGAATTGGAGTACAGGCAGCACCTATGATGCCACAGGAGAGATTGCCAGGAAACACGGGCAAAAAAGAGTGCCAAGGAGCAGAGAGACCATCTCTGCTCTTATTACAACTCAAAACTAGGCAGTGTACGATGGCAGAACGACATGATTTGAAGAACAGCAGCAAACAACCCACACCACAAACAGAAGTCCACCACTCCAGGAGGCGAGCCCATTGCAGACCACAAGATAATAGAAAGATTAAACGAGAACTTATCGTTTGAAGTTTGATCTTTATTTTATGAGAAGTTGAAGTGAGGGACTACGTGAAAAGCCCGCCAGTCCGCATGTGCGTCAATCTTTAGAGCAACTGTATGAAACCACAGACCACTAGCACAAACTTAAACTATAGAAAGATTAATAACCGTTGACTTACCGAATGATCTTTATGAGATTCAGCGTTGGAAGTGGAGGACATGTAATCCCTCACTTCAACTTCACATAAAATAAAGATCAAACTTCAAATGGTAAGCTCGTTTAATCTTTCTATTTTATATCGAAGTCACATGAGTGACTACGTGAAGCCTTCGAAGCTCTGTGGTTTCATGCAGTAAACCAATCTGTGTGTGAAACACTTAAACAGATAAACCATAAATGGTAGAAAAGACATGGGTTATTAACAACATGATGCTAACTTGCATACATATCCATTGCCCTTAATCGGACCACAGTCCCAATTGGCTTTGAGTTAGACAATAACTCATGCAACACTGTTCAGAATTCTATCTGCAATCATCCAGGCATATTCAACCACATTTTATAACTTCTGAAAGTGCACTATGTAAGCCTCCTGCTGTTGCAAGAAGATGATCAAATGGGAATATCCATTTTATTGGCTGCTAATGAGCCAGCCCCCTTGGAAGAGTGAGACTTGAAATTATTTGAATTCACACCCGCTATTAGCTGCTTACACTCTATTCATGTTGTGATAGTCTGCACCAGCAATCTCTTGAGAAAACTATTAAATAACAATGAAGAACCTATCCTTCATCTCCTAGGTACTAGGAAGCTCAGTGTACCTGTATACATAATAACACCCCCAATCTCTGATCTGGTGGGTATGCTGTCAACTCCAAATTGTACCCAACTGTGCCCGTTTTGCTTCATGAGATCATTCCCATAACAAGCTACCCTCATGTCAGTTATGACCCAGAGACCGAGCCAGACATTGAGTAAAGACTGTGTTCTTTGTGCTGAAATCAATTGCTAAAAGTATAATCAACTTAAAAGATACTGCTCCCATTAGGAATACAGTAGATGAATATCTGCATAATAATTTACTGATACACATTCCTCACTACTATGAGTCTAGGCTTTAGAGCGTACATATAAAAGACACCTTGCATAATGTTAGTCAACAGTGGGTGAATAACCAATCATTTATTGTCCCATTTATGGTACTAGAGAGAATGACACAGCAGCACTTGCAGTGTCAATTGTGCTATAACATAATCGCTTCTTTAAGCCCAAACTGAAAGAAACACAAACCTCTGCTACTTCTGTTTAAAAGTAGCTCACGTGTCTTCTTCACAAACTTCCCATACGACCGTGCAGAGCTAGCTGCACGAGAAATAGGCTGAACTAGCCATCACTCGACTTCGAATAAATAGGAGCTTATTTCAGCTGCCTTTTACAATGGACACCCTGAATGAGTAGGCCAAATTGGCACTATTAAAATTAATGTCGCCTCATCTTTAATATCGTAAGAGGCATCTACTGATAAAACCCCTGAGTCTTATCAGCTACAAAAACATGTCATCTATAAACTCCATGACACAATGCCTTTTTGATCTGAGTAGAGCAGCATTAACTTTAGAATCTTTGTATATAGCCTAGGCCTGAAGACAACCCCTAGGTATAGCCTAAACTTTCCACCACTGGCTTTGTCATCAAAAACACCAGATATATCTGTGCCTCTCGTGTATAGATATGGAAAAGTATGCATCTTCAAGATCGATAGAGGCTCTAAATCCTCTGAATCAGCTAAATTGCTGAAAGACAATTAACCATCTTAAACTGGTTAACCAAACACATGATCAGACTAGCCTGATCCTAACCTGATTTGGCATGCTCCACTTTTCTTCAACCTTGAGAAAATATTAGAAATATACCCCTCTTGTTCTTGGGCAGGCTACTCATCCTTTGTAAGATGTCTCTGTTTCCACTTGGATAACCATCGTTTCCTCTATTGACCAAATTTTGCCTTCTCATGCCGCAGAGGATGTATTTATTTATTTATTTATTTGTTTAATTTTCCTCATAACATATAATCAGATCCTTATCACTAGATCTGAAGCATAACATCCACTTGATGTGGGAATACGAGTTCCCTGTCAACTCTTTACCGTCAGAGTCACCACGAATCCTCAGCCTCCTTCCTCAGAGTGGAAAATAGCATAATGAAACCCTGAACCAGGAATTGCTCTGCACGCCTCTGATTGAAACCACCTGTCTCAGTCGCCAGTGTGCGCAACATACTCTCTTCGACCAGCCACTCATTCAGGAATTCTGGTATTGAGAGCCTACAGATTATTATATATATATTTTCTATTCACAACATGAACCTGCAGACCATATCTGACCATATCTTCAGCCCCATGCTTGTCACACAGCTCTTTTCCAGAGCTCAAAATCGACATTGCTGTGCAAGGCACGCCTGCCAGCATTTCTGAGCCCAATGGAACAGACTGCTTCTTCGGCCTACAGCCTCTTTGGAGCCTTGCTGGAGCTTTACTGTGCAGGTCATGCAACCAGTTACTCCCAACCTGGTTTGACAGGCCGCTCCTTCGGCCCCTTCTGCTCCTTCGGAGCCTTAGCGGAGCTCACTGAACAGGCCGTGCCTGCCATTACTCCGAGCCTGCCTCGACTGGCTCCTCCTGCGGGCCTTTTGCCTTTTTTGGAGCCTTTCCTGGAGCTGACTGTGCAGATCGCACTGCCAATTTCTCCCAGCCTGGATCGACAGGCAGCTCCTTTGGCCAGCTGCTCCTTCGGAGCCTCAGCGGGGCTCACTGGACAGGTCATGCATGCCATTACTGCAAGCCTGGTTCAACAGGCTGTACTTGTGGGGCCAGCTAGTGATTCCCGACTGCTCCTTTCCGGAGCTTCAACGGCACTTACTGCCCCATGAATACAGGGGTGAAAACCCTCCGGAATACTGGAGCTTTACCCACATAGTATGGTAATCCACCCCCGCAGCCACCTTAAATTCCCCCTGCAAGTCTTCAACTTGCTCCATACGTCCTCTCTGAAGAGATACTATGCAGGCTGCATGTTACTGGCCCTGTAAAAATGAGCCATTTTGGGAATTATCTCGTGCCTTATAGCATTTTCGCGAAGGCAATAGGCCCAACTATGTATTACAGAGAAGTGTTAATGCAGCTTTCTGCACTTCCGAGAGTTGAGACCCATCTACTGACTTGCAAAAGGCCGTAATGACCAGTGAGCAGTTTTTGGACTCGCTGAAATAATTCTTTGCCTACATATCATCACTGAGATATCCCAACTGATGAAATTGACTTATGGAACATCCAAAAGTCTGGCAGTTATCTGGACTGGCATATTTCCCAGCCGTATCCAACATATTCCCCTCCTTAGCTAATGAGAAGTTAAATCCCTCATGCTCTTAGCCAGATCTTCCTCCAGTGAATATCCTATCCCCAAAGGGATGGCAAACATGTGACAAGAGAGACAGTAGCTGCTTCATATGATTAAAATGATGCATATCCCCCATTAGTTCAAGGGATTTGAATTCCTTATCGATATCCACATAGTCAGTCACCTATGTAATAATCTCCAACACTTCCCTCTTCTGAGCGGGAAATATTGTAATGCAACCCTGAGCCAGGTGTTGCTTCCCTTCTTCTGAGCGGGAGATATTATGATGCAACCCTGAACCAGGTGTTGCTTCCACAGGCATCAGACTGGCACACCCTGTAAGTGTCTCCTGAGCCAGGAGCACATTTCTTTTTTTCATTTCATTTATTTATTTATTTCCCCATCCATTAATTTTTATTTATTTATGTATTTGTCTGTTTGTTTATTTATTCATTTAATTTTTACTCACTAGAGAGGTTGCACCTGCTAATGACTCAGAGTCCGGCCTTGCTCCCTTCTGGAGCCTCAATGGAGTTTCAAAGCGGAGGAATATAACGCAACCCTGAACCAGGTGTTGCTTCCTCAGGCATCTGGCTGGCTCCCTTTCAGAGCTCCAAAGGAGGTGTCTGAACAGGCCTCGCCCGTCAGATGCTCCGAACAGCCTCCTGCTCCCGTGGAGCCCCATTCCTCCACGGCGGTCGCTGTCCCGGCCGAGCCGTCAACCGCTATTTTTAGCCGCCAGCTCCTTTACGGAGCCTCCATAGCGGTCGCTGCCCCGGCCGAGCCCTCAGCTGCTATTTTTAGCCGCCAGCTCCTTTATGGAGCCTCCACGGCGATCGCTGTCCTGGCCGAGCCGTCAAACGAAAAATTTAAACCGCCAGCTCCTTACGGATCCTTCACGACGGCAGCTGCACCAGCTGTGCCAGCTTCTCCGGGCTCGCTGCCCCTATTTTCTAAGTAGCGGCCCGTTTGTGCAACAAAAAACCCCCTTACCTGCCAGAGCAGTTTCGAACTGCTCCGATTCTCGCGCCATACATCGACGTTTTCACGCGCATCTACCAAGACAGATGTGTACAGCAATTCATTCTTCCCCCGCACAATTAAAGCATGGAATAATCTCCACCCTACTATAGTAACCCAACCAGATGCAACTAAATTTAAGGTAGCTCTTTCTTCCCAAAAACCCTTTCTGGCTTAAGTCCCCCTTCCACCATCTCCAGTTTAAATTCCATTTGGAATATTTTGGAGGACCAAGAAACCAAGAACCAAGAATCTGGCTGGCGGGCTCTTCACGTAGTCACTCACGTGACTTTGATATAAAATTCCCTTTTCAGGTACATCCACATCCTGCCAAAATAGTTTAATTTAAAATAAAGTGGGACTTTTTGAGTTTGTGTTTCTTAAAGTTAAAAACATATTTAAAAATATATTTGTTCTAAATGCAGTGCATTGCTTGCCTTTGTGTTTGTTAGATCAATGAAAATATATATTTAAAAACAAATTATTTTAAAAGCTTTGCTTGTTTCTGTTTTTTTCATCAAAACATATAAAAAGATTCTGCCTGAAAATGCTGTGCATTGCTTATGTTTTAGTGTTAGATTCATCAAAAAGAATAAAAATACTATTTTAAATGCAGTGCATTGCTTGTTTTATTGTTAACATTCATTAAAATGTATAAAAATAATCCTTAAATCCAGTGCATTGCTTGCTTTTATTCTTTGTTAGATTAATCAACGTATAAAAATAAAATTATTTTAAAAACAGTGCATTGCTTGTGTTTTTTTAATTTTTTTTATTCATCAAAATGTATAAAAATGTTATTTTAAATTCAGTGTATTGCTTGTTTTTGTGTTAGATTCATCAAAATGTATAAAAATAATATCCTTTTAAATGCAGTGCATTTGAAGTGCTTGTGTTTGTTTTCTTCATCAAAATAAATGTTAAGAGTCAGACTTTAAATACAGTGCATTCCTTCATTGCGTTTCTGTGTGACCGTGCACTGGAATGACAGCGCACCACGTGCAGCTGTTTACATACCTTTTTTGCAATGAGCCAATGAAAATGACCGGTCAGCAAAGGCGATTAACTAAAACTACCTACGACTACCTCGACTACCTACAACTACTTGGCGACCCCACTACAACTGCACCTACGACTCCAGTTTTGGGACCTCTTTTGTGGAAGGTGCGACCTGTACAAAAAGGATGAGTTGCACTTGAACCTGAGGGGGACCGATATCCTGGCGAGGAGATCTGCAAAGGCTACTGGGGAGACTTTAAACTAGAATGGTTGGGGGGAGGGACTCAAATAGAGAAAGCTATTAGACAGTGTGTGAGGCAGGAAGCAGAGAAGGAAAGCACTCAGACCCAACAAGTAGGGCGGAAAGAAGAAAACAATAATAAACAGAGAATAAGAGGTGGTGGGGTTCTTAAATGTGTGGGCAGAGAAACAGAGGGGTGTAAAATGCGGGCGGAAGCAATAGGTAGCAAGGTGAAAAGTAAAAGTGGCAGGCAGACAAATCCAGGGCAAAAATCAAAAAGGGCCACTTTTCAACACAATTGTATAAGGGGTAAGAGCGTTGTAAAAACAAGCCTGAAGGCTTTGTGTCTCAATGCAAGGAGCATTTGCAATAAGGTGGATGAGTTGAACATGCAGATAGCTATTAATGATTATGATATAGTTGGGATCACGGAGACATGGCTCCAGGGTGACCAAGGCTGGGAGCTGAACATCCAGGGATATTCAATATTCAGGAGGGATAGAGAGAAAGGAAAAGGAGGTGGGGTAGCGTTGCTGGTTAGAGAGGAGTTTAACGCCGGGGGAAGGAAGGACATTAGCTTGGAGGATGTGGAATTGGTAAGGGTAGAGCTGCGAAACACTAAGGGGCAGAAAACGCTGGTGGGTGTTGTGTACAGGCCACCTAGCAGTAGTAGTGAAGTTGGGGATGATATCAAACAGGAAATTAGAAATGCGTGCAACAAAGGCAAAACAGTTATAATGGGTGACTTCAATCTACATATAGATTGGGTGAATCAAATTGGCAGGGGTGCTGAGGAAGAGGATTTCTTGGAATGTATGCGGAATAGTTATCTAAACCAACATGTAGAGGAACCAACGAGAGAGCAGGCTATTCTAGACTGGGTATTGAGTAATGAGGAAGGGTTAGTTAGCAGCCTTTTTGTGCGTGCCCCCTTGGGCAAGAGTGACCATAATATGGTTGAGTTCTTCATTAGGATGGAGAGTGACATTGCTAATTCAGAAACAATGGTTCTGAACTTAAAGAAAGGTAACTTTGAGGGTATGAGACGTGAATTGGCCAAGAGTGACTGGCAATTAGTTCTAAAAGGGTTGACGGTGGATATGCAATGGAAGGCATTTAAAGACTGCATGGATGAAGTACAAAATTTGTTCATCCCAGTATGGCAAAAGAATAAATCAGGGAAGGTAGTGCATCCGTGGATAACAAGGGAAATCAGGGATAGTATCAAAGCAAAAGATGATGCGTACAAATTAGCCAGAAAAAGCAGCATACCAGAGGACTGGGAGAAATTCAGAGACCAGCAGAGGAGGACAAAGGGCTTAATTAGGAAAGGGAAAAAAGATTATGAAAGAAAACTGGCAGGGAACATAAAAACTGACTGCAAAAGTTTTTATAGATATGTGAAGAGAAAGAGATTAGTTAAAACAAATGTAGGTCCCTTGCAGTCAGAAACAGGTGAATTGATCATGGGGAACAAGGATATGGCGGACCAATTGAATAACTACTTTGGTTCCGTCTTCACTAAGGAAGACATAAATAATCTGCCGGAAATAGCAGGGGACCGCGGGTCAAAGAAGATGGAGGAACTGAGTGAAATCCAGGTTAGTCGGGAAGTGGTGTTGGGTAAATTGAATGGATTAAAGGCCGATAAATCACCAGGGCCAGATAGGCTGCTTCCCAGAGTACTTAAGGAAGTTGCTCCAGAAATAGTGGATGCATTAGTGATAATTTTTCAAAACTCTTTAGATTTTGTAGTAGTTCCTGAGGATTGGAGTGTAGCAAACGTAACCCCACTTTTTAAGAAGGGAGAGAGAGAAAATTGGGAATTACAGACCAGTTAGTCTAACATCGGTAGTGGGGAAACTGCTAGTCAGTTATTAAAGATGGGATAGCAGCACATTTGGAAAGTGGTGAAATCATTGGACAAAGTCAGCATGGATTTACGAAAGGTAAATCGTGTCTGACGAATCTTATAGAATTTTTCGAGGATGTAACTAGTAGAGTGGATAGGGGAAAACCAGTGGATGTGTTGTATCTGGACTTTCAGAAGGCTTTCGACAAGGTACCACATAAGAGATTAGTATACAAACTTAAAGCACACGGTATTGGGGGTTCAGTATTGATGTGGATAGAGAACTGGCTGGCAAAGAGTAGGAGTAAACGGGTCCTTTTCACAATGGCAGGCAGTGACTAGTGGGGTACCGCAAGGCTCAGTGCTGGGACCCCAGCTATTTACAATTTATATTAATGAACTGGCTGAGGGAATTGAAGGCAACATCTCCAAGTTTGCGGATGACACTAAGCTGGGGGGCAGTGTTAGCTGTGAGGAGGATGCTAGTAGACTGCAAGGTGACATGGATATGCTGGGTGAGTGGGCAAATGTTTGGCAGATGCAGTATAATGTGGATAAATGTGAGGTTATCCACTTTGGTGCCAAAAACAGGAAAGCAGACTATTATCTAAATGGTGGACGATTAGGAAATGGGGAGATGCAGCGAGACCTGGGTGTCATGGTACACCAGTCATTGAAAGTAGGCATGCAGGTGCAGCAGGCAGTGAAGAAAGCGAATGGTATGTTAGCTTTCATAGCAAAAGGATTTGAGTATAGGAGCAGGGAGGTTCTACTGCAGTTGTACAGGGTCTTGGTGAGACCACACCTGGAGTATTGCGTACAGTTTTGGTCTCCAAATCTGAGGAAGGACATTATAGCCATAGAGGGAGTGCAGAAAAGGTTCACCAGACTGATTCCTGGGATGTCAGGACTTTCATATGAAGAAAGATTGGATAGACTTGGCTTATACTCGCTAGAATTTAGGAGATTGAGAGGGGATCTTACAGAAACGTACAAAATTCTTATAGGGTTGGACAGGCTAGATGCAGGAAGATTGTTCCCGATGTTGGGGAAGTCCAGGACAAGGGGTCACAGCTTTAGGATAAGGGGGAAATCCTTTAAGACCGAGATGAGGAAAAACTTTTTCACACAGAGAGTGGTGAATCTCTGGAACTCTCTGCCACAGAAGGTAGTTGAGGCCAGTTCATTGGCTATATTTAAGAGGGAGTTAGATGTGGCCCTTGTGGCTAAAGGGATCAGGGGCTATGGAGAGAAGGCAGGTACGGGATACTGAGTTGGATGATCAGCCATGATCATATTGAATGGTGGTGCAGGCTCGAAGGGCCAAATGGCCTACTCCTGCACCTATTTTCTATGTATCTATGTATCTATGTATCCAGGATTTTCGATAATCTCCATGGCGTCCAATTTTTGGTCGCAGAAAATTTTTCAACATGTTGAAAAAATTGTGGCGACCATAATGAGGCAGCGAGTAGCTCCCAGAATGCGGGAACTCCTCGAGGCCATGAAGGAGACTCACCAGAAACCACCAGTGAACATGTGGCGACCGTGTGGCGATCGCAGAGTCACCTAAAAAGTTGCCTGTGGGACAGGCCCATTAAAGATCAAACAGAAACACTCGAGCACAGAGTAAAACAATATTGACAGCCCGTCCAATATCTCCTGCCCCATCAATAGTAGAGTCCATAGTTCTCATATAAGCAACTTCAGTGACCTCAGAGCCCTTGGAATTGGAGTAGCAGCAGGTCCTGAAAAAGGAGAAGATAACAGAATTAAAATGATTGGTAAAAATAGAGGCACCATGAGCAATAACCTTCACACCAGATTAATAGTTGGCATTTCAGTATCCCATGAGGATGGTAGAAATTTATTGATTGACTTTGAATTCAACTTACCTTCCTTACAGAATTTGCGTTCATGCTATCATACCGTTTATCTAAATTTCTGGTTATTAGTGTTTTGTCAATGTCAACATTAAATAAAATGGACAGTTCAGGAGCATATTTTAGGTCACAAAGCAGCCAAAAGAAAAAGGCCATTTATCTTAATGAGCACGTGCCAGATCTTTGAAAGAGATGTCTACTTATCGGCATTTTGCATCCCAACTCCAAAACCCTGTAAACATGCAGCACAGTAACATAGCTGGTAGAGCTGTCACCTCACCGGTCCAGTAACCCAAATTCTATCCTGGCCTTAAAAAGAGTTTGCACAATCTTCCTGATTTTTTTCAGGTGCTCCAGGTTCCTTCCATATCCTAAAATGTGTTGGTTAACTGGTTAATTGGCTATTATCAATTGTTCCAGTGTGTTGGTGAGTGGTAGAATGTGGGAGGAGTTGATAGGAATGTAAGGAGAATAATATATTTTAGAGAAGGATAGTGCAGAAAATTGGGTGCATGATGATCAGCATGGATTCAGAGACCAAATATCCTCTTTCTGTGTTGTATCTGTATAACTATGTTTTTTTAATATCCTCCAATTTCCTTTCAAGTGATCAGTATTAAATTTACATCTACCAACACATTAATCAGAATACTCCAGTTCATAATGCATTAATAATCTTCAGCTTTCATCCCTGGTTCTTTCTGTTTTTTGGTATTCACGGGGCATTCTGCCATTTGTGAGATTCTGTTGTCAGGCAATTTATCCAAAACCCCTTATTGATAATGAACTCCTTTTCTTAACATTCCTAGCTTTAAGAAGAGTTTTCTCTTGTCTCTATTTCCCAGGTAACATTATATCACATTTCCTCCACATTCTGCGCAAAGATTCAATACCCTTTCGAAAGTGGTGTTTCCAGAACCAGTTGCAATACTAGAAATAGTATCTAACCGCTGATTAAATTTGTTCCACATCACTTGAATGCATGGAAGCTCCCAGAGTGCCGCGGTCTACAGGGGGTAGCTGCTGAGCTGGTACCCTGCTACTGAATGCACAACCCAGTGGACCGCAGCATGCAGGGGGCAGCCACCGAGCTGGCCCCTGCTCGATGAACTGTTGCCTGGAAAGGGGAGCCCACCGAGCTGGCCCCTGCTCGTCCCCTGAAGGCCAGAGACTGGGAGGATGGAGCTGGCGAGGATGATGGCTGCAACTGCGAGGAGCAGGACAAGAAGGAGAGGAAAGAGAACCAGGGTCTGACATATCATGCTTTCAAGATCAACTGCTAGGGGCACCCTTGGGGAACAAAGGTGGACGGGCGAGGTGACCACGTTGGTTCGCTGGTCGATCCATACGTCCAAGGATGGCTGGAGGCCCACAACAGCCTGGAACAGGTTCGCTCATAATATCTAGAGCGTGGACTGGACTTGGACTAGGACTGGAATTGTACAGAAAATGGCACCAAAACATGGCACCAAAACATTTGCATGTGGGATCAGTGGACTATTTCTGTACAATTTGCTAATGTACAAATGTGCTTGGGTATGGCAATACTCTACTGGACTATTTGTAAGAAATGAATTTCATTCTGCATTTACACATCGCATATGTGACAATAAAAGCACCTTTGAACCATTGAACCATTGATTGCTTTTGGCATAACTTTTAAACTTATGTATGAACTTATTTTGATATTTTCAATGAATTGATTAACGCATCAATGGTCTTTTTGTTCCTACATCTTTTAAAAATTATACTATTTCAATTATATCACCTGAGTTCTCTCTTCTTATCAAAGTAATATTGCTTCATATTTCTCTCCATTAACTTGCATCTGCTCCATGTTTAACCATTCCGCCAGTTTTCCATTTCACTCTTCAAGTCTATCACTCGCCTCGCATTGTTTGTTGTGTTTCTGAGTTGTATCAGATCTGCAAATGTGAAATATTAAATATGTTACTCTTTCTACAGATGTTGCCTGTCCTGCTGCATTTTCTAACATTTTCAGTTTTAATTTATAGACAATAGACAATAGACAATAGGTGCAGCAGTAGGCCATTCGGCTCTTTGAACTGCCATCTAGTGGCCATTTGGCTTTATTTTGTGTGTCATTAATTATGGCATTTGCCTTTAAATTTTAGTCTCCTTGTAATTATGTGGGTGGGATTTATTACGTAATCGGTGGTGTGTTTGCTGCTGGGCTTCTTGCACAGAAGCTGTTATCTAGTTAGTTTAGTTTGGAGGACGATGGCCGAGAGATTAGCTTTTGACCATGAAAGTTTTCTAACGTTTCTAAGCGATAAGCTGAAGTTTGACAAAGTTTAAAATGTACAAGTAAAAGAAGAAGGTTGGATGAATATCTTACTGTTTTTCTTCAACAATAAACTATTAATCAAAAGACTGTGTTATGAAGATTTATCTTTCAAGAAGCTTTGAACCTGAAGGACGTGGAGAGCCTACATGTGTATCGAAACAACATTCTCCTTATACCATGTTTTCTCCAGAGTGGCTAGAGAGATAACGGAGCGATCTCTTGAACGATATAATTATCTGCCACTACATCGAGTCAAAAGCTAAACTCTGATAGGAGGTGAGAGCTACGTCCCAAAGAAGAGGAACAGATGACTTGGCTAGGATCTCGGGAGAGTGTCAGCCAGAAGACCGGATCCAGAAGAGGAACTGAAGACAATAGATCTCAGCCAGAGATTGGCTTAGCGGTTTATCGACAGCGACATTACTTATTTGAAGATTGAAGACATTATCACGGAATCATGAATAGAAGCGACTATTATACTTATAAAGCTGGGAAGCTTTAATTTGAACGGCTTCTGTGTAGGGGATTTGAAAGCTAGTTCTGCTAGCTTGAAAGATAGCCAACAAGCTTCTTTTACACTCTGTCTGGATAAATCCAGATGTCTGACCTTGAGTTGTTTTGAAGTCAAGATAAGACACATTCCATGTGAACTAACGTCATTATTAACTTCGAAGATATTGTGGATGTTGTCTGAAAATCCAATTTGTTATATTTTCTTATCTAATGTTTGGAATATTCTGCTCCGATGTTTATCAACAAGACTAAAGCAAATCGAAGAAGTCTTTATTCGTCCAATTTAAAGATTTGGCAATCTGCCAAGACCTATTTAATCCATGGAGCAAGAAGGAACAGGTGAGTTAGAGGAACCACAAGGTGGTGATGAAAGACCAAGGAGACAAGTTAAATTCACTGAGAAGGCCCGAGTTCTATTTCTGAAGGAAACAGAGTAGGAAAGAAACAAGTTATGGAAGAATATACTGAAGCTATTTGATGGCCTGAAGGAACTAATGGAATCAGATTACAATGTGAACAAGGTGGAAGATAAGTTACGCCAGATATGCATCTTCAGTAAAGAGCTTGGAGATAAGCAGAATGCACTGCTGGATTCAGAGCCATCTCAAAAACAATGCGAAAGACACACCCAGTGGTATGAGGAAAGGTCAAAGTTATTAGATGATTCCATGGAAGATGCCAGGAGATGGTTAGCTGGTTAAACAGAGAGCATGTGTCAGAGAAGGAGATGGTACTCATCAAGGTGCTGAATGGGAAGAGGAGATTAAACCATGAGATAGTATCTCAAACGTATCTACACGAAGATCAAGACATAAATCTGATTCTATAGCCAGTTCAGTATCAAGGGTTTCTGCTTGATTGGGAGTTGAAGCTGATCTAGCCGCTCTCTCAATAGAAGCGGATGCCTTGAAGAAGAAGCATGATATTGAGAAAGAAGAAGAACAGATGAAAAAAGAGATGAGGCGACAAAAATAAGAGATGAGGCAACAAGAAGAGTTGAGGTGATGAAAAAACAGCTGGAACTAGACACAAAGTTGGCAGTGGTCAAATCAAAGAAGGAGATATTGGAAAGTGAGGGTTCAAGATGCAGCTCTAGAGCATCGAATGCGATGAACTCTGGTTTGAGAGGAAAAGCTGCTCCAAGTGAGTCAGCAGTTGGATCAATTCCACAACTGAGGACCACCGGATTTCACGGCTTTGAACACCCATTGGGGCAATGGAGGGCCGGTATAACTTCGTCTCAGCAAATGGGTGCTAGACCGAAACAAACTACTTATCGGGCCACTGGAGAGGCTTGGGACAAACCAACAGCTGAGTCTGTTTTTCCGAGGTCTTATATACAGGCTCAAGGAAGCCAGTATGGGCCACAGAGGCCTGTCTATCATCTGTTGGCGCCAAGCCAAGGTAATCAGGATGGATTATTTGTATTGGCGAATAGGCAAGCTGAATTCAACCAGATCATAGCTCGACAAAATCCCTCTTTCACTCTACCACCAGTAGAAATTCCTACATATGATGGAGATCCTTTGCGGTATGAAGCTTTCATTAGGGCATTAGACTAAATATTAGAAATGAAAATTACAGATGAAAAAGAGCGCTTACGATTTCTGGTGCATTACACAAGTGGAAGTGTTAAGGTACTTGTAGAAAGATGTCAAAATGAGCTTGACAGCCAAAGCTATAGTGGCAAGAAGGTTACTTAAAGAACGTTTTGGTAATGAACAGAGGATTGCTAATGCATACATGGAGAAGGCCCATGCTTGGAAAGATATCAAACCAGAAGATGGGGAAGCATTGGGTAATTATGCAATATTTCTTAGAGGTTGTTACAGCTCGATGAAAAATCTCGGTCACATGGAGGAAATGAATCTTGCAAATAATACTAGTCATCATTAGTAAGCTGCCCAGAAGACTGAGAAAAAGTGGAGAGATGAAGCAGGCCGAATATTGGATGAAAGGAAGCGAGTAGCCATGCTATCAGATATGGTGGATTTCTTGGAAAAGCAAGTACGGTACATGTTAGAGCCACACCACAGGACTATTGAAGATCATAAACCAATTGCAACTAACAAAGGTTCTACCTTTACAAAACTGAAGGAAGACCAGACCTAAGAGGAGAAGCAGTTTTGCTACTACAATAATACCTGTGGAAACGACAGGTGGAATGAAAGGAGATGTATCTACTATCAAGCAAATAGGATTGTGTTTGTTATGTGATGAAGTTGGTCACACCATAAGATGGAGTCGAAGATTCAAGAAGAAAGAATATGAAGAAAAGGTTGATTTCTTGAAAGTGAAGGGAATCTGTTTTGGATGTTTGAAAAAAGGACACATGCTGAGAGACTGTAGGAGTCCTATAATTTGTGATAAGTGCAAGCAAAATCATCCTGAAGCACTTCACACTGTAAAGAAGCCACCAGAACAAATAGAAGAAAATCTACCAGAGCAAATAGAGGAGAAGGAGCTGGAGCAAACAGAACAGAATGAGAAGCCAGCTACTAGTGATGCTGTCACGCCTCAAGTAACTGCTCATATTGGGGCCGGGGTTGAAGCCTGTATCTTCTCTATCTTACCAGTACAGGTAAGGAAGAGCAAGACAAATGCAGTGTTGCAAACATATGCATTTTTGGATCACGGAGGTTCGGCTACCTTTTACACAGAAAACCTGATGAGAAGGCTGAACATCACAGGAGAAGAGACTACGATTTGATTGCGTACCATGAATGAAGATAAAGAGTGCATGAGTCATTACGTTGCAAGTATAATAAAAATAATAATACATTTATTTTATATAGCGCTTTTCAGGACTCAAATTCGCTTTACATTGAGAGTCAAGAATAAACAAAACAAAATAGAGCAGTAAGACAGAGATGCAAAGGGGAGGGGAACATGGGACTAAGGGTATGCAGAGGTGAAGAGATGGGTCTTGAGGCGGGACTGGAAGATGGTGAGGGACTCAGAATTTCGGATCAGTTATGGGAGGGAATTCCAGAGCCTGGGAGCTGCCCTGGAGAAGGCTCTGCCTCAAAAAATGCAGAGGTTTGATTTCGGAGTGGAGAGGAGACCAGCTGATGTGGATCTGAGGGACCGTGAGGGTTGGTAGGGGGAGAGGACGTCAGTGAGATAAGGGGGGGGCAAGTGGTTGAGGGCTTTGTAGGTGAGGACCAGGATTTTGTAGATGATCCGGTGGGAAATGGGAAGCCAGTGGAGTTCTTTGAGAACTGGGGTGATGTGGTGCCAGGGTTTGGTGTGGGTAATGAGTCAGGCGGCTGCATTCTGGACCAGTTGGAGTCGGTTGATGTTGCTGGAATTGATGCCAAAGAGAAGAGAGTTACAGTAGTCCAGTCGGAAGGAGATGAAGGCATGGATGAGTCTTTCAGCAGCGGGGGGTGTGAGAGAGGATCTGATTTTGGCAGAGAGGATACAGTCTGGATGAAGATAATTTTATACCAATATCTGAAGTATTTATACACGAAACCACGCCTGTTGGTCGTCAAAATATACCCAGACATGAAGAATTGAGACAATGGCCATACCTGAAGAATGTCAAAATATCTAAAATAAATTCTGATATTGACCTACTTATCGGAACAAATGTTTTGAAGGCATTGGACCCTAAACAGATTGTGAGGAGCCAAGGTGAAGGACCGTATGCTATGAAATCCCGACTTGGATGGGTTATCTATGGCTCCTTGAGAAGGTACAACGAGAAAGGGAGCCAGAAGAACTACCCTGCCATTGCTGTTAATCAAATATCTACTGGTAAATTAGAAAAGCTGGTGATGAAGCAATACAATCATAATAATAATAATAGTAATATATTTTATTGTCATTGCACAGAGGTACAACGAGATTTGGTATGCAGCTTCCATCCGATGTAATAACTTAATTAACTAAAAATGTAGACACCCAGAGAAACAAGATTAAAAAAAAACCCAGTAAAACAGTATAAAGTGCAAATAGGTCTGTGCGGGGTCGATGTGCGACGTGGCCATCCAAGGGAGACAGTTCATGGGGGGGGGGGGGGGGGGGGGCACTCAGCAGGGCCGGTTCAGAGCAGCTATAGCTCTGGGGATGAAGCTGTTCCTAAGTCTGGAGATGCGGGCATAGAAGGCCTTGTAACGTCTGCCGGAAGGTAGAAGTTTGAACAGACTATTGCAAGGGTGTGAGGAGTCTTTGTGAATGCTGAAGGCCTTCCTGAGGCACCGTGTATTGTAGATCATGACTTCAATGAAAGTACCAATAAGGAATCTGAAGAATACTGGGTGAATGTACATCTCTTTGGAGCAGTGTCATCAGCAAGTTGTGAGAACTTTGCTTTAAAGAAGACCACAGAGGACAATAAAGCTCACTTTCCAGAGGAGGTAATAAACCACTATGAAGAATAATTTCTACGTGGATAATTGCTTAAAATCCATGTCTACTGAGCAGGAAGCAATTCAAATGGTAAAACATCTGACTTCCTCTACAATAAGGGAGGATTCACTCTTTCAGAGTGGATCAGCAACAATCGTGTTGTATTGGAAAGAATTCCACCAGATGACAGAGCCAAAGAAACCAGAGTGTTGGATTTGGACAGAGACAATTTGTTAATGGAAAGAGCATTGGGAGCTACTAATGTTTCAAAATTGAAATATGTTAACACAAAAGAAAATCCTGCGGATGAAGTTTCTAGAGAACTGACAGCGAACCGCTTCTTAAGCGATAAGAGATGGATCAATGGACTAGAGTCTCTCTGTAAGCCAGACAGGGAATGGCCAAAGCTTGAGCTGGGATTTGAAATCTCTGCTAATGATCTGGAAATTAAACCAAACCTGACGGTGAACGTTATTGCTAAAAATCCTGTTATTCTCTTGAAGGATTTTCACACTTCAACATTACTTCACACATCCATGAGTTGATCGGACATGGAGGAAGAAGTTTCATGCTATCAACATTTTGGACTTTTATGTGTTGGACTGTCTACTGGGTATCATGCCTGATGTTAAGGGTTTGGTGCGCAAGGTACGATTTTAAACTAAAACAGTGTTTTGATAAGACCAATAATCACGTTATGCTTGCTTCTAGAAGGCCAAGGTGAAGATGGAAGAGTCACTGAAGAATTCTGAATGCGAATATATAATGCATGCTATTTTTTGCTTTTGATATATGTTAAGCCTTCATGGTTACTTTTTTGATGTTTATTAGTAATTGCCTCATTATATATACGGAACAATTAGGGGCCGGTATGTAGTGGTCATTTGGCTTTATTTTGTGTGTCATTAATTATGGCATTTGCCTTTAAATTTTAGTCTGCCGTAATTATGTGGGTGGGATTTATTATGTATTCGGTGGCGTGTTTGCTGCTGGGCTTCTTGAGCAGAAGCTGTTATCTAGTTATTTAGTTCGGAGGACGATGGTCGAGGTTAGCTTTTGACCATGAAAGCTTTCAAACGTTTCTCAGCGATAAGCTGAAGTTTGACAAAGTTTAAAATGTATGAGTAAAAGAAGAAGAGTGATGAATATCTTACTGTTTTTCTTCAACAATAAATTATTAATCAAAAGACTGTGTTATGAAGATTTATCTTTCAAGAAGCTTTGAACCTGAAGGACGTGGAGAGCTTACATGCGTATCGAAACGACATTCACCTAATACCATGTTTTCTGCAGAGTGGCTAGAGAGATAACGGAGCGATCTCTTGAATGATATAATAATCCACCACTGCACCGCCATTCAATGTGATCATGGCTGACCATCCCCAATCAGTACCCCGTTCCTGCCTCCTCCCCATATCCCCTGACTCCGCTATCTTTAAGAGCCCTATCTAGCTCTCTCTTGAAAGTATCCAGAGAACCGTCCTCCACCGGAGGAAGAGAATTCCACAGACTCACAAATCTCTGTATGAAAAAGTGTTTCCTCATCTCTGTTCCAAATGGCTTACCCCTTATTCTTAAACAGTGGCCCCTGGTTCTGGACTCCCTCAGCATCGGGAACATGTTTCCTGCCTCTAGCGTGTCCAAACCCTTAATAATCGTATATGTTTCAATAAGATCCCTTCTCATCCTTCTAACTCCAGAGTATACAAGCCCAGCCACTCCATTCTCTCAGCATATGACAGTCCTGCCATCCCGGGAATTAACCTTGTAAACCTACGCTGCACTCCCTCAATAGCAATAATGTCCATCCTCAAATTAGGAGACCAAACTGCACACAATACTCTAGGTGTGGTCTCACTAGGGCCCTATACAACTGCAAAAGGACCTCTTTGCTCCTATACTCAACTCCTCTTGTTATGAAAGCTAACATGTCATTCGCCTTCTTCATGCCTCTTGTACCTGAATGCTTACTTTCACTGACTGATGAACAAGGACCCCCAGATCCCGTTATACTCCCCTTTTCCGCAACTTGACACCATTTAGAGAATAATCTGCCTTTCTGTTTTTGCGACCAAAGTGGATAACCTCACATTTATCCAAATTAAACTGCATCTGCCATGCATCTGCCCACTCACCCAACCTTTCCAAGTCACCCTGCATTCTCATAGCCTCCTCCTCACAGTTCACACTGCCACCCAGTTTGTGTCTTCTGCAAATTTGCTAATATTACTTTGAATCCCTTTATCTAAATCATTCATGTATATTGTAAATAGCTGCGGTCCCAGCACTGAGCCTTGCGGTACCCCACTAGTCACTGCCTGCCATTCTGAAGGGACCAGTTAATCCCTACTCTTTGTTTCCTGTCTGCCGACCAATTTTCTATCCATGTCAGCAGTCTACCCCCAATACCATGTGCCCTAATTTTGCCCACTAATCTCCTGTGGGACCTAATCAAATGCTTTCTGAAAGTTCAGGTACACTACATCCACTGACTCTCCCTTGTCCATTTTCCCAGTTACATCCCCAAAAAATCCAGAAGATTAGTCAAGCATGATTTCCCCTTCATAAATCCATGCTGACTCAGACCGATCCTGTTACTACTATCCAAATGTGCTGCTATTTCATCTTTTATAATTGACTCCAGCATCTTCCCCACCACCGATGTCTGGCTAACTGGTCTATAATTCCCTGTTTTCTCTCTCTCGACTTTCTTAAAAAGTGGGATAACGTTAGCTACCCTCCAATCCACAGGAACTGATCCTGAATCTATAGAACATTGTAAAATCATCACCAATGCGTCCACGATTTCTAGAGCCACTTCCTTAAGTACCCTGGGATGCAGACCAACAGGCCATGGGGATTATCAGCCTTCAGTCCCATCAGTCTACCAAACACCATTTCCTGCCTTATGTGGATTTCCTTCAGTTCCTCCGTCACCCCAGATCCTCTGGTCACTAGTACATCAGGAATATTGTTTGTGTCCTCCTTAGTGAAGACAGATCCAAAGTAACTGTTCAACTCATCTGCAATTTCCTTGTTCCCCATAATAAATTCACCTTTTTCAGTCTTCAAGGGTCCAACTATGGTCTTAACTATTTTTTTCCTCTTCACATACCTAAAGAAGCTTTTACTATCCTCCTTTATATTCTTGGCTAGCTTACCTTCGTACCTCATCTTTTCTCCCCGTATTACCTTTTTACTTATCTTCTGTTGCTCTTTAAACATTACCTAATCCTCTTGCTTCCCGCTCATCTTTGTTACATTGTACTTCTTCTCTTTTATTTTAATACTGTCCCTGATGTCCCTTGTGAGCCACGGTCGCCCCTTACTCCCCTTCGAATCTTTTTTCTTCTTTGGAATGAACTGATCCTGCACCTTCTGTATTATTCCCAGAAATACCTGCCCACTGTGATCCCTGCTACGGCATCTTTCCAGTCAACTTTGGCCAGCTCCTCCCTCATGGCTCCATAGTCCCCTTTATTCAACTGTAACACTGACACCTCTGATTTATCCTTGTCCCTCTCCAATTGTAGATTAAACCTGACCATATTATGGTCACTACCTCCTAATGGCTCCTTAACCTCGTTCCTTTATCAAATCCGGTTCATTACATAACACTAAATCCAGAATGGCCTTCTCCCTGGTAGGCTCCAAAACAAGCTGCTCTAAGAATCCAACACGGAGGACCTCCACAAACTCCCTTTCTTGGGGTCCAGTACCAACCTGATTTTCCCAGTCTACCTCCATGTTGAAATCTCCCATAACAACCGTAGCTTTACCTTTACTACATGCCAATTTTAACTCCTGATTCAAATTGCATCCTATATCCAGGCTTCTGTTTGGGGCCTGTAGATAAGTCCCATTAGGGTATTTTTACCCTTACAATTCCTTAGTTCTATCCATACTGACTCCACATCTCCTGTTTCAATGTCACCCCTTGCAAGGGACTGAATTTCATTCCTCACCAACAGAGCTACCCCACCCACTCTGCCCACCTGTCTGTCTTTTTGATAGGAGGTATACCCTTGAATATTCAGTTCCCAGTCCTGGCCCTCTTGCAGCCATGTCTCTGTAATTCCCACATCATACTTGCCAAATTCTAAATGAGCCTCAAGCTCGTCCACTTTATTTCTTATACTTCGTGCATTCATATACAACAATTTGACCTCGGTATTCACCTCCTCTCTCGCACCACTCGCAATTGGCCCTGACCTTACTCTCTTATCCCTTCTCGAAATTTCCTTCCCATTAATTCGAGAGTATTTTGTAACTTTTCCTGTACTCACTTCCCCTTTAACTCCATCTTTATACTCCCAATTTGTCAATCCCTCCCCCCCATTATTTAGTTTAAACCCCCACGTGTAGCCCTAGCAAACCTGCCTGCCAGAACGTCGGTCCCCATCCAGTTAAGGTGTAACCCGTCCCTTTTGTGCAGGTCACCCCTACCCCAGAAGAGATCCCAGTGGTCTATAAATCTAAATCCTTGCTCCCCGCACCAGCCCCTCAGCCACACATTCAGATTCCCTATATCCCTGTTCCTGTCCTCACTAGTGCGAGGTACTGGAAGCAATCCAGAGATAACCACCCTAGAAGTCCTGCTTTTCAATCTTCTTCCTAACTCTCTGAACTCACGTTGCAGAACCTCCTTCCTCTTCTTCCCAATGTCGTAATGTCGTTTGTCCCTACGTGCACAACTACTGCCGGCTGTTCACCTTCCCTCTCGAGGATGTTCTGAATTCGGATCGTGACATCTTGAACCCTGGCACCAGGGAGGCAACAGACCATCCTGGCGTCTCGCATGCCGGAACAGAATCTCCAGTCCGCACTCGGACAATGGAGTCACCCACTACTATGGCTCGGCCTGACGTCGGTCTCGCCGGACAAGTCCTATCTCTAGGATTGGAGCAACCGACGTGTCCGTCGCTCGGACTGGAAGCGTCATCTCCCCCGACAGCTCCCAAGAGGGCATACCTGTTTTCATTAGGCACAGCACCTGGGTCTCCTGCACTCCATAGTTACTACCCTTTCTCTCAGTCACATACCTTCATTCTTCCCATATCCTCGGCATGACAACCTCACTGTAGGTCCTGAGGTCATCCAGCTGCTTCTCCAGTGCCCCAACACGGTCCTTCAGGAGATGAACATGGACACACTTGCCACAGTTGTAGCAGCCAGAGTCTCCATCCGTGTCCCTGGCCTTCCACATCCTGCAAGCATCACACTGCCTCATCTTACCCATCATGTGTTCACCAATTGGCGAATTGCTCACTTTACAGTCAATCATCGAACTCCCTCCTGCCGCTCCCAAGCTTGAAGGAATGTGTTCCTTGCTGGTCGTGCCCGGTTTTTAAACTAACCGCTTCTGAAAGGGAACAAAAGAAACTCCCAATAGCTTACCTTACAGCCAATCACTGAACTCCTCCTGCCGCTCCCGAGCTTGAAGGAATGTCATTTCATTTCACATTTTCAACATCTGTAGTTTTTAAGTATTACTGTTAATATGTTAATATATATAATTTTTAAATTGTTTCCTTCATAAGCAGGCCCTTTTACCCCATATTTACTTTTTTTTTAAAGATGTTCTTCCAAATGTATTTTTTTCAGTTTAGCTCCCATTTAATTATAGGTCTGACATTTAGCTATTCTTACTTATTTACTGCTTCCTTTTAATCCATGCATCTGTAAACATGCATAAATGTCCCTCATCTGATGCCAGTTCTTTTCTGCATAGATTTTCCTGGGGCTAGAAATTGATAGCCAAATGTGAAGGACAAGAAAGGTAAGAATGGGAGTAAGTGAAGGTCACCAATTCCTTATGTCATATGTTATGAAGTTGATATGTTAGCACAGAGGAAGGTTTATGGAAGTTTGTGAATGGCATCACTACAGTTTAGTTTAGTTTAGTTTAGAGATACAGTGCGGAAACAGGCCCTTCAGCCAACCAAGTCCACGCTGACCAGCTATCCTACACACACTAGGGTTAACCTACAAACATCTACGTCTTTGGAGTGTGGGAGGAAACTGGAGATCTTGAAGAATACCCACACAGGTCATGAGGAGAACATACAAACACCATACAGCCAGGCACCCGTAGTCTGGATTGAACCTGGGTCTCTGGCGCTGTAAGGCAGCACTGTACCGCTACACCACTGTGCCACCCCAAATACTGCATTCTTTCTAGAATGCAATTGTTCAGTACAGGTGTCAATGTCAATGGCTGCTTTTGAGACAGTGCCTTCTATAGATCCCTTCAATGGTTAGGAGGTTTGTACCTGTGATGGACCGAGCAGTGTTTACCACACGCTGTAATCTCATTTATTCTTGGGCATTCGGGTTGTCAAATCAGGTCCTCATGCAGGTAGGATATGAATGCTGAATTATCTTCTCGATATAGGATCTAACCATATTATGATCTTAAGGTAGATTGTTCTAGATTCAACCTTGCAATATTTCCAAATGATTTTTTATTTACTGTTCATCTTTGCCAACTTGTGCAAACATGTTAATTTATATTGCTTTTCTTCATGGTTTGGGAAGGCATTCTATCAGTATTCCAAAAACTTTCTGTCACTTACACCGTCTACAATTTTTACATCTGAGTACATTAAAGACCAAAAGTGGTTTCTAATTGACAGTTTGGATAGATTTCCATTTTGATAGAAGATAATTGAACTGAAACATTCACCCATTCTCCTTTGCTTGAGTTGACAGCCCTGCCAAATATTTGCAGATTTCAGGTTGAATCTGGACCACTTGGACAATAAAAACTCATATGTCAGGCTGTTATTCATCGATTACAGCTCGGCATTTAACACAATCATCCCCTCCAAGCTGGTTACCAAACTCGCAGAACTGGGTCTCTGCGCATCCCTCTGCAATTGGATCCTCGACTTCCTCACTCTCAGACCACAGTCTGTTCGTATTGGTGGAAATGTGTCAGACTCGATAACAATCAGCACTGGAGCACCTCAAGGCTGCGTGCTCAGCCCCCTGCTGTACTCACTCTTATGACTGCGTAGCCGGTCTTAGCGCGAACTCGATCATCAAGTTCGCTGACGACACCACTGTTGTGGGACGTATCACTGATGGGGATGAGTCAGAGTACAGAAGAGAGATCGAGCAACTGTCCATATGGTGCCAGCACAATAACCTGGCCCTCAACACCAGCAAAACCAAGGAACTGATTGTGGACTTTGGAAGGAGTAGGATGGGGACCCACAGTCCCGTTTATATCAATGGGTCGATGGTTGAAAGGGTCAAGAGCTTTAAATTCCTGGGCGTGCACACCTCTGAAGATCTTTCCTGGTCCGAGAACACTGATGCTACTATTAAGAAAGCACATCAGTGCCTCTACTTCCTGAGAAGATTACGGAGAGTCGGTTTGTCAAGGAGGACTCTCTCTAACTTCTACAGGTGCACAGTAGAGAGCATGCTGACCGGTTGCATCGTGGCTTGGTTCGACAACTTGAGCGCCCTGGAGAGGAAAAGACTACAAAGAGTAGTAAACACTGCCCAGTCCATCATCCGCTCTGACCTCCCTTCCATCGAGGGGATCTATCGCAGTCACTGCCTCAAAAAGGATGGCAGTATCATCAAGGACCCACACCATCTTGGCCACACACTCATCTCCCTTCTACCTTCAGGTAGAAGGTACAGGAGCCTGAAGACTGCAACGACCAGGTTCAGGAATAGCTACTTCCCCACAGCCATCAGGCTATTAAACTTGGCTCGGACTAAATTATGAACATTAATAGCCCATTATCTGTTATTTGCACTTTATCAGTTTATTTATTCATGTGTGTGTATATTTATATAATGATATATAGACACACTGATCTGTTTTGTAGTCAATGCCTTCTATGTTCTGTTGTGCTGAAGCATAGCAAGAATTTCATTGTCCTATGACACATGACAATAAACTCACTTGAACATGGATACAGCTTTTGGCCAACTTTCAAAAATCTCTGCAGATGTGGTCAGTTCCAGTGCAGAATAATATATTTAGTTTCAAGATAAAGCATGTGTGTCATTTTTTGATTCTATGGATCTTTTGTATTAGGCTAGCCAGTAACTTGGATTATATATTTATAGAACTATTAATATTGCATGATAGTAAGATCTCATTCAACCACATTTCTCCACATTTCTGTGCTGGATCTTTAACGGAACTACTAAAATGAGCCTGGATTTTTCATATTCATATTTATTATTATTTAAAATCATTGTCTGCACTAATTTAATAATTTATATACTTGATTTAATATCCCTCACAATCATTGATCTTTCCAAGCAGATTTATAAGCATTTTTGTGGTGTCAGCACTGTATTAATCTTGGAGACAGCAGTAAATTTGAAGAATAGTGAGAGATATCGAGATGACAATGATGAAGATGATCACATAAACAATTTAAGTGATATTGGCTGAGATATAACTTTTGCTAAGGCACAGGAATGTTTTGCTGAAGTTCTTTGAAATTATATTATGAAATTGTTTTTATACCTCCGAACTTTGACTTTCTTATACCATTCAAGGAAGAGGGCCCCACAGTAAAAAACAAATATGTGTTTATACTAATGTATATGTATATATATATCCCATTAACTGGCTGACAGGCCATGAGAGGTGAGGGGGGGGGGGGTGAGAGGAGGGGGGAGAGAGAGGAGGGGGAGAGAGAGGAGGGGGTGAGTGAGAGGGGAGGGAGGGGGAGAGAGGAGAGGGGGAAAGAAGAGAGGGGTGGTGAGAGGGGGGGAGAGAGAGGAAGGGGGTGGAGAGAGGAGGAGCCTCCCTGCTTGGTGTGTTCCCCCTGTTACAGGTCCAAGGAAGACTAGGACTAACCTGAGACCATCGTGTGGTCAAAACTGGACTGCTGAGCAAGAAGCCATAGAGAGCTAGCATCTCTACCTGGGGCTAAGCCTGAGATGCTAGGACCTCTTTCTGCCCACTGACAACGACGGACTCTGCCCACACACAGCAGTGAAGACTGACAGCCAGGATAATCTAGTGACTGCCAGCTTTGCCTCTTTAAGCCCAAAGCTGAGCCACCAGGAAGAATCCTGAGGCAAGCGTAAACTGTCGGAAGAAACCTGAGATTGCTACAGCTCCGCCTTCGAAGGCCACGACTAAGCTGCTGGAACAAGCCCAAGATCGCCGGCGTCATTGCACGTGCACTCTGACGAGGGCGGACAGCACCCCGTGTGGTCCTGGACATTCTTTCCACTGTAAATAAAATAAAACATGTGAGTTCACCCTACTGTAAATGTTGATGTGGACAGTGCTGAACTCATAGTGCCTAATAATCTTCACCTACTTAATTTCTACCATTTGCTGCTTGCAAGAATGACATTTATTTTCTTTCCAATGTCTTACTTCTATCAATAAAGCTTTTACAAAACCAACTTATAGACACAACAAGATATGTTCATGGACGGTGCTAGCTAAGCATTATACACCATTCCTCAAAGTGTTAAAACCAAGAACAACTACTCTGAAGTTTACAATGACACTCATTTGAATGTATTACAATTTCTAAAATTGACATTGACCTCTTGGCTCCACATATGCAGTTAAATATGGATATCCAGAAATTGCCCCAGGTGATAACCTCTGTCTCCATTGGTTGCAATCTTCACAGAATAAATTAATGCAAATTCCATGCAAGGTTTTCAAAACTATTTACACTCTTAAAACAATTAATGATATTATAAAGTGTTGAAAGAAAATTAAGTTTTATGTCAATAACCTAAAGCATAATCACAGTTGAATAGTCCCATTGTTTAAATCTGATAGGTATCATTATTCCATCCATTCCGTTATTTAAAAATGTAATTGTTTGTTAAAATAGTAATAAATACATTATCATTTTTGTTGATTATTCATCATACTTTAGATTGATTTTATGTGTATGACTGAACCAATTTAAATCAAAATAGTAAAACCTGAACTATGATCTTTGATTTTTACTTCCTTATTTGCAACCTATGAGAATTTTCAATTTGTCTGGTTGCTAAAACTATTCTCAACTCCAACAGATTGCATATTTTTTGGCACCAAGGAAAAATATGTTGTGAAAGGAGAAATTAGGATGGGTTATCTATGGCTCCTCGAGAAGGAAGAACGAAAGCAGGAAACAGAAGAACTACCCTGCCGCTGCTTTTAATCAAATATCTACTGGTAAATTAGAAAAGCTATTGATCAAGCAATACAATCATGACTTCAATGAAAGTACCAGTAAGGAATCTGAAGAAATGTCCAGGGAAGAGTTAAAGTTCTTGGATATTATGAACTACTCAATAAAGGTGATAGACGGACACTATTGGCTGGACTTACCTTTCAAACAAGAATGTGTTAGTCTGCCGAATAATCGTCGTATGGCAGAGCAATGCACCCAAAATCTGAAACGCAAGTTTGGCAAGAATACAAAATTTCATGAGGAATATACGTCTTTCCTAAAGGGTATGATTGACAATGATTATGCCGAAATAGTACCGACAAACCAGCTAAATCGAAGTGACGGAGAGCTTTGGTACATTCCGCACCATGGGGTGTATCACTCGAAGAAAGGGACCTTGATGGTGGTCTTTGACTGCGCTGCAGTCTTCAAAGGAACATCCCTTAACTGCCAACTTCTGCAAGGTCCAGACCTTACTAACTCACTCATTGTTCTTATTAAATTTAGACAAGAACTGATTGCTTTGATGGCTGATATTAAAGCAATGTTTCATTAAGTCAAAGTATCAGAAAAACACATTGATTATTTGCAATTCCTATGGTGGCCTGATGGTGATGCACAACATGATCGGATGAAGGTACATCTTTATGGAGCAGTGTCATCACCAAGTTGTGTGAACATTGCATAAAAGAAGACCTCAGAGGATAATAAACCTCACGTTCCAGAAGAAGTGATAACCACTGTGAGGAATAATTTCTATGTGGATGATTGCTTAAAATCCATGTTTTAGGAGCAGGAAGCAATTCTAATGGTAAAACATCTGACTTCCCTCTGCAATAAGGAAGGATTTGCGCTTTCCAAGTGGATCAACAACAGTCGTGTTGTATTGGAAAGTATTCCACCAGATGATAGAGCAAAGGAGACCAGGGAGTTGGATTTGGACAAAGACAATTTGCCAATGGAAAGAGCATTGGGACTGCACTGGTGCATTGAAACAGATGTGTTCAAGTTCAGAATCTCAATTAAAGAGCTACCATGTATTAGAAGGTGTATCCTATCCGTGATTGGTTCTGTTTATGACCCTCTGGGATTTCTTGCACCATTTGCACTGCCAGCCAAGTTGATTTTGTAAGGAAAAACTTGGATGGGATGAGAGTATAACGCAAACTTCCTCTCACCAATGGACAGAATGGTTAGCAGATCTCAACAAGATTTCAGAATTCAAAGTAGACCGGTGCATGAAGCCTACAAGCTTTGGTAAGATCAGAAGTGCACAGCTGCATCATTTCTCACATACCAGTGAAAGTGGCTATGGTACTGTTTTATATCTAAGACTGGAAAATGATGACGACAAAGTATATGTTGCATTCTTAATGGGAAAGGCCAGAGTGACACTGTTGAAGCAAATGACAATTCCAAGAATGGAACATACTGCCCCAGTCTTAGCTGTTAAAGTTGACATATTGCTGCAAAAAGAACCACAGCTTCAACTGGAATAATCTATCTTCTGGACTGATAGTAAGTACTACAGTGCTTAAATACGTCAACAATGAGAACAAACATTTTTTGACATTTGTAGCAAACAGAATCTCTTTTGTTTTGGGAGCTACTAATGTTTCACAATGGAAATATGTTTACACAAATGAAAATCCTGCGGATGAAGCTTCTAGAGGACTAACTGCAGACCGCTTCTTAAGCAACAAGAGATGGATCAATGAACAGAGTTTCTCTGTAAGCCCGACAGAGAATGGCCAAAGGTTGAGCTGGGATTTTAAATCTCTGCTAATGATCCGGAAAATTAAACAAAACATCACAGTGAGCATTATTGCAGAAGGTTCATCAAACACAACAAATGATTTAATTTCCCACTTTTCATCATGGAATAAGTTGGTGACTGTGGTAGCTTGGTTTCTTAAACTAAGAACAAAGTTATTGTTGTTTGCTCGAAAAAGGAAAGAGATTGCTGAAGGTATCTTTGAAGAAGATCCTGAAATACTGAAGGAAAATGTTGGAAATAAGATGCAAGTTTTTAAGTCATCGTACAACGTACAGGGTTTACATCTTGATGATCTCCTCAAAGCGGAAAACGCGATTATCTCTTTCTGTCAAAGACAGCAATACAAAGAAAAAATATCGACATTAGAAGCTGGAGTTCATGGTGTCAAAAGAGACAGTCAACTGTACAAGCTTGATCCGGTATTGGAGGAAGGACTTCTGAGAGTGGGTGGTCATCTAAATAGATTGGCAATGCCTAAAGAGGCTAAACATCTTATTCTCTCGAAGGACTTTCACATATCAACATTATTGTTACGACATATCCATGAATTGATCGGACATGGAGGTAGAGGTTTCATGCTGTCAAAACTTTGGACTTTTGTGTTTTGGACTATATACTGGGTATCATGCCTGACGGTAAGGGTTTGGTGTGCACAATATGACTTCAGACTAAGAACGATGTTTTAATTGGACTAATAACAAAGTTGTGCTTGCTTCTAGAAGGCGAAGGTAAAGATGGAAGAATCGCTGAAGTCTGAATGCTGATATATAATGCATGCTTTTTTTTGTTTTTTGATATATGTTAAGCTTTTATAGCTCCTTTTTTAATGCATATTAGTAATTGCCTCGTTTTGTACTCAGAACAATTATTGGCCGGTATGTAGTAGCAATTTAGCTTAACTCAGTATGTTATAACTTAACTCATTATGTTATAACTATATTTAAATTGTATCTGCCTGTAATTATGTGGGTGGGATTTATACGTAGTTGGAGGCTTGCAGACGCCCTAGTAATTAGTTTAGCTTAGTTTGAAGAAGCATGGGGGAGAGGTCACAGCTTTTGCCCATGCATGAGTTTGACTGTGAGTAAGATCAAATTGTACTTAAACAAGAAGAAGTTTGGATGAATATCTTACTGTTTTTACTACTACAATAAAGAAACTATTAATTAAGAGACTGTGTTTGGAAGATTTATCTTTGGACGGCATTGAATCTCTCGTGGAGAGCTTGTGAATGCGTTCCTGAACCATTTTCTTCAATCATAGTGACTAGAGGAAAGATTCCATGAACAATATGAAAATCTGTCACTACAGATGCGTCTGAGTCCTTTAATTCTTCAAGGGCAGCTTCCTTTGCTATAGTCAGGGTGTAGACTCTGCCTTCAGCCAATAAGTTTATAATCCTTTTCTCACATTATCCTTGGCTCTGAAGATACAAGAATCTACAGATGCTGGAATCTTGAGCAAAAACAAAATGTCCTTGAGGAACTCGACCACAGGCAGCATCTGCGGAGGCAACAGACAGACGATGTTCAGATCAGGACATGTCTTTGGATTGATGGAGTAAGGCAAAGGTGGCTGGAAAAGAGAGGTGGAAGTTAAGATAGACATAAAAAGCTGGAGTAACTCAGTGAGACAGGCAGCATCTCTGAAGAGAAGGAATGGGTGACGTTTCGGGTCAAGACCCTTCTTCAGAGTAAGGTTAGGGTAAGTGATTGGTGACTACAGGTGAGGGGGAGGAGGGGAGCATGGGTGGGGGGAAAGATAGTCAAAGGCTAAATTTGAAAAGGAGACAAAAGCATATCAGATAAGGAAAGAAGGAAAGAAGAGGAGGAATGAATGCTAGATGGAAGGATATGGGTGAAAGGGGACACTAAAGATATTCAGATGGATGAGAAGCAGGGTTGGGGAGGCTGCAGAGGAAAGCGAGAGAAGCTTGGTGGGGGATGACTTGAGATTGGCGAATTCAATGTTTATACCATTGTGTTTTGAGAGAGGGTCATGTGCACCTCCTCCAACCTTGTCTATTGCATTTGGTGTTCCTAATGCGACCTCCGTTATGTCAATGAGAGCAAGCATAGACAAGGTGACTGTTCTGCTGAACATTTGCACTTAGCCCACCAAGGCCAGATAGAGACCCAGTTGCTAACCATTTTAACACCCCTTCCTATTCCCATACTGAACTGTCTGCCCTTCCTCTGTTTCCCGAGTGAGGCCACATGAACAGAAAGAAAAACAAATCACATTCTGCTTGGGGAGCTTACACCCAACAGCATGAAGATTGAATGCTCCAATTTCAAGAACAATCCCCCTATCTCCACCACCCCCCCCCCCACACACACACCCCCCAACTAAATAGTTACCAATGTTTGTAAGTTATTGGTGTGTTTTGAAAGTTCTGTGCTAATGAATCAGATTTTTTAATAAGTATGTCAGGTCACATGAAGACTTTTGGCCTGCTCGCCTTTAACAATCAGGGAATTAATTATAGAAGTCAAGACGTAATGCAATAGTTGCATAAGTTGGTGGTAAGACCACACTTCGAGCATTGTGTTCAATTTTGGTCACACTGCTATCGCAAAGATGCCATTAAGCTGGAAAGAATGCAGAAACAATTTATGAAGATGATACCAGGAATCAAGGGCTGAGCTACAGGGAGAGGTTGGGCAGGCAATGATTTCATTCTTTGGAATGCAGGAAGCTGAGTGATGATCTTAACGAGCTGCATAAAATCATGTGGAGGATAGGGTGAATATGCAGTCTTTTTCCTGGGAGAGCAGAATAAAGAACTCGAGGGCATTGTTTTAAAGTGAGAGAGAAAAGTTTTAATAGGATCCTGAGGGGCAACTTTTATTACACAGGGCATGGTGGATATACGCAATGAGATTCCAGAGGAAATAGTTGAGTCAGGTACCATAACAACATTTAAAAGACATTTGGATAGGTACATGGATAGTAATAGTTTAGAGGGATACGGTCCAAACATGGGCAAATGAGTCTCTTAGATGGGGCTTCTTGTTCCGCATGAACAAGTTGTGCTCAAGTGCCTGTTCCTGTGCTGTGTGACTCTATGACTTTCAGTGGAGTGTTTTGGTGTACAGATCTGTTGCCACACCATAGAAAATATTGAATTGCGCTGGAGAAAATGCAAAGCAGATTTACCAGGATGTTGCCTGGACAGAGAGAAGATTGGATTGATTGAGCGTTTTCCCGGGGTGATGGAGGCTGAATACTGACCTAATAGAAATACATAAGATAGCACGCAACAAAAGCTTTTGTTTCATGTGTACCTCAGTCCACATGACAATAAAGGGTGGGGTTCTTAAATGGGTGAGCAGAGAAACAGAGGGGTGAAAAATGGAAGCAATAGGTAGCAAGGTTAAAAGTGGCAGGCAGACAAATCCAGGGCAAAAAATCAAAAAGGGCCACTTTTCAACATAATTGTAAAAGGGGTAAGAGTGTTGTAAAAACAAGCCTGAAGGCTTTGTGTCTCAATGCAAGGAGCATTCGTAATAAGGTGGATGAGTTGAACGTGCAGATAGCTATTAATGATTATGATATAGTTGGGATCACGGAGACATGGCTCCAGGGTGACCAAGGCTGGGAGCTGAACATCCAGGGATATTCAATATTCAGGAGGGATAGAGAGAAAGGAAAAGGAAGTGGGGTAGCGTTGCTGGTTAGAGAGGAGATTAACACAGTGGAAAGGAAGGACATTAGCTTGGTGGAATCGGTATGGGTAGAGCTGCGAAACACTAAGGGGCAGAAAATGCTGGTGGGGGTTGTGTACAGGCCACCTAACAGTAGTAGTGAAGTTGGGGATGGCATCAAACAGGAAATTAGAAATGCGTGCAACAAAGGCAAAACAGTTATAATGGGTGACTTCAATCTACATATAGATTGTGTGAATCAAATTGGCAGGGGTGCTGAGGAAGAGGATTTCTTGGAATGTATGCGGGATAGTTATCTAAACCAACATGTAGAGGAACCAACGAGAGAGCAGGCTATTCTAGACTGGGTATTGAGTAATGAGGAAGGGTTAGTTAGCAGTCTTGTTGTGCGTGCCCCCTTGGGCAAGAGTGACCATAATATGGTTGAGTTCTTCATTAGGATGGAGAGTGACATTGTTAATTCAGAAACAATGGTTCTGAAATTAAAGAAAGTTAACTTTGAGGGTATGAGACGTGAATTGGCCAAGATTGACTGGCAATTAGTTCTAAAAGGGTTGACGGTGGATATGCAATGGAAGGCATTTAAAGACTGCATGGATGAACTACAAAAATTGTTCATCCCAGTTTGGCAAAAGAATAAATCAGGGAAGGCAGTGCATCCGTGGATAACAAGGGAAATCAGGGATAGT
>JAXLNO010004006.1:0-55216 GCA_038087875.1 Malacoraja senta | reverse complement strand
GTCCCACAGTACGAGTTCATTCCAAGAGTTCTCCCGAGTTCGCCCTGATTCAAACTCGGAGATTTACGGTAATCGCCACTCGCCGGTACTCGGGGCTCTCGTGGACATTTTTCATCATGTTGAAAAATCTTCACGAGTCATCCCGTGCTTACCTGCCGTTAGCGAGTCTTCCCGAGTACCTGCCGTTAGCGTTAAGAGACGTCCCCGAGCTCCGACGTACCCGCTACGTTCATTCTCCGTGCTTACCACGAGTTTGATTTTTTATTTTACTCGGGAGAGCTCTTGGAATGAACTTGTACCGTGGGACAGGGCTAGTACATGTTGTTTTGAGCATACTTTAATGTAATCGGTTTGGTTAATAGTTCAGTGCAAAATATTGCATGTGCAATTGGACATCTTGTGCCTCCTAGACCTTAAGGTGCAGATGAACTTTTATTCAGCACAGTAAGGCAAAGGGATATCAGGTGTGAGAGCATCAAAACTACAAACTGCAGTTAGTGTGCATCTTGAAAGCCTATCATTATAAGAGGGTAGAAGGAGCTGAGTCATTTCATATGAAATGTAGAAACAATGAAGTGCAGATGCTGGTTTATACCAAAGATAGACACAAGGTGCTGGAGTAGGGTTGTCAACTTACTCACTCCAAAATAAGAGACCAAAGGTCAAAATTCGGGACAAATTCCTGACGGCAATTCGTTGACCGACTCGGCCATAGCTGGGTGAATGATGAGTTGGCCCAGGTGTTGGACTGCACACAAAGCCCAGCTGGCGGGCCAGCTGAGGAGTTTTGGCCCGGGCACCGGACTTTGCGCGCGATGTCGCACTCAAAGTCCAGTACCCATCCAACTCATGAACCGATGATTGGCCATGAGAAGGTGGTGGTGTCAGCGGTAAGCGAAGGTCCGAAGGTCGGACAGCTGGCCGGGCTGCCAACCGACGAGGCCACGGGCGAGGCGCTTCTGCTGCACTCCATGGGCTGTGCTACGTCGGGACGGGTGAGGCGCGGCCATACGCGGAGCTCCGTCCCGACAGTCCCCTCGACCCGAGTAGTTGCAGTCAAATACGGGACAAGGGCGGTCCCGTATGGGACAAACCAATTTAACCAAATATGTGGGATGTCCCGGCTAATACGGGACAGTTGGCAAACCTATGCTGGAGTAACTCAGCGGGTCAGGCAGCATCTCTGGAGAAAATGATGGGTAACGTTTCGGGTCAAGACCCTTCTTCAGACAAAGCACCAGTGACAATCTGAAGTCTGGCCCCAACTGGAAAAAGTCACCCGTTCCTTTTCTCCAGAGATGCTGCCAGACCCGCTGAGTTACCTCAGCACCTCGTATCTCTATCTGTGTGTCATTTTGTATTTTGTTTCTGGAAATAAATGTGCTATGTAATGGGAGGCCTTGCAACCAAACTTAATTTAAATGCATTCACCCATTGAGTTGAGGCTGCTTGCAGTAGACTGGCAGAATTGTGCCCTAAGCAACTCCAATGTCTTTTGTCATCAATGTTAAGGGATCAGAAGCCTTGAGGAAGGATGTGGATAAAAAATTAACAACCTTTTCCCCTTCACCCACCCACAGGGTGGCATGGGGAAAGACATGAAGAGTTGCTGCCTAACAGCGCCAGAGACCCGGGTTTGATCCTGACTACGGGTGCTGTCTGTACGGAGTTTGTACGTTCTCCCCATGAGCATTATACAGCTGGCACCTTTGTTTACAGGGACATGTTCGTTGGCACTTGTCACAAACTGTGTTTTTTTTTGTTTTGAGTTCACCCTGACACCCAGTCTTGTCTCTTTATTTGTGTTGTATAGCGCTATGCCAGTGGGTAGAAGCAGCACGGTATGGCAGGAGCCAAGAAACTCCATGTCCAAACAAAGCCTCAGGTAAAGAGTGGAAAACGGCTCGATCTCTCCGCTTTCTGCTTCCTTTCCAAATGCGGCTCAAGCTACTTCTGCAAAACTTTGGAGATTCTGCTGTCGCCCTCTTCGCATGTCATTCCTGGTTGAACAGGGGCTTCTGGGAATTATCGGGATGCAAGTTGATTAGTGGACCTGTCTCTTGGCATCTGTAGCCTCTCCTTCCCCTTCCACAATAGAGTAGAGCTTGCCTGCATTTTATCCACGGACAGTTCTTGTCACTGTGCGGCGGACATTAATGTCTTGTTTGGTGGTGGTGGTGGTGTTGGTGATGGGACTCTTCTTTCTGCTCTCCTTATCTGCATTGTTCTCCATGGTTTTAAATGTGTATCACCCGATGCTGAAGCAGTGATTGTATCCGATGGACTCGCTCCAAGACCAGCTAATAACAGATGCTTCACACCCAACGGTCGAGAAGGAAGTCAACTCCCTACGCATCTTAACTCAAACAAATTAGACTGGACCTGTCAATAGTTAATTGCAACCCCAAATATTTGCGAGAGATTTGAACCGATTGAGAATCATGATTGAACTGGAGACAAAATTCTTACCCAAAATGCAGGAAACGCACGGCAGCATCCTTGGAGAAAAACCTGCAGTTAATGTCGTCGGACAAAGACCTATCATCGGATGCTTTAATTCCGACAAAGGGCATTAGCCCAAAACATTAACCCTGTTTCTCTTTCCACAGGTGCTGCCAGACTTGCAGCGTGTTGCCAAAATGTTTTTGATTTGAATTCGGGTTTCCAACATCTGCAGGCTTTTAATTTCCATTGAAAAATTATTTCAAGCGTTCTATAGTCTTTTCATGTGTTATGATCACTGTTCGCTTCAATTTGTTTCCAGTGACTAATGTAATAACAAGTCGGTTCCACCCACTCCATCATGCTGGTGATCCTAATGTAGGGTTCTCAACCATCCATCTATCGTGTCCTACTTTCTCTTCGCATTGACGGAGGCCATTTGGCCCATTAAGTCGATACTCGTTCTCCGAACAATGATGTCAATCCATTCCACCACGTATTTTCTCCACTACCCACTTTGTCTCACATTCACATTAACGCCTTTCCCTGATTCTCCCACCTACTATCTATTACATTGCGGGCAATCTACAGTGTTTACCTGCCAACCCACACACCTTCTTCAGTCTGAAGAAGAGTTCCGACCCGAGAAGTCACCTACCTGTGTTCTCCAGAGATGCTGCCTGACCCGCTTAGTTACTCCAGCACTTTGTGTCCTTTTTGTGTAAAGCAGCATTTGCAGTTCCATGTTTCCACCCATCTTTTGGATGTTGGAGGAAACGGCAGCATCCAGGAGAAAGCCCACACCCTCACATGGCGAAGAGTTACACTCCACACATACAGCCACGTCCAGGATTGAACCTGTGTGGCTGGAGCTGTGAGTCAGCAGTTCCACTGTGCACCAGTGTGCTTCCAAAATGCGTTGTTCAGTCATTGACTGAACTGCTGTGTAAACATCTCGCCATACAAACCAGTTGGATGTGCGTTCAGGACAGGGCAATGTCCAGGATTCCAGTCGGCCATTATTTACCCTTGCCCTCTTCCACCTGGCCCTACATACCGTGAGGCCAGTAGCAGCAATACAGCAGCGGACAAAGCCGATGCCAGTCGATGAAACGTTGCTCGATGACAGCAGACCTGAAACCACCTTATGAATAGTTTCATGCCACAGAAATGGGCCATTGTACCCATTTTACCCCACCGTCATTTGTTCCCTCTTAGGTTTATCAAGCTTTCCTTTAGATGGACACATTTTTTTCACCTCAGTTAATATATGAGGTAGCGAGTTCAATATTCTTATCAAGAAAGCATTCTCTTCAGAAGTAGCAGCCTGATTTTTTTTATTTATCTGTGGCCCAAGTTGCGGTCTCATCTGATCGCAACTGTCGAACCCATTAATTAGGTTGAGGACCCACCCCATCAGTCCAGAGAAAATAACTCGCTGTGCAACCTTCCGCGATGGTAATCACCCTCCAGCCCTGATGTCTACCTCATAAAACTTGGTGGTCCTTTTTCACAAGACGGAGGCCAGACCAGAACCTAGATCCCATATGCCAGGAAATGAGCTCACTTCCTGCGCTAGGAGCTCACTTCCTGTGCTGTGAGCTCACTGTCTTAATGGTGAAGGGACCTCTACTTGAAGTGAGGGGTTGGTGTGCAATGTTCTAACCTGTGCCACAACTTACGTGGTTGGTGCATCGGCCATGGCCTGCAAGCAGGTTAGGAGTTGGCCTTTCAACTGGATCATGCCTCCTTGTTTCAAGTGAAAGTGGAAGAACTTCAAAATATAATGTGTTCTTAAAATACCTTTGCAAGCTTTTTGGCTGCGGGAGGTGAGTTGGTGAATCTTTGCTGCTGTTCACTGTATAGTTGGAACTGTCCACAATCTGGGCAACTGAATAATTTGCCATCTCTTTTCACCTCGTAGGGGAAAACTTTGATCAGAGTCCATTGAGAAGAACCTTCAAGTCTAAAGTATTAGCCCATTATCCTCAAAATGTGGAATACAACCCTTTTGATCAAGATGCTGTCAATATGGTGAGTGTTGGATTTTTTAATATTTCTTTATTCATTGCCCCTGTGCAGTGAATCCCAGGCTACATAACCTTGTAGGTTTGACCAAAGTTCCACTGGTATGATGTCTTTCTTTCTTATTCCCATTTCATCCGTGCAGTCACCTGGGCGTGTAGTGGGATAACGAGGTTGAACGGGTGATCAATGGTCGGCGTGGGCTTCAGGGCCTGTTTCCATGCTGTATCTCTAAACTAATCGAAACTACTCGAGTCTCCTTTGCTTGCCTCTCTGCGTCCAAAAGCATTATTTCAGTCATGGTGCCAGCTGATCTGGAGTGGAATCAGGAAGTACACGCTGTTCTAGGGCAAAGTTCCTTATAAATTGGTGTTTTTTATGCACTAGTTCTTGGCAAAGCTAAGGAGAAAGCAATAGAAAAGTACTGTCATTCCATCTGCTCTTACTATATGACCACAATCAGTCATCCGGGAATTGGCAATAGGTTTTAATTTGTCTTTTCCTTCTATAACTTGTACCTAAATACGGCAAGGCGGCGCAGTGGTAGAGTTGCTGCCTTACAACGCCAGAGACCCGGGTTCATTGAAACATAGAAAATAGGTGCAGGAGTAGGCCATTCGGCCCTTCGAGCCAGCACCGCCATTCAATATGATCATGGCTGATCATCCAACTCAGTATCCTGTACCTGCCTTCTCTCCATACCCCCTGATCCCTTTAGCCACAAGGGCCACATCTAACTCCCTCTTAAATATAGCCAATGAACTGGCCTCAACCACTCTCTGTGTAAAAAATGATTTTCTCATCTCGGTACTAAAAGACTTCCCCCTTATCCTTAAACTGTGACCCCTTGTTCTGGAACTGTGACCCCCCTTGTTCTGGATTCGGTCCTGACTACGAGTGTTCGATCCTGTCAGGTTCGATCCTGACTACGAGTGCTGTCTGTGTGGAGTTTGTACGTCCTCCTCATGACTTGCGTGGGTTTTCTCCGGTTTCCTCCCATACTGTAAAGACGTACAGGTTTCTAGCTTAAGTGGTTTCAGTAAAATTGTAATTTGTCCTTAGTGTGTGTAGGAAAGTGCCAGTGTGTGGGGATCGCTGGCCGGCATGGACCCAGTGGGCCAAAGGGCCTGTTTCCGTGCTGACTTGGATAGGCTGGGTGAATGGGCAAATGCATGGCAGATGCAGTATAATGTGGATAAATGTGAGGTTATCCACTTTGGTGGCAAAAACAGGAAAGTAGACTATTATCTGAATGGTGGCCGATTAGGAAAAGGGGAGATGCAACGAGATCTGGGTGTCATGGTACACCAGTCATTGAAAGTAGGCATGCAGGTGCAGCAGGCAGTGAAGAAAGCGAATGGTATGTTAGCATTCATAGCAAAAGGATTTGAGTATAAGAGCAGGGAGGTTCTACTGCAGTTGTACAGGGTCTTGGTGAGACCACACCTGGAGTATTGCGTACAGTTTTGGTCACCAAATCTGAGGAAAGACATTCTTGCCATAGAGGGAGTACAGAGAAGGTTCACCAGACTGATTCCTGGGATGGCAGGACTTTCATATGAAGAAAGACTGGATAGACTCGGCTTGTACTCGCTAGAATTTAGAAGATTGAGGGGGGATCTAATAGAAACTTACAAGATTCTTAAGGGGTTGGACAGGCTGGATGCAGGTAGATTGTTCCTGATGTTGGGGAAGTCCAGAACAAGGGGTCACAGTTTAAGGATAAGGGGGAAGTATTTTAGGACCGAGATGAGAAAATCATTTTTCACACAGAGAGTGGTGAATCTCTGGAATTCTCTTCCACAGAAGGTAGTTGAGGCCAGTTCATTGGCTATAATTAAGAGGGAGTTAGATGTGGCCCTTGTGGCTAAAGGTATCAGGGGGTATAGAGAGAAGGCAGGTACAGGATACCGAGTTGGATGATCAGCCATGATCATATTGAATGGCGGTGCAGGCTCGAAGGGCCGAATGGCCTACTCCTGCACCTATTTTCTATGTATCTCTAAACTAAACTAAACTGCTTGCCTGGCATTGGACAAAGTGTTGGAGGAACTCAGTGGATCTGATAACATCTGTGGAGGAAATGGACAGGTGATGTTTTGGGTTAGTGCCTTCTTTTGGTTGATTGTGGTAGGGGTGAGTCAGCTGGAAACGACAGGTTGGTGGGGGGTGGATGACAGAGTCTGGCAAGAGATAGGTGGATACAGGTGGGAGAGGTTTAATTGGCAGATTGGCGCAGAGATGGCTAGAGATGAAAAGGAGACAAAAGGGTGTCAGATAAGGAAGAAGAGGAGTGATATGTAAAGCCAGGGGGAGGGATATAGGTGGAAGGGGACAGATGACCATAAGACATTCAACCCATCGGGTTTGCTCTACCATTCAGTCATAGCTGATCTATTTGCCCCTCTCAACACCATTCTCCTGTCTTCTCCCCGTACCCTTTGATGCTCTTACTGATCAAAAGGGAGGGGAAAGAGTGGGAGGGTAATAAATGGGAACTGGGTGGTTGGGGATAGGAGAATGGGCATACAACGGAGGGGAAAGGAGTAGGGTGACTGGATTAAGATTGTGGGGGAAAATGAGTGTGCATTGGGGTGGGTGATGGGACTCAAGGAAGGGGGTTAGGGTGGATGGAGGGGGGGGGGGTATTACTTAAAATTGGAGAATTCAACGTTCGCACCATTGGGTTGTAAGCTACCCAAGTGGAATATGAGGGGCTGCTCCTCCAGTTTGGAATGTGACCTCACACTGGTAATTGAGGAGGTTCAGGAAAGAAAGGTGGCTGTGGGAATGGGAAGGGGAATGGTTTGTAACCAGAAGATCTAGCTGGCCTCGGCAGACAGGTCACAAGTGTTGCTTGGCATGCTGGTTTTACCCAGTTCCCAGATATGCTTTGACTTTGTCTGTTGCTGGTAAAAATAAATGTTAGAATTTATCCCTGGGGAAATTGGTGATGTCACCGACTTGCCCATTCCCTGCAGGCTTCAGGAAGTTATTGTTGACTTCTCCTTGAACTTGTCAGCCTACTTGGTGATGGTTCTCCCAGGAGATTGTTCCCGTGACGATGAAGCTTGCAGCATTAATGCATTTGATCTAATTAAAGCAGGTTTGCATCAGTAATAAAATGTACTGCTCGGAACACAGTGTACAGATTGTTGATGTTGTAATGACAGAGCGAGATAGAAAGAAAGAGCAATCACACAACGTGAATGAAAAATTCACAAGGCAATGAATTTGAATGTTCAGCCACAGTGGATTAGAGATGCAGTGCGGAAACAGGCCCTTCGGGCCCACCGAGTCTGCACCGACCAGCGATCCCCGCACACTAACACTACCCTACACACACTAGGGACAATTTACAATTACCCAAGCCAATTAACCTACAAACATGGACGTCTTTGGAGTGTGGGAGGAAACCCGAGATCCTGGAGCAAACCCTTGCAAGGTCATGGGGTGAACGTACAAACTCCTTACAGACAGCACCCGTAGTCAGGATCGAACTCGGGTCTCTGGAGCTGTAAGGCAGCAACTCTAACACTGCGCCACCGTGCCGCCTTAATTCTTCTCCTTTACCCATGAACCATTGAAAAAGGACACAAAAGGGTGTCAGATAAAGGAGAAGAGGTGGAAAGGTAAAGCCAGAAAGAGGGATGTAGGTGGAAGGGGCATGGACCATTAGACCAAAAGAGATAGGAGCAGGATTACTAGAATAGGGCGGTCAACGAAAGAGCGTTCATATTTCCACCAATCTTTCCACACCACGCACAAGAAGCACAAGACGCAATTGTATGCAGATGCCGAGAATTGCTCTGGCTGAACAATTTCTAATCTTGTGATGTGGACACGATAAGAAGAAGTAGAATAGGAACAGAAGACATGGAGTCATACAGCAAGGAACAGACCCTTTGGCCCAAATTATCCATGCCGACCAAGATACTTATCTACGCTAGGCCCATTTGCCCACATTTGACATATCCCTTCAAACCTTTCCTATCCATGTATCTGTCCAGATGATTTTTTGATCAGCCATTTTGATAAACCAGAAAATCCTGGATACTCTAGTGGAAAGGGTGCACATAAGATTTACGAGGATGTTGCCGGGTCTCAAGGCATTGAGCTATAGGGAGAGCTTGAATAGGTTAGGACTCTATTGCTTGGATCGCAGGAGGATGAGGAGCGATCTTATAGAGGTGTATAAAATCATGAGAGGAATTGATCGGGTAAATGCACACAGTCCCTCACCCAGAGTATGGAGATCAAGAACCAGAGGACATAGGTTTAAGGTGAGAGGGGACAGATTTAATAAGAACCTGGGGTAACTTTTTCACACAAAGGGGGTGAGTGTATTGAACGAGCTGCTGGAGGACGTAGTTGAGGCAGGAACCATTGCGACATTTAATAAACATTTAGACAGGTACATGGTTAGAATGGGTTTAGAGGGATGTGGGCCAAACACAGGCAGGTGGGACCTGTGTAGATGGGGTCTTTTGGTCGGTGTGGGTAAGTAGGGCCGAAGGGCCTGTTTCCACGCTGAATGACTCTATGACACTACGACTTTCAGCAGCGTCTATGGAAAGACCATCAACCCAAATCTTGTTTCCCTTTCCACAGATGCTGCCTGACCTGTTGAATATCTCCAGTATTTTCCAATTTCATTTCCCACACTTCCAGTTATTTTTTGATTTTCCTTCCCATTTGATGGGACGGGCAGTTTTTCGTCCTGGAAATGATGGTGTTCCCATCACATTACCCTTCCAGTCCCCTCCAGTGCTGAGGAGAGCAGTGTTATCTGAATAGCTTTGATAAGGCTGCAAGGTGGCACAGCTGGTAGAGTTGCTGCCTCACATCGCCAAAGACCCGGGTTCGATCCAGAACCTCGGGTACTGTCTGTGTGGAGTTTGCACATTCTCCCTGTGACCATGTGGGTTTCCTCCAGGTGCTCCGGTCTCCTCCCACATCCCAATGCTTGCATGCTTCTACGTTAATAGGCCTCTGTAAAATTGGCCCTAATGAACAGGGGAGTGGTTGCGAAAGTGGGATAACATTGAACTAGTATGATCGATGGTCAGCATGGACCAGGAAGGCCGAAGGGCCTGTTTACATGCTGTATCTCTAAACTAAACTAAACAATTTATTTCAGATTACAAGTGTAGATTGTACATTGTAACCATCAGATGCTGGTTTTGTGGAACCTCTTTCAAAAAAAAAACATTCAGTCTGTTAACATACAGCACACACCAGTCATCTTTGGTGAATAGCAATATCCCATACACAAGTCAATTCGAGATATCGCTGTATCGTCCACTGCTGGGTTGTTGCTGCGTGTTGCAGGAACCTGTCTTAGTTTAAATTAGAGATGCAGCACGGAAACGGGCCCTTCGGCCCACCGAGTCCGCACCGACCAATGATCCCCGCACATTAACCTTATCCCACAAACACTAGGGACAATTTACATTTATACCAAGCCAATTAACCTACAAACCTGCACGTCTTTGGAGTGTGGGAGGAAACCGAAGATCTCGGAGAAAACCCATGCCGGTCACGGGGAGAACGTACAAACTCTGTACAGACAAGCACCCGTAGTCGGGATCGAACCTTCTGGCGCTGTAAGGCAGCAACTTCAGAGGCAACTTTACCGCTGCGCCCCTGTCAAATAACAGTTGTGAAATACTCAATGGAACAGACATGCTCTGTGCTCTTTGTAGACCCTGAGGGAATGTGGCGCTTTGAAAATAATAATCAGCTGCAGCATTACCTCATCACCCCTGCGCTACATTTCTGAAATGGTAATTACTTTTCTCAGATTCCTCAAATGGTAATTACTTTTTTCAAACTCATCAGAATAATGAGGCGAGCAGACAGTGGAATCATCATTAGGAACTCAAACTCGTTCCAGTCAACATTTGAAATGTTTTGGGGATCTCGGGATATCAGATGATCTTTGCAGATGTTGGGGGAAGGGTTACGGTTGATTTTACTTCCAGAGACTTTCCAGTTGTCTCTTTCGCTCCAGTGAATTTTGGCCCGTCATTTCCATGTACAGATTCTCTAAATGGGGAATGTCACTTTGGGACATTTTACAGACAAGCCTCAGATATGGCCTTGCAAACAATGCGCTTCCTGATGAAATACTGTTGACAGATATTGGTGCATACCTCACGGGATTCAATCAGGACAATTCAAGTGCTTTATGTTGGTACTCAGTGGGGATAATGGGTTATGTTGGGGGCAGGCACTGACATTTGTAACTGGTCTCCTACCTTGCACTAGTTAGAGTCACAGAGTGATACAGTGTGGAAACTGGGCCCTTCGGCCCAACTTGCCCACACAGCCCAACATGTCCCAGCTACACGAGTCCCACCTGCCTGCGTTTGGCCCATATCCCTCCAAACCTGTCCTATCCATGCACCTGTCCAACTGATTCGTAAACATTGGGATGGTCTCTGCCTCAACTACCTCCTCTGGCAGCTCGTTCCATACACCCACCACCCTTTGTGTAAAAAAATGTTACCCCTCAGATTCCTATTAAATCTTTTCCCCTGCACTTCAAACCTATGTCCTCTGGTCCTCGATTCCACTATTCCTGTCAAGAGACTACCTGATTTATTCCTCTCGTGATTTTGTTACACCTCTATAAGATCACCCCTCATCCTCCTGCACTGCAAGGAATAGAGTCCCAGCCCACTCAACCTGTAGCTCAGACCCTCGAGTCCTGGCAACAAGGGTGGCACGGTGGCGCAGCGGTAGAGTTGCTGCCTTACAGCGCTTGCAGTGCCAGAGACCCAGAGATCCTGACTATGGGTGCTGTCTGTATGGAGTTTGTATGTTCTCCCCCGTGACCTGCGTGGGTTTCTCTCTGAAATCTTCGGTTTCCTCCCACACTCCAAAGACGTACAAGTTTGTAGGTTAATTAGTTTGGTGCGCGTAGGATAGTGTTAATAGTGATCGCTGGTCGACACGGACTTGGTGGGCTAAAGGGCCTGTTTCCACGCTGTATCTCTAAACTAAACTAAAGTAAATATCATCGTAAATGGTTGTTCATTAAAGAGGTACTCCGATAGCCAAATCACCATCATTGCAGACACTCCCTGGCTTAACTCAATATTCCGTAATCTCCACAACACTGTATGTACGTTCACTCAAGTTTACATCGGAAACAAGCCAGCAATGGCTGCTGTGCTTACCCAGAAGGCCAGCCGCCACAGAAAGTGCCCCCAAGGGCGAAAGTTGTTGATTCCAATTTACTAAGATCTGACTTGAGTACGGGTTCACGAAAGGTAACCCTTGTGTAAGTCGGGGAGTGCCTGTATATTTTAAGGTCCTTGCTCTGACTCTGACCAGTAGAGTGGCGTTATGTTTGGTATAAATCAGTTGACCTCAACCAGTCCTTCACAACAGTGCTGACGCTTAACATCTTCAGAGTTATAAATTTGACCATGCTTTACCTTTAGAATAAATATAAAATATGTGAATTATTGTAAAAATCCCATAACTGGGCGACACAGTGACGCAGCGGTAGAGTTGCTGCCTAACAGCGCCAGAGACCTGGGTTCGATCTCGACTACGGGTGCTGTCAGTACGGAGTTTGTACGATCTCCCCGTGACCGCGTCAGTTTTCCAGGCGCTCTAGTTTCCTCCCACACTCCAAAGACGTGCAGGTTCCTCGATGAATTAACTTTGGTAAAATTGTAAATTGTCCCTCGTGCTAGTGTACGGGGTGATCACTGGTCAGTGTGGACTTGGTGGGCCGAAGGGCCTGTTTCCACGCTGTATCTCAATAGTCTAAAGTCTAAAACATTACACGTGGAATAAAAATACACGGAGGAGCGGAGAGTTATCCTGTTTTGCTTTTGACCCACACTCCTTGCTCAATCAACACTTGCAAATCGATCTGAGTGCTGTGTGTTAATTATCCCTGCTGTTTGCCTGAATAACAACAAATGCGGTCAGAGGTAACTCATTGTGTGTGAACTGTTTGGATAGCCTGAGCACATGAAGGGTGCGATGCAGAATAAATGTGCTTTGCTTTCTGAGGAGATGAAATGTTGAGACATGTGGCCAACATCCATTACCTGCCCAGTGTGTGTCCTTTAGCCTTAAGAGAAACAGCGAGGAAACAAGCTTTTCAGCCCACCGAGACCGCGCAGACCAGCGATCACCCTGTACACACGAGCACTATCCTACACACTTGAGGCAATTTACATTTTTATCGATTAACCTACAAAACCTGTACATCGTTGGAGTGTGGAGGAAACCGAAGCACCCGGAGAAAACCCACGGGGTCACAGGGGGGGACGTACAAACTCCGTACAGACAGCATCCGTAGCAACCCGGGTCTCTGGCGCTGTAAGGCTGCAACTCTACCGCTGTGCCACTGTGTCCTGCCCCAGCATTAGATCGATCCAGCAGTAGTAAACATTTGGGGTTCAGTGGGGGTTCTTAACATCTCCTCAGCGCCCATGAAATCTCGCGGCATTGCAGTGCCAATCTCTAAGTGGCGTAGTGGCCACCGTGTAGCTAACCTGGTTCTGAACGACGTAGTCTGAAGAAGGGTCCCGACCTGAAATGTCATCGATTCTTTTTCTCCAGAGATTCTGCCTGACCCGCTGAGTTACTCCAGCATTTTTTGTGTCTATCTACAAGATGTAGCTGAGAAATATAGACAAAGTGCAGTCTAAAGTCCCTTCAATTCACACCAATTGACTCAAAATTACCGTCTACCTTATGGGACTGTATCTCTCCGTCTTCTTGGGCATTCCCTTGCGCCCACAATGTGCCTCATTGCGTAAAGAACGAGCATAGTCGAGATTGTTCCCCATTTCCCTTGAAACCTGAGGCAGCCAAGCACCATCCACCCCCTTGAGAGAAGAGAGTGAACAAATTGGTGCACAAGAGCAACAGCAAAATAATCCATGCAATGCGAATTATGCAGGGTTTTCATTTGTTAATAAACATTCTTTTTCAAGGGCAACAGGCCACAGATTTAAGATATATTTATTCTCAGTGAGAGAAGGGGAAAGAGAGGGTGGAAGACGATTCGATGGCAACGTTCATGAGAGAATTGGATGTACACTTGAAAGGAAGGCATTTACACAATTACAGGGAGATGGAGAGGAAAATGGGATGATCTTGACCATCCACTCTCAATCAGCTTTTAAGTGGATGGTCTAGATATCTGTCTACTGTGCAGTGTTGTTTTACGAATGTAACATAGAAAAATAGGTGCATGGGGTAGGTCATTCGGCACTTCGAGCCAGCACCGCCATACAATATGATCATGGCTGATCTAAAATCAATACCCCGTTCCTGCTTTTTCCCTTGATTCCTTTAGCCCTAAGAGCTAAATCTCACTCTCTCTTGAAAACATCCAGTGAATTGGCCTCCACAGCCTTCTGTGGCAGAGAATTCCACAGATCCACAACTCTCTGGGAGAAAAAAATGTTTCCTCATCTCAGTCCTAAATGTAAAAAGATAGTTCTTACCAGGTGGGGAACTGCTGAGCTAATGACAGCCCAATGTGCAGAAACGTATCCATATTCACGATTAGTTTTGTGCAATACAGTTCAACACAATTATCCTCGCTACTGTTCAGACATTTATTGTTCCCAACCACCTGGCAATCTGAATTGTGCTGCTCACCATGGGTAGAAATTAATTTGCAGCAATGATTTGACTCTGGTGAGTGCAAACTCTGGAGGGCACATTTTCTTTTCGTCAACAGAAGAAGCAATATTTTGGCAGTAGTTTTTGATACAGTAGAATGAGGGCAAAGTAGCTAATCATCCAGGCCAGCATTTAAAAAAGACATTTGGACAGGTATATGGATTGGAAGAGAGGGATACGGGCCAAATGCGGGCAAAGGGGTCATGCGAAGAGCCTGCTGCAGTGCTGTCTAGTTTTGTGACTCCTTTGCTCTATGAAGGACAAGTTGAAGCTGATGAACTTATGATATGAATACCAAGTAGACTGGCACACAAATTAATGTGGAAATTAAAGGACAAATTAATTTAACTGCATCAGGAAATAGAAGTCGAGGACCATCTTAAATCTGCAGCCCTGCTTGACAATTGTAATCCAAATCGTCGCCGTAAAATGAAAAGTTATAATCCCCTCCCACACAACCACGGTTGTCAAGGGAACAGCTGTTTCTACTCAGGGTCGCGATTGGTTAAAATCGCACAGCTTGTGGCTTCAAAACATGTAAAATGATGCAAGTGTCGTCTGTGATGGATGGCAAGTGGCTGAAGCAATCTGTGGACTCTGTACCAAATAGCAATTCTGCTCAAACCTCGTGGGGCCTCCTGAGCAGGGGAAAGCCTGCTTTCATTGCTTTGCCTGACTGTAATCAGGAAAGATTAATCTATGCCGTGGATCAATAAATATTATCTGCTGTTTCTTTGGCATTCTGGATTTTGTTTTTGCAAAGCAGTCACTCTTATATCTTGGATTTTAAATTTAATTATGAAGGAGGTGTCGTTCAGAATCATTAGGCCTTTCTGTACAAAAGGAGCCTGTTCATGGTGCCTAAACCAGCCCCATTCCTTATCTCCAGAGATGCTGCCTGTCCCGCTGAGTTTACGCCAGCATTTTGTGTCTATCTTGGAAAGATGTTCATTTGGTCTGAGTCCCCAGTCTTTTCCTGATAAAAAGGTATTGGGTAAAGCTAGGGAGATTAGCTACAGGCTAGTCGTCCGACATGTGCAAAGTAGTCTCATTGAAAAGAAACAATTTGATCAGGAAATTATGCTTTCAAACCTCATGTGTTAGTTCCTATCATGAGATTTATCACCGGGACTGGCATTCGATAAACCTCCTTTGAAGAGTTGGTGTGACACAGCGGTGCAGCGGCAGAGTCGCTGCTTTACAGTGGTCCATCACGGCGGGAATCTTTCCACAGCGCACCTGTAGAAGTTTGAATATCTGGTGCCGTGCAGAATCTCTTTAAGCTTCTAAGGAAGTAGAGATGCACCACCTTCGTGATGAGATTTATGTGCTGAGACACAACAGTCCTCCCATAAACTAAGGTATAGCCCTGATCTTCCAACCTACCTCATTGCAGATATGAGACTTTTTTCTCGTGAACTGTAACGTTACAATGCTGGTAAAACTATTCTGCCCTCTGGCATTTGAGCACAAGTTCAGTGAGGTGCAGGTGAAAGGACAATTTTACTTGTAGCAGCTTCACGGCCACATAGATTCAATTATTATACATAATTATATAAATAAATTACACGATTTTGCAATATAGTGGGAAAAAAACGGTGCAAAGACATTAATGCAAAATACAATTAGAATTGTCCATGGTCTATAGTGTTCCGTTGACATAGTAGGAATAGGGTTTTGCCGGTCGGTTCAAGTATCTGACGTTTATTAGCCGTCCTTTAACCTGGTGGTGCGTGATTTCAAGCTTCTGTACCTCCTGCCTGATGGCAGTAGCGAAAATAGTGCATGACCTAGACATTGAGGATCCTTAATTTTCCTTGAAAGTGGTGTCGCAGCTAGATTGGGTGGTCAAAAAGGCTTTTTGGCACATAGGCCTTCACCAGGGTATAGAAGTTGGGAGGTCATGCAGCGGTTATATAAGACGTTGGCAAGGCCACATTTGGAGCATTATGTTCAGTTTTGGTCAGCATGTTTGCGGAAAGATGTTGTCAAGCTGGAAAGGGTGCAGAGAAGGTTTACGATGATGTTGCCAGAACTCAAAGATCTGAGCTATAGTGAGAGGTTGAGCAGGCTATGACTCTATTCCTTGGAACGCAGGACGATGAGGGGTGATTGTACAGAGGTGTACCAAGTCATGAGAGGAACAGATCAGGTAAATGCACAGAGTCTCTTGCCCAGAGTCAGGGAATTGAGAACCAGAGTACATAGGTTTAAGGTGAGGAGGGACGAGCCGGAGGGGTAACTTTTTTATACAAAGTGTAGTAGGTGTAGTCGGTATATGAGGAGATAGTTGTGGCAGGTGCTATCACAACGTTTAGGAAACATTTGGACAGGTAAATGGATAGAATAGATTTAGAGGGATATATGGGTCAAACGCAGTGTAGATGGGGCATTTGGACGGAATGGGCAAGTTGGGCTGAAGGGCATGTTTCCACGCTAAATCACTCTATGACAAAGGGCATGTTTTCACGCTGTATGACTCTATCTCTCGAACCCATATACAAAATATGTTCTGTTCAGTGAAATAATGCCATTCTCTGACTAGAATTGTCTGGGTAATGGTTTCAAAGCTGCCTGTAATGGCCCATGACCATTGGAAATGGCTACTGTTGTCTCTGGGCTTGTGGGCCGGAATGCTGTTCTGTCGACCATGGCATGTAGCCTGCTTTGAGGTTGATTGAGGGTTCCCATGATCTGCAGCAAGGCTGCAACTGATGATACAGGTCATAGCAAAGGCTTAACCCTTTGCTATGCATCACAGGAAATGTTGCCGTGGCTTAAGTGACAAGCTTAACTTGCTTCATGCCTTGCCTTCCATCGTTGTCCATGTTTAAAAGAAAACCTAAAGCAGCACGGTGGCGCAGTGGTAGAGTTGCTGCCTTACGGCGCCAGAGACCCGGGTTCGATCCTGACTATGGGTGCTGTCTGAACGGAGTTTGTACATTCTCCCCGTGACCATGTGGGTTTTCTCCAGGAGCTCCGGTTTCCTCCCACACTCCAAAGACGTAGGTTAATTGGCTTGGTAAAATTGTAAATTGTCCCTAGTGTGTGTAGGATAGTGTAAGAGTGCAGGGATCACTGGTCGGCGCGGACTCGGTGGGCCGAATGGCCTTTACCGCGCTATAACTCTAAACTAAACTAAACAACTGAAGCAATATGATAGAAAGCTCAGATGGAGTAACTCAGCAGACCAGGCAGCATCACTGGAGAAAAGGAATGGGTGAAGTTTCAGGTCGAAACCACTGCTCCCATTGAAAGCTTAGTTTTATTTTAAAGCTTTCAGAAATCCATACCTACCCATCCATCGCGGACACTATGCTCTTTCTCAGTAGTGTGGGTAAGATCACACAATACTTAGCCAGAGAGGATAAAATTGAAGATCAAACCCAATAAAATAGAGACAGAGAGTGATACAGTGCGGAAACATGCCCTTCGGCCCAACTTGCCCACACTGGCCAACATGTCCCAGCCACATTATGTGTAGGAAGGAACTACAGATTAAATCGAAGATAGACACAAAATGCTGGAGTAACTCAGCGGGACAGGCAGCATCTCTGGGAGAGAAGGAATGGGTGACGTTTCGGGTCGAGTCCCTTGAAACGTCACCCATTCCTTCTCTCCCAGAGATGCTGCCTGTCCCGCTGAGTTACTCCAGCATTTTGTGTCTCACTCACAGCTACCCTAGTCCCACCTGCCCGTGTTTGGCCCATATCCCTCCAAACCTATCTCCAAAATATTCGACAAGGAGATAAAAGTAGACACAAAAAGTGCCTTGTGTACCGTGTATCCCACCTCCTCAGTGTACAGGAGTGGATTCTGGTAACAGGACGAGCCACAAGACTTGAGCTCATTTTCTCGTGGGCAGAATTTGGAATTGCAGTAGTAATGCGGAGCTGCTTTGGTTTGCTCGGGGATTGCACCCTGCAGCCTGAGACCTTCTGCTGCCTTTATGCTTAATACGAAAGCTGAGCAGAGTTTGGAAATCCAGGATGCAAATAGCAGGTAAGCTGTAAACCTGGAGGGGCCGGTTTGTAAATAGATGAAGAATGGGGAAAGACCAGCATTTGTGTACGGAGGAACTCCAGATGCCGGTTTAGACCCAAGACAGACACAAAATGCTGGAGTGACTCAGCGGGTCAGGCAGCATCTGTGGAGAAAAGGAAATAGGTGACGTTTCGGGTCACGAGTGTTTTCTCGTCATAAGTCCCAGATAGACCAATAAAATTCTTACTTGCAGCACACAACAGAATATGTAAACAGAATACACTTTTAAACAATATAATAAATGAGAAAAAGAGTTCAGTGTGTGTATATTTACACAAACTCCCATGTGAGACCCTTCTTCAGACCAGCATTTGTTTTTTTCTCACTGATACTCTCGGCTATATCCTCCACCCCCCCCCCCCCCCCCCCAACTCAACAAACATTTAATCTCCTGTAAGAGGCGAGAGAAAGAGGAAATAAATTCTGCTGGCACGAGGAAGGGGAAAATCTCCGAGAGGTTTGTCCCTGACCTGCTCAGATAACCGACCTGGGTCCAGGAAATCATAGAATCAGTCTAAATTGATTCATTTCTGCAGCATTGTTCGATTATAAATGCTGTAATATATCTTCAACACCAACTTCCCCCCTCCCCGCCTCATTGGGTTCCTGCCACCAAATTGCTGTAAATAATTGATTAAAAAATTTATTTTCTGCAAGAAAAACAGTCTAACATGCTGAGCAAATACTGAGTTCTGGGAATGTATGTTTGATTTTATCGAGTCATGCCTCACACTGCATGCGACAATATGTTCACAATCAAAAATTTCTCGCTGTGATATCTTTTATTTAATTTTGCTGCAAGACAGAAGCTATTTTAAAGACATTTTCAGAGCATGGGCAAGAAGCAATAACTGCCCACACTAGTCACTAATCTCATTAAGGATGTGCACAATAAATATCTGTTCAATAGGCCCCTCTGTAACCAATTGCAGTGAAATTCCTGCACATGCTCCAGAATTTAATTTGCAATGTCCACAGCCAGTGTCCTTCTGTTCGTTATCGTGGGAGGTTAACTTTTGACGAAAATGTAGATTCCTTTGTTTGGCGCAGGATACGAAAAGGAAAAAAAATGGTGGGATTTGCATTCCAGCTGAGGTGACTGACGTTCCCATTTGAATGTGTCTGACAGCTCGGTGAGAGAGCATGGATGAGTCATTGGGTGCTGTCTGGCACAGAGCTGACCGCTGACAGTGGTCGACCAAGGTCTCCATAACTCTGCTCCGGAGTGCCCCCTGCTGGGCTCCCATTTCACTGCGTTGGACAAAGCTGGGACACTACAGACCAGAAGATTGAGTGTGAAGAAGGGTCTCGACCCGAACGTCATCCATTCCTTCCCTCCAGAGATGCTGCCTGTCCCGCTGAGTTACTCTTGCATTTTGTGTCCATCTTCGGTGTATAGGCATCATCTGCAGTTTCTTCTTACGCATCTTCGCTCAGTCCACCTCGGCCTCCCGGTTGCCAAACACTTTAACCCCCTTTCCCATTCTCATCTGACCTTTCTGTCCTGGGCCTCCTCCACTGACAAAGTGAGGCCAAACGCAAATTGGAAGAACAGCATGTCATATTTCTCTTGGGCAGCTTACAACCCAGTGACATGAATATTGATTTATCTAAGTCAGTGGTTCTTAACCTGGGGGTCGTGACCCCTATGGGGGTCGTTTGGGGCTTTGCCGGGGGTCATGAAGGGGACACAAATAACATATCAATTTGTTGAGCCCATGTTTAGGAACCTAACAAAGGTATACATTCACATACAGTATTTTGTTCGCCTATGCGCGTACTGGTGCCAAAAAGGTTAAGAACCACTGATCTAAGTTCAGGTAACCCTTGCATCCCCTCTCTCTCCGTCCCTCCCCCACCCTAGTCGTCGCACTAGTTTCACTGTCATCCTGTTGAGTTTCTCTGTCCATCTACTCGTTGTCACCTATCCAACAATCGCCTATTGTGTGCTCCACATTTCCTTGATTAAGCCGTGCTTTTTGCTATCTGCCATTCATTTCTCCTAAGTGGCATCTATATCTCTCCTTCCCCTTTCCCCTGACTCTCAGTCTGAAGAAAAGTCTCGACCCCAAATGTCACTTCTCTCCAAGAATGCTGCCTCACCCGCTGAGTTACTCCACCATTTTGTGTCTGTCTTCGGGACACTACAGATGTTCATCAGCTGGAATTGAGGGAGTCCACTGTAGGTGGGAGCTATTATAAATGTATTGCCACCCCTCAACAGGGAATAACAAACCATTTGTGGAATAACCCTGTGGTAGTATGTCTGAAATTGATTAGTATGGGTGTCAGGGGTTATGGGGAGAAGACAGGGGAATAGGGGTTAAGTGGGCAAGATAGATCAGCCGTGATCGAATGGCAGAGCAGACTTAATGGGCTGAATGACCTAATTCTGTTCCTATCACTTATGAATGCTGATAATACCAAAGGCGGCTCAGTGGTGCAGCTGGTAGAGTTGCTGCCTCACCGTGCCTGAGACCTGGGTTCGATCCTGATTACGGGTGCTGTCTGTGCGGAGTTCGCACGTTGTCCCTGTAACTGCATGGATTTCTCTCCAGGTACTCCTGTTTCCTCCCTCATCCCAAAGACGTACAGGTTTGTAGGTTAATTGGCTTGGTATAAGTCTAAATTGTCCCTAGTGTGTGTGTGTGTGTGTGTGTGGGATAGTGTTAATGTGGGGATCGCTGGTCGGTGCGGACTTGGTGGGCCTTAGGGCCTGTTTCTGCGCTGTATCTCTAAACTAAAACTAAACTAAAGAGGAGTTGAAGTCGGCAGAGATCGGCTATGAACATATTGAATGGTGGGGCAGATGTGATGGTCCAAAGATTCTGCTCCTTTCCTATTTTCTCGTGTTTTATATTTCACTCGAGAATCAGTAACACTTTTCATACTGGTTTAATTATGACAATAGACAATAGACAATTAGGGGATTGCAGGAGCTAACTTCAACACTGCAAACTCCCACAAACAACTAATTGGCTGGGGTGCATTGGACCTTTCTTGGGTGATAATTGAAGGTCAGGATTTTTGTCAGGAAACAATGAGCAACTCCAGCACTCTGTAAGCATCACCAACGGATCGTTAACATCCACTTGAGAGGATAGTTTTATGTTTTGTCTGAAAGATGATACCTCTAAGGGGGAAGCTCTCTGAGATTTGTAGCAGTCGTTAGAGATGGATGTGGGAGCAAGGCATTCTGTGCCCTTTGTAATTAGTGAAGTGTTTTGATGACTGGAGAAAGTATAAGCCCTTTAATTTTTGATATTCATATTTCGTATAATTGTAGATGGCACAAGACTTTAAGACTTTTGCCTTCCATCACAGTGAGGAAGGAGGTGCCTGGTGAACTCACTGTGGTGGATGTTAAATTTGTGTTTATTGTGTGTTTTTGTCATTTTTATTTTATGTATGACTGCAAGGAAACGAAATTTCGTTCAGACCGAAAAGTCTGAATGACAATAAAGGATACTTTACTTACAAAAAGCTGGAGTAACTCAGTGGGACAGGCAGGCAGCATCTCTGGAGAGAAGGAATGGGTGACGTTTCGGGTCGAGACCCTTCTTCAGACTGGTTAGGGATAAGGGAAACGAGAGATGATGTAGAGAGATCAATTTGTATATTGTCGTAGCCTTGTTGTATGGTTTCCCTGTGCCCTTGAGCCCAATGATCATCAAGTCTGAAGAAGGGCCTCGACCCGAAACTTCCCCAATTCCTTCTCTCCATAGATGCTGCCTCACACGCTGAGTTTCTCCTGCATTTTTTATCTAACATCAACTAATCCTGATTTTCTTTGCATCAGTCGGGGAGAAGCCTGGCTCAGCTGAGACCCCACATTCTTCATAAAACTTGTTTAAGAAGGAACTGCAGATGCTGGAAAATCGAAGGTAGACAAAATGCTGGAGAAACTCAGCGGGTGAGGCAGCATCTATGGAGCGAAGGAAATAGGCAACGTTTCGGGCCGAAACCTTGATCACAGGGGGAATGTGCAAACTCGGTACAGATAGCATCTGTAGTCAGGATCGATCCCTGGTCTCTGCCATTGCAAGGCAGCAACTCTACCCCTGGTCCACTGTGCCACCCCAGTTGTTTGGTAAGACTGCTTGTTCATTCAAAGAGTGTTAACGAGTGCTTTGTTCTTTGTTCCCCCCCCTCCCCTCAGCTCTGCATGCCCAAAGGGCTCTCCTTCAAAACCCAGGCGGAAAACAGGGATCCCGCAGTTCCACGCCTTCCTCATCACGCGGGAGGACGGCTCTCGCACCTACGGCTTCGTGCTCACCTTCTACGAGGAGGTCACCTGCCGGCAGATCTGCAGCGCCATGCAGACACTGTACCAGATGCACAACGTGGAGCAGTGCAGCAGTGTGTACGCCTCGTCCTCCTGCAGCATGGACTCGCTGGCCAGCAGCATCGACGAGGGGGGACAGCTCCTCGCAGGCCAAGATGCAGCGCTACAACTCCTACGACATCGGCCGCGACACCCTCTACGTGTCCAAGTGCATCTGCCTGATCACCCCGCTGCCCTTCGTGCAGGCCTGTCGCAAGTTCCTGCGGCAGCTGCACAAGGCGGTGAGCTCCCAGCAGACTCCACCACTGCCCCTGGAGAGCTACATCCACAACATCCTCTACGAGGTGCCGCTGCCTCCCCCCGGCCGCTCGCTCAAGTTCTCAGGGGTCTATGGGCCGATTATCTGCCAGCGACCGGGACCGACCGAGCTGCCCCTCTTTGATTTCCCGCTGCGAGAAGTCTTTGAACTGCTGGGCTTGGAAAACTTGGTTCAGCTCTTCACCTGCGTGCTTCTGGAGATGCAGATTCTTCTGTACTCACAAGGTAAGCAGCAGCCTTTGGTCGGAAGCTGCATTGTTAAGGATCGGTCGATGAAATGGCTATTGGGTTCGACTCGGTTCAGTTTCTGCGCTGTATCTCTAAAACTAAACTCCAAACATTCCCCACTGAATGCTGACTCTCATCGTGGGGCCCAACTGCAAAGATACAAAGGACTCTCAGCAATATTCTCCATCGTATACCCATTACCCTTGCAGATTTTTGATTGTGATTCAGCAACACACACAGTTCAGTTTATTGTCGCGTGTAACGAGGTACAGTGAAAAGCATTTGTCACGTGCTAACCAGTCAGCGGAAAGACGATACACGATTACAATCGAGCCAACCACAGTGGGCAGATGCATGATAAGGGAATAAGTTTAGTGCAAGGTAAAGCCAGTGAAGTCCGATCAAAGGTAGTTCGAGGGTCACCAGTGAGGTAGATAATAGTTCAGGACTGCTCTCCAGTTGCGGTTGGATGGTTCAGTTGCCTGATAACAGCTGGGAATTAGCAAAGACAGTTCAGTCTGTGGATTAGTGGAGGATGCTAGTAAAAGGGTTCTTAGATGCACCAGTACCCAGAGGGTTAGACAACTAGTACCCAGAAGGTTAGAATGCCCACACCTAGACAGTTTGAGTAAGCAGGCAAGGTGTGTCCGGAGTGATATATGTACTGATTCATGTGGTTTCTGCTACTTCTATAACTTCTTGCATGTTGTACTAGTAACTAGCTCAACCTAGTTATTGAATGGTTATTACAAAAGTAAGAATTTGCTTAAACATTTTATCGATCCATAAAAATGTTATGGGACATTCTCCTCTATACCTGGCCTACTGGTGCAGGCAGTCTAGTTTAGTTCAGAGATACAGTGTGAAAACAGACTCTTCGGCGAACCGTGGCCACGCCGACCAGCAATCACCCCGTGCACAAGCACCAGGGACACACTCGGGACAATTTACCTGTACGTCTTTGGAGTGTGGGAGGAAATGAGAGCGCCCGGAGAAAACTCACTTGGTCATAGGGAGAACGTGCAAACTCCATCCAGGCAGCACCCATAGTCAGGATCGAACCTGGGACTCTGGCGCTGCAAGGCAGCAACTCTACCGCTGAGCTACCATGCAGCCCCGCTTACATTTTCATTCGACCATTCACATGAAAGACAGCATCCCCTGCATTCCCTGGGCAGTTGTGCGAGTCTTGACTGTGGGGTGACATGGATAGGACAGGTTTGGAGGGATGTGGGTGTGGGATAAATGTGAGGCTCTCCACTTTGGTGGCAAGAACAGGAAGGCAGATTATTTTCTGAATGGTGTCAGATTTGGTACAACTAGACGTGGGTGTGCTTGTACATCAGTCACTAAAAGTAAGCATGAAGCTACAGCAGGCAGTGAAGAAAACTAATGGCATGTTGGCATTCATTGCAAGAGGATTTGAGTTTAGGAGCAAGGATATCCTACTGTAGTTGTACATGGCCCTGGAGAGACCGCAACTGGAGTATTGTTTGCAATTTGGGTTGTCTAATTTGAGGAAGGACATTATTGCTATTGAGGGTGTACAGCGTAGGCGCGATGGCGGGACACACATATGTTGAAAGAATGTGTCGACTGGGAATATAGAAGGATGAGAAGGGATCTTATAGAAACATATAAAATTCTTAAAGGATTGGACAGGCTAGATGCAGGAATAAATGTTCCCGATTTTGGGAGAGTCCAGAACCAGGGGGTCAGAGTTTAAGAATAAGGGGTAGGCCATTTAGGACTGAGATGAGGAAAAACTTTTGTTTTTCTGTGGGAATTCTCTGCCACAGAAGACAGTGGAGGCCAATTCACAGGATGTTTTCAAGAGAGAGTTAGATTTAGCTCTTGGGGCTGGAGGAATCAAGGGATATGGGGAAAAAGCAGGGAACGGGCATGGATTTTAGAGGATCAGCCATAATCATATTGAATGGCGGTGCTGGCTCGAAAGGCCGAATGGCCTAATCCTGCACCCTATTTTTCTCTATGTTTCTATATGGGCCACATGCAGGCAGGTGGGAGACAGGTGTGGACTGTTGGCTGGTGTGGGCAAGTTGAGCCAAAGTGATCCAGGCTGTATCACTCTATGACTCTGACTCTTTAACCCAAGCCACACAGCGATGCTTGAGTCCTCGATCTTCATTCTCCAAGGCACCAGAGCTGCTCAAAAGAAGCAAAGCTGGAAAGGGAGAGCGGGAGGAGCAGACACGGGGGAGGAAGCTTCCCTCACTGTGTTGTAGAACAATATTAATCCTAACTGACCCATCTGTTCTTAGTCATAGCTAGCTGTGATTAAAAAATATCTTAATTTAATGACAAAGCTCCCTTTCATTTCCCCTCTATTAATCATGCGTGTGATAGTTGAAGGCACAGCAACCTAGAAATGGAATCAATTCGCACCTGCCTTTTCTGCATGTAAGTTGCACAAAAAGCAATTTAGCCCAGAGCAGATTTCACCAGCGATCATTTTGAACGTAGGGATTTGCTGCCGTTACGAGCGGTGAATTTGCCATGGCTGAATTCCGTTTCAGTTTCAGTTCAGTATATTTATTGTCATGTGCACCGAGGTTCAGTGCAAAGCTGTTTGTTGCGTGCTATCAAGTCAGCGGAAAGACAATACATGATTACAATCGAGCCATTTACAGTGTATCGAAAACCATAGTTAAGGTATGAAATTGTGCTTTAGGAATAGGGATTTAAGAGTGTGGAGCGACTGTAATATGAGTTTGTAGATCTGCTTCTGTGGTTAGCACGCAAATAGTCGCCTGTGTTTGGCCACCATCTGTCCTAGTTCAGAGTCCCAGATGATGGAGGCACAAAGAACTGCAAATGCTGGAATTGTGAACAAAACGCAAAGTATTGGAGAAACTCGGCAGATCGGGCAGCTTCTGAATTTAATGGGTGGATGTGGGGTCTGAAGAAGGGTCCCGACCCGAGATGTCATCTCTCCATTCCCTCCGCAGATGCTTCCTGACCCAGTGTTCTTCCAGCACCTAACCAGTGATCCTCCAGCACTCTGTGTTCTGCTGCAGTTGATGCTTGGTTGTCCCTGCACTTTTATCGCTCTCCTGTTTGAGCGTAGCGGTAATGATATAGCTTAAGGACTTGCTCAGCCATGTAAGTGTCAAGCGCATGGGTGGATGTGCAAACACCTGTGGGGCAGGTACACAAAAATGCTGGAGAAACTCAGCGGGTGCAGCAGCATCTATGGAGCGAAGGAAATAGGCAACGTTCGGGCCGAAACCCTTCTTCAGACCTTTTTGTGTACCTTCGATTTTCCAGCATCTGCAGTTCCTTCTTTAACACCTGTGGGGCAGATTGGATCAGGGTGTCTCATTTCCTCTCTTGCAGAACATTAGTGAGCTAGGTGGGCTCTTATAATAATTCTCTCGTTTTTGTGGTCATCATTACTGATGATCTCTTCCCCCTCACGCTGCCTGGTTTTCCTGACCAGACTGGAAGTCAGGGTGGTGTAGATGGCCACAATGAAGGAAAATAAGTGGGAGAACGGGAAGTGTTGTGAAACTAGGCCAAAATGTCTAAATGTTTCGTAAACGTTGCAATAGTACCTGCCTCAACTATCTCCTCCGACAGCTCATTCCATATACCCGCCACCCTTTAGTGTGTAAAAAAAAAGTTACCCCTCAAGCTCCTATTAAATCTTTCGCCGCTCACCTTAAATCCTTGCCCTCTGGTTGTTCGATTCTCTTACTCTGGCCAAGAGACTTTGTGCATGTACCCGATCTATTACTCTCACGGTTTTGTGCACTTCGATAAAATCACCCCTCATCCTCTGGAAGGATTTAATTTCCATGCACGAGTGCACGTGCATGGAGAAAGGATTCTGGCCCCAGCTTCTACAGAATAACCGTTGATATATAAATACATTACATTTTAAATGTTGGTGGCTTAAACAAAGTGTGTTCACGTAAGAATTTTTTAAAAGGTACACAAAATTGCTGGAGAAACTCAGCGGGTGCGGCAGCATCTATGGAGCGAAGGAAATAGGCAACGTTTCGGGCCGAAACGTTGCCTATTTCCTTCACTCCATAGATGCTGCCGCACCCGCTGAGTTTACATAGATACATAGAAAATAGGTGCAGGAGTAGGCCATTCGGCCCTTCGAGCCTGCACCGCCATTCAATATGATCATGGCTGATCATCCAACTCAGTATCCCGTACCTGCCTTCTCTCCATACCCCCTGATCCCTTTAGCCCACAAGGGCCACATCTAACTCCCTCTTAAATATAGCCAATGAACTGGCCTCAACTACCCTCTGTGGCAGAGAGTTCCAGAGATTCACCACTCTCTGTGTGAAAAAAGTTTTTCCTCATCTCGGTCTTAAAGGATTTCCCCCTTATCCTTAAGCTGTGTCCCCTTGTCCTGGACTTCCCCAACATCGGGAACATCGTTTTCTCCAGCAATTTTGTCTACCTTCGATTTTCCCAGCAGTTCCTTTTTGAGAATGTTTTAAAAATTGTTTTATGACACTGCTAGATCTGATGAAATAATGATGAACTAGTTTTGAAGTGGTTTCCTCAGAATGTATAAACGTTGAGCAATTTGTGAATCTGTCTTGATGACTGATGACTTTCTCATTCCCACTGCATTAGTAATAACTAAAAGTAGATTAACTTATCAAACAGAATGAGTAAGGGCAAGCTTTCTGCCATTCCAAGGGAAAGAGTGTAAGAAACAGAAGGATACAAATGCTGGTGCAACTCAGCAGGTCAGGCAGCATCTCTGGAGATAGGTAATGGATAGGTAATGTCTAAGATGCTGCTGCCTGGCGTGCTGATGTACTCCAGCACTCTGTTCTCTTGTGTATTATCCAGCATCTGCAGTTCTTTGTTTTGACAAAGAGTATAAGGTGGTAGTTTGAAGCTGTAAGGCTGGATGCAAACAAGGCAATCTGCTGATTTAGGGAAGTATAGAAGGTAGACAAAAATGCTGGAGAAACTCAGCGGGTGGAGGCAGCATCTATGGAGCGAAGGAATGGGTGACATTTCGGGTCGAGACCCTTCTTACGGTATTTATTATTGTTCTGTCTTTTCATCTTTGCACAGACTGCAGAAGCTAGTAAGGATTCCACACAGAAGACAGGAGAACGTGTGGTAGCAGGTAGCTCTTGGACTTCTGGGTGGCACCAAAATGTAATTGAGATATTGGGCAGTACAGACATTGCCCTAACTAGGAGATGCCACGGTGTGCAGTGACAGCACCCAGTTCTACACTGTAGTGGCTTGAACATAGCAAGACACTTCATTTGTAAGTGCGTGTAAAATCTTTGTGTGGCACATTTTCTTTGAATTATAATGCCAGTGAGGAGGAATAGGAAACTGAGAAGGCTTCGTGTTAGATTGCCTGAATTATTTAAAGGGCCTTGCAGGGAACTGACAGATTCCATTAGATCATAAGGAGAGTCCAGCCAGCCCACGAGGCTGCTTCGGCATACTTCAACTTCACAGCTGGAGCAACAAGCCCACCTTCCCAACATTGCCAAGCCCCATTGATTAAAAATCCTGACAACCTCAGTCTTGTATGTACTCTACAACTGAGTGTCGACAGTTTCCCTGATGAGACTGGGAACAGGAAAGTAATCAGGAAACTCGTGCCGTGCTTTTAGAACACCAACCTAACCTTTTTTTTTAAAAAGAAACACACAATGTGCTGCAGTAAATCAACAGGTCAGGCAGCATCTCTGGAGAATATGCATGGGTGACGTTTCAGTTGCGACCCTTCTTTTATCTGAAGAAGGGTCCCGACCCTAAACGTCACCTATCCAAATTCTCCAGAGATGCTGCCTGACCTGCTGAGTTACCCCAGCACTTTGCGTTCATTATCTTTGTCCAACATCTGCAGCTCCTTCTGTCTCCATTTGGTATTTTGTTGTCCATTTTACCACATTTATGTTGTGCTTTGTTCTGAAGGATATTGCGTCCAGTTTCTCGACTTTAGTTTAGTTTAGAGATACAGTGCGGAAACAGGCCCTTCGGCCCATCGAGTCCACGCCGTCCTCACGCAGTAACTGCACATACTAGGGGCAATTTACAATAATACCAGGCCAGTTAACCTACAAACCTGTACATCTTCGGAGTGCGGGAGGAAACCGGAGATCCCGGAGGATACAAAAGCAGGTCACGAGGAGAACGTACAAACTCCGTCCAGACAGCACCCGTAGTCAGGATCAAACCCGGGTCTCTGGCGCTGTAAGGCAGCAACGCTACCGCTGCGCCATTGTGCCGCCATTATTGTTGCTGTTTGGTCCTCTTCTCTTCTGTGTGTGCTGGGCTAAGTGGCTGGCTTTCCGTGTAAAATGTGAGTTTAATATTGGTCGGAAATGATAAAGTAAGAGCTGGCAATACAGTTGATGTGCACATTATTGACTCTCAGTCAGACTCTACATTGTAATTCATGTACCTCTGCAGCGGGGGAGGGAAGGATATTTCAAGTCACCTCTTTCTGCAGATGTTTCGTGGAAAAGTGAACATATCTGGGCTAACTTGCATCTACCTGCTGCAGGGGCAGTTCCTGCAAGCATCTCATGTGGAGGAAATTCACTGGTAATCAAGTTACAACTCTCAGCCACCTCCTGTGCGGATGACTCCTGCAAATACCATGCCAAGATCACATTGGAATTTTAACCCTTGGGCCATGAATTCTTATCCAGGCTTGTCATGAGACTAAGGTACACAAAAATGCTGGAGAAACTCAGCGGGTGCAGCAGCATCTATGGAGCGAAGGAAATAGGTAACGTTTCGGGCCGAAACCCTTCTTCAAACTGATAGGGGGTGGGGAGAAGAAAGGAAAAAAGGAAAAATGCGGAGGAGGAGCCCGAGGGCTGGGGGAGGGGAGGAGACAACCAGATGGCTGATGAAGGGGAGGGGACAGCAAGGGCTAGCAGAATTGGGAGAATTCAATGTTCAAACCCCCAGGATGTAGACTGCCCAAGCGGAATATGAGGTGCATTTCCTCCAATTTACGGTGTTGCTCGCTGTGGCCATGGAGGAGACCCAGGACAGAGAGGTCAGATACGGAATGGGAGGGGGAGTTGAAGTGCTGAGCCACCGGGAGTTCAGGTTGGTTATTGCGGACCGACCGGAGGTGTTCGGCGAAACGATCGCCAAGCCTCCGCTTGGTCTCACCGATGTAGATCAGCTGGCATCTAGAGCAGCGAATGCAATAGATGAGGTTGGAGGAGATGCAGGTGAACCTCTGTCGCACCTGGAACGACTGCTTGGGTCCTTGAATGGAGTGGAGGGGGGAGGTGAAGGGACAAGTGTTGCATCTCTTGCGGTTGCAAGGGAAAGTACCCGGGGAGGGGGTGGTATGGGAGGGAAGGGAAGAATTGACAAGGAAGTTACGGAGGGAGCGGTCTTTGCGGAAGGCAGACATGGGGGGAGATGGGAAGATGTGGCGAGTGGTGGGGTCACGTTGGAGGTGGCGAAACTGACGGAGGATCACTTGTTGTATGTGACGGCTGGTGGGGTGAAAGGTGAGGACTAGGGGGACTCTGCCCTTGTTGTGAGTGGGGGGATGGGGAGAGAGAGCAGTGTTGCGGGGTATGGCAGAGACCCTGGTGCGAGCCTCATCTATGGTGGAGGAGGGGAACCCCCGTTCCCTGAAGAATGAGGACATTTCAGTTGTCATGAGACTATTCTTCTATCACCCTGCTAATGGAATGTGAGTTTGGGCAGAGTTCCCAGCTCAATTCTGAGTGTGTCCAACTCATATTGGGCAATTCTTAATTGTCATCTCATTCAAGACAGAATATAAACAAATTATTTTGGAAATGGAGAAATCTATACTGGATATACTGTAGAAAGTGGTGCCCTCATGGAATTGAGCTCAGTGCGATGTCAGTTACTGTGAGCAGTTTTGGGCCCCATATCTGAGGAGGGATGAGAGCTGGTGTTGGAGAGGCCCCAGAGGAGGTTTACATAAAAGGATGAGGGGGAAACCTCATTGAAACTTACTGAATAGTGAAAGGCCTGGATAGAGTGGATGTGGAGCAGATGTTTCCACTAGAGGGAGAGTCTGGGACCAGAGGGCACAGCCTTGGAATAAAAGGGCGTTCCTTTAGAAAGGAGATAACAAAGAATTTCTTTAGTCAGAGGGCGGTGAATCTGTGGAATTGTTTGCCAGAGATGGCTGTGGAGGCCAGGTCAATGGGTATTTTTTAAGCGGAGATTGTTATGTTCAGGATGAATGCGGTTGAGAGAGATAGATCAGCCATGATTGAATGGCGTAGTAGACTAGATGGGCCGAATGGCCTAATTCTGCTTCTATGACGAATGAACTTATGTCTTTGAATAAGGTACCAAATCATCCTACATGGTTATTAACTCAACACTTACCGTATTTCCCGGCAATGAAGACGCTATTTATTACCTGAAAATAAGGCCCGAAAATTTACCTGCTTCTTGGAGGCCGAAGGTTAGATTGTTAGCCAAGAAAGACAGACTTGGCTATCCCTCAGCACAGGGACAGCACCGCTGGGGAGGGAAGGGGGGGGGGGGGGGGGGGGGGGGAGAGTGCCTTCCACAGCGTGTGGAGAGTCTGGCCCGAGTCAGCACGGCTGGGCCGCCAGGGGTAAAGTGGGTGGTCATTGCCGTGAAATACGGTAAGTCTCACAATAAGTCAAGTCAAGTCAAGTCACATTATTATAAAGCACATTAAAAAACAACTCTCGTTGGCCAAAGTGCTTTACATTTGTTATAAGAATAGTATAAACAAACAAACTACATACATATATACATGTAGCCCTCGCTCAGAGGACAATAAGATAAACATTTCCAATTTTCCATCAGATAATTAATTTCACACTTTTCATACAACAAGTGCGTTGATGGTTTTCAACTGAGAACACATGCTATTAAATCAGATAAAAATCATTGCTTTATTCTACAAGGGAACTTGCTCTAACGTTTTTCGTTTAGTTTAGTTGTACAGGGCGGAAATGGGCCCTTTGGCCCACCAAGTCCGCACTGACTTAACGATTCCCGCACACTAACACTATCCTACACACACTAGGGACATTTTACAATTTTACCAAGCCAATTAAACTACAAACCTGTACGTCTTTGGAGTGTGGGAGGAATCCGGGGAGAAACTATCCATACAGGCAGCACCCGTAGTCAGGATCGAACCCGGGTCTCTAGCGCTGTTAGGCAGCAACTCTACCACTGCGCCATCGTGACGTTGCCAGATCTGGGAATGTAATCTGCTGACTGGGTGAAGAGATTGGAAATAACTATTCATCTTCACAGTACTGTTATCTTTGAGCATGGAATTTGCATCCACCTTCCCAAAATAGTGCTCTCAAGAGTTTTTAGATTCCAAGCCGAAGGAGTGAAATTAATCTCACTAGTGGTGACATGAGAGCTAACAGCAGCCTTCAACAGAAGTAAAAGACAACATCATATCGTATCCGTTGAAGCTTTTTGCCTGGTGGGTAACGTGGCAGCCAAGTTACACAAACATCCTGTGACATTGAAACCACCCTCCTTGACCAATCTTTCCATGAAATCCTGATGAGATCTGAACAAGTTCTCTCAATCACAGTTGCGAGGGAGTTTGTGAGGATTATCTGACTGCGCAATGTTAGTCGGGTGTGATGACTACTGCATCCACTGAGGCCCATTCCTGAGAGGAATAGATCAGGTCGACGTACAGAGTTACTCGCCCAGCATAGGGGCATCGAGAACCAGAGGGCAAAGTGAGGGAGGAAAGAATTAACAGGAACCCGAGGAATAATCTTTTTACACACAGCATGGTGGGTGTATGAAACCCACAATCCCAGATTAAGATACATTTAGACAGGTACATGGATAGTACAGTTTTAGAAGGACATGGGCCAAATGCAGGCAGGTGGGACTAGTGTAGATGGGACTTAGGCGGGTGTGGGTAAGTTGGGCTGAAGGGCCTGTTTCCACGCCGTGATACTCTATGATTTCCATTTGTTGGTCAGAACAATTTATACCAAAGTTCGGCACAAAGTGCTGGAGTAACTCAACGGATCAGGCAGCATCTCTGGAGAAAAAGTATGGGTGACGTTTCAGGTCGGGGACCCTTCTTCGGACTGAAAGTTGGGGGAGGGAGAAGTGGGTGAAGAGATGGAGGTGAGAAAAGACCAGGACCAATCTGGGTCGGCCACAGAGGACCTCAGGCAGGGCAGTGCCTGGTAGGCCCATTAGGCTCGGAAGGTGTGGTCTCAAGAGGAAAACAACATGGAGAACCGTGGGACTGGTCTCGACCCGAAACGTCACCCATCTTTTTCCCCCAGAGATGCAGCCTGACTCGCTGAGTTACTCCAGCACTTTGTGCCTATCTTTAAGACAATGCCATGTTTCCTGAACAACATTACAACAGTCTGGGTCAAGTCTTTAGGGGGGGTGTGCTGGTGACCAGCTTGCCTGTGAATGATGAGGTTCACGTTGTGTGTTACAGGAGGGGCTGTAATAGTGGAAGGTTCAGGTGTTTGTGTACTATGACTTACCCATCAGCTAAACAATTCTTTGCCTTGGAGAAAACGGAATTGAACTGCTAAACTACAAAGTTATCCCAGGACATCTGATCAATAAAATAACATATGTACAATAGGTGCAGCATGGTGGCACAGCGGTAGAGTTGCTGCCTTACAGTGCCAGAGACCCGGGTTCAATCCTGACTACGGGTGCTGTCTGTACGGAGTTTGTACGTTCTCCCCGTGACCGCGTGGGTATTCACCAAGATCTCCCACAGTCCAAAGATGCACAGGTTTGTAGGTTAATTGTCTCAATATAGAGATGTAAAAATTGTCCCTAGTGTAGGATAGTGTTAATGTGCGTGGATCGCTGGTAGCAGGCGTACTCAGTGGGCCGTATGGCTTGTTTCCGTGCTGTGTCTCTAAAAATAGAAATAAATCTAAACAGTCCTCACATTGTTTGTAAGGAGTGATTGGAGTCTTTCCATTGATAGACATTTGTTGTGATTCATGTTAGTCGTTGATTTATAAGCTGAGTTGGGGTTTTTGCTCAGCATAAAATTTCAATGACCATGTGTTTTATACAGTCATACTGGAGCATTAGAGGACATGAGAAATTGTTTTGTGTCATTGTGTAGTGTCCTGGGCCCTCAAGCAATATTCACTGGAATATTCACACCTCATATTTCAGTGAAGCCCAGCGCAAATTGGAGGAACAACACCTCATATTTTGCTTGGGTAGTTTACACCCCAGCGGTATGAACATTGACTTCTCTAATTTCAGGTGGTCCTTGCTTTCTCACCTCCCCCTTCCCAGCTCTCCCACATAGCCTACTGTCTCCGCCTCTTCCTTTCTCCCCCCCCTCCCCCGACATCAGTCCGAAGAAGGGTCTCGACCCGAAACGTCACCTACTCCTTTTCTCCGTAGATGCTGCCTCACCTGCTGAGTTTCTCCAGCATTTTTTGTCTACTTTCACTGTAAACTGGTCTTTATGTCGATGTTGGTTGGGAAGCCTTGGAAACATAATGGCTGCTTTGTTTGCTCTGAGTAGCAACTGTTTGTCAGTCTGCCTCGAGAGCTTTAGGGATTTTTCTGATAAAGTGCTATATAAACAAGACACAAAGTGCTGGAGTCAGTGGTTATAAGGAGAAGGCAGGAGAATGGGGTTAACAGGGAAAGATAGAAAATCCATGATTGAATGGCGGAGTAGACTTGATGAGCCTAACGGCCTAATTCTGCTATCGCTTATGAAGCAGCAGCTCTGGAGCATGGATGGGTGATGTTTTGGGTTGGGAGCCTTCTTCAGACTCATGAATGTGAGTTTGTTGAGTGGGTCACTAACTTGTTTCAATGGGAAGGTGAGCTCAATTGACTGCTTACATATCAGGGTGAAAGGTGTGTCAAATTTGTGCTCTGCATCAGTGGGCCTGCTGGAGAGAGAAAAATCATCTTGGGTTATACATTATTAGATTATCATATCATGAGTTGTCATTGAGCAAGGCTGTGTTGCATTTGTGGCACAGTTACATAATTTACTAAACTGCCTAAGTTGAGGAAAAACACTTTGTGTGTGCGTGTATGTGGACCTGCATCTCAACACCAATTTAGTTTAGTGGAGACGCAAGGAACTGCAGATGCTGGTTTAGAAGAAATGACACGGTGCTGGAGTAACTCAGTGAGTCAGGCAGCATCAATGGAGAACATGGATACTATAGTTGACGTTTCGGGACAGTACAGCACAGGAGCAGGCCCTTTGACCCGAAATGTTTGTGCCGGACATGATGCCCAGCTGAGCTGACCTCGCCTACCTGCATGTGATCCATATCCCTCTAATCCCTGCACTATCATGTGCCTATCTAAAAGCCTCTTAACCATCATTATTTTATCTGCCTCCACCACCACCCCAGACAATGCATTCCAAGTCCCCACCACCCTCTGTGTTAAAAACAAACCTGCCCTGCATATCTCCATTAAACTTTCCCTCTCTCACCTTGTAGCTATGCCCTCTGGTGTTGGATATCTCCACCCTGGGAAGAACATGTACAGTGTACATGGATACAGTGAAGAGCTTGGTCTGCATACTATCCTGTCAAATCATACTATACATGAGTTCAATGGATGTTCTTCTGGAACAGCACGCAGCGAGTTACCATGTTCTAGCGCCATCTTGCAACTTTCAAGTGTTTGAAAAATCTGATCTTGGTCTAAGGAGATATCAGTTTCAGCTTAGTTTAGTGTCCTGTGTACTGAGGTACAATGGAAAGCTTTTGTCACGTGCTATCCAATCAGCGGTAAGACAATGAATGATTACATTTAACCATCTATAAATATAGTGTATAGATGATACATGATAAGAGGATAACGTTGCATGGTAAAGACAGCAAAGTCCGATCAAGGATAGCCCGAGGGTCATCAAAGAGGTAAACATAGAAAATAGGTGCAGGAGGAGGCCATTTGGCCCTTTGAGCCAGCACCGCCATTCATTGTGATCATGGCTGATCATCCACAATCAGTAACCCGTGCCTGCCTTCTTCCCATATCCTTTGATTCTGCAAACCCCTAGAGCTCTATCTAACTCTCTTTTAAATTCATCCAATGAATTGGCCTCTACTGCCTTCTGTGGCAGAGAATTCCACAAACTCACAAATCTGGGTGAAAAAGTTTTTTCTCATCTCAGTTTTATATGGCTTCCCCTTTATTCTTAGACTGTGGCCCCTAGTTCTGGACTCCCCCAACATTGGGAACATTTTTTCTGCATCTAGCTTGTCCAGTCCTTTTATAATGTTATATATTTCTATAAGGTACCCTCTCATCCTTCCAAATTCCAGTGAATATAAGCCCAGTCTTTGCAATCTTTCCTCATATGACAGTCCCACCATCCCGGGGATTAACCTCGTGAACCTATGCTGCACTGCCTCCTTCCTCAAATTAGGAGACCAAAACTGCACACAATACTCCAGATATGGTCTCACCAGGGCGCTGTACAACTGCAGAAGGACCTCTTTACTCCTATACTCAAATCCTCTCGTTATGAAGGCCAACATGCCATTAGCTTTCTTCACTGCCTGCTGTACCTGCATGTTTACTTTCAATGACTGGTGTACAAGGACACCCAGGTCTCGTTGCACTTCCCTTTTTCCTGATCTGACACCATTGAGATAATAATCGGCCTCCTTGTTCTTGCCGCCAAAGTGGATAACCTCACATTTATCTACATTATACTGCATCTGCCCACTCACTCAACCTGTCCAAGTCACCCTGCCACCTCCTAGCATCCTCTTCGCAGTTCACACTGCCACCCAGCTTTGTGTCATCTGCAAATTTGCTAGTGTTATTTTTAATTCAATCATCTAAATCATTAATATATATTGTAAATAGTTGTGGCCCCAGCATTGAGCCTTGCGGCACTCCACTCGCCACTGCCTGCCATTCTGACAGGGACCCGTTTATTCCTACTCTTTGTTTCCTGTCTATATTAATTTCACCTGTTTCTGCCTTCAATGGACCCACATTTATCTTTACTAATCTTTTTCTCTTAACATACCTAAAGAACCATTTATTATCCTTCGTTATATTCTTGGCCAGCTTCCCCTCGTACTTAATCTTTTCACCCCGTATTGCCCTTTTTGTTACCTTCTGTTGTCCTTTGAAAGTATCCCAATCCTCTGGCTTCCCGCTACTCTTTGCTATGTTATACACCTTTTCTTTTAGTTTTATTCCATCTCTAACTTCCCTTGTTGGCCACGGTTACCTCTTACTCCCCTTAGAATTTTTCTTCCACTTTAGAATGAAATGATTCTGCATCTCTTGGATTATGCCCAGAAATTCCTGCCATTGCTGTTCCACCGTCATTCCTGCTAGGATCCTTTTCCAGTCGATCTTGGCCAGCTCCTCTCTCATGCCTTCGTAGGTAGATAGTAGTTCAGCACTGCTCTCTAGAATGCAGATTCTCATTTTTAAGGCTTGGTGGCCTGGTGGCCCCGGATCGGTGAAACAGGCCTGGACCGGCCTAAGGCAATGCTGCCATCTCCTTCCACCGTCGCACCTTGCAGCTGCCGCAGGCTGTTCTCCATCCACCCGCTCACCCGGCTGCTGCAGGGCCTTTCGCCGTCAACACTGCGACCCCGTGACCTTCTGCCTCCTCCAGCTGCCACCCCTCATCCTCCAGTATACAAGGATAGAACTAGGAAAGGGGAGAAAATAGAGGAGCGTTCAGGAAATAACTGCGTGTCATGATCCTTAGTTTAAATGCGTTGAAGAATACAGAAAATCGAAAACATCGTTTCAAGGACGAGGGAGGGGAAACTTGGCTAAATTTAGATCAAACACTGCGCCAATGGTCGATCTCTGGCATGAAACTTGAAAGTGCAGGCGGCCTCCTGATTCGGTCTCCATGGCAACTGGGAGAGCAGAGGCTGTTGTGTCAGTCACTTGGCAACCAAGCATGCTTCCTTGCAATGGAGCTGCGCGCAGCATGCAGCCAGTGTCACTCAGCCACGTCCAGGCTCTGGGAGGGAGGGTTGAGATTGTGAAATAATTCACGAGGCTTGGCACTGTGGTCGTATCCAAGCACTTGGGCGCAATGCAAGCCGGCTTAAATAATTAACGACTGGCACAATCAGAGTGGAGACCGAGGCAGCGTAAAGTTCATGAGGAATAGGAGTAGAATTAGGCCATTCGCCCCATCAAGTATACTCTGACACTCAATCATGGCTGATCTATTCCTCCTAACCCCATTCTCCTGCCTTCTCCCCGTAACCTCTGACACCTGTACTAATCAAATATCTATCTGTCTCTGCCTTAAAAATATCCACTGACTTGGCCTCCACAGCTTTCTGTGGCAAAGAATTCCACAGATTCACCACACTCTGACTAAAGAAGGTCTCTGGATTTGCTCCGTGCGAAGCCAGGCTTTGATACCTCCCTTTGCTCTTCCCTGACGATGGCAACAAGAGCAAACTGAGCAGTGGCGTACCTCAGTCGTGGAGTCGTAAAGTTAAGCAGCACGTTAACAGGCCCTTTGACCCAACTCTCCACGCCAACCAAGTTGCCTAACCAAGTGAGTCGCACTTGCCTGTGTTTGGTCCGAAATCCTCCAAACTTTTCCCATTCACGGACCCTGCCCAAGTGCCCTTTAAATGTTGTAATGAAACAACATCTCTGCCAACTTATTCCACATGTCCAACACCCTCTCTGCCAAAACTTTATTCTTTAATTGGAAGAGAAATATGAAGACCATATCCATGAACTGATAGTTATATGTGCCTAGACAAAAATGCTGGAGAAACTCAGCGGGTGCGGCAGCGGGCGCGGCACCGGGTGCGGCACCCGCTGAGTTTCTCCGGCATTTTTGTCTACCTTAGATTTTTCAGCATCTGCAGTTCCTTCTTGAACAGTTATATGTGCTTAGCATCCTATACACCCCTTACGATGTATGCTCTAAAGGGTGCACATTCCTAGGACCACTGAGACCCCAACGTTCTCACTTCTCCCTCCAACCCCCCCTACCCCGATGGGCCTGTTCCCGCGCTGTATCTCTAATCTAAACTAAAATTAAGGTAGTCTATTCTGACTCGGAACCATAACATTCCGGCAGAACAAATCGTCTCAAATGCCCGTGATTTACCCAGATTATTTGCACAGTGTCAGCTTTGCTGAGTTGCTACCAAAGTGCTAAATAAGACCGATGACTATTTTGCAAGCCATGCAAGCTGTAACTGTTAATTTGATCTATTATTATCATCCTGCGAGTGTACTAACCTGCAATTAAGGGCACAGAACAACATCATACGTTGTGTTTTTCCCATGGGGATTGGAGGATTTTTTACTGCTTCGGGAATCATAGGCCACTTTCATCTCTGAAACCCAAAGATGAAATACGATACGATACCATAAACTTTATTCATCCCCGGAGCGAAAATACTCACATCTGTTGTGCCCATGATCACAGTCCTTATTGTAGCTGAAAAAAAGAGAACAGGAAGAACTCAACGGGTCAGGCAGCATCTGTCGAAGAAAATGGATAGTCAACGTTTGGGGTCAAGAATGTTGACTGTCAGTCGAGATGCAGGGTCTCGATCCAGAACATTGACTGGCCATTTCCCAGATGCTGCCTGACCTTCTGAGTATTTGTCAACTGCTCTCCTTTTGTTTTTGATACAGATTCCAGCGGTCACTTGTACCTCCACAGTCTTATTGTATTGACTTCAATAGAGTGCAGATTGCCTTTATATAAATTGTCATATTCTGATGTGGTTCTGCAAGGATATATTGATTCACTGTTGAACAATGAAGACTAAGTATTTATCTGGTTTTAGCTTTAGTTTTAGAAATACAGTAAGGAAACAGGCACCTCAGCCCATTGAGCCCACACTGACTAACGATCACCCATACACTAATTCTATCCAACACACTAGGGACAATTTTACAGAAGCCATTTAACCTCCAATCCTGAACGCCTTTGGAGTGCAAGAGGAAACCGTAGCACCCGGAGAAAACCCACGCAGTCACAGAGAGAACGTACAATCTATGTATAGACAGCATCCGTAGTCGGGATTGCACCCGGATCTCTGGCACTGTAAAGGTTCCAAAGGTCTTTTATTGTCACATGTACCAATTAAGATACAGTGATATGCGAATTACCATACAGCCCATATGAAAAAAAAGCAACAAGACACACAACTACATAAAAGTTAACATAAACATCCACCACAGTGGATTCCCCACATTCCTCACTGTATGCAAGGCAATAAAGTCCAATCTTCTTCCTCTTTATTCTCCTGTGATTGGGACAGTCGAACCATCTGTCGGGGCGATCGAAGCTCTCGTAACCGCCGGTCGGAGCCCCCCGGGTTCGGGCAATCGAAGCTCCCGTGTCGGGGCGATCGAAGCTCCCACGTCAGGGTGGTCGAAGCTCCTGCGGCTTGGAGCTCCCGAAGTCGGTCTATAACCAGAGACGGCGAGCCCCACGATGTTAAAGTCCGTTGGCTCCCGCGGTTAGAGCTCTGAGGTCGATCCCTGGCAAAGGGATGGCAAGTCCGCAGGCTCCAGCGGTTGGAGCTCCCGAAGTCGGTCTCCAGCAAAGGCTGCAGCGCGGACTGAGATATAATACGGAAAAAAATCGCATCTCCGTCGAGGTGAGAGATTAAAATAAAGTTTCCCCCCCCCACCCCCACTCCCCACATAAAACAAGCTAAAAAAACACTAAAAACCTGCATTTAACACATGCTATTAAAACAACAGACAGGGACAGACAGACGAGGCAGCCATTGCTGGCGCCACCCAGGCAGCAACTCTACCGCTTCGCCACTGTGCTGTCCGTTGGGAGAATGTTTTCATCTTTGTATCGACTTGTTGATCCCATCTTATGCTGAGATTAAACACTTGCCATCTGCTTTCAGATTACCAGCGGCTGATGACAGTGGCTGAGGGGATTACGGCTCTTCTCTTCCCCTTCCAGTGGCAACATGTGTACGTCCCCATCCTCCCGGCCTCCCTCCTGCACTTTCTCGACGCTCCAGTTCCCTACCTGATGGGCTTGCAGTCCAAGGAACCCAATGACCGGTCCAAGTTGGAGCTTGCACAGGAGGTAAGAATCGGAGCGTAGCTCCACACACAGTTGGGTGAGTGAGGAACTTGCCGCACTCATCCAAACTCCATAGGAAGAGTGGTCAGCACGGGCTGGAGACATTGTGGAGTTGGGCTGACTGGGAAAGCTGCAATGAAAAGTCAATAGAACTAATGCTCTGGAGCACCTTGGACCATACGACCATATACACTCAGCTCCAGTCTCTTACTGCCCTCCACCAGTTTCTAGTGCTAAGCTAATCTGTATAATAACATGGAATGATAGTGGATGTAGGCCATTTGGCCCCTTTGTCATTCAATAAGAACATGACTGATCATTTACCTCTGTGCCATTTTCCTGCATTAAATCTCATTCTCTTCATATTCAAAAATCTATCCATCTCCATCTTAAATAACCTCTGCAACTGAGTCTACAGCCCTCCTGGGTCAAGAATTCCAAAGATGCATCACCATCTGGGTGAAGAAATGTCTTATCTTCTCTGTCACATATGACTGGCTTCTTATTTTAAGATGGTGATACCTGGACCCAGATACTGGAGGAGCCAAGGAATTACCACCTGCGTCTACCCTGCCATGTCCCTTTTGTATCTTGTACGTGTCTTCTATACTTTAGAGAGTTTAGGCCCAGTCTGATTAATCTCTCTCTACAGAATAATCTCCCAACCTCAATTGCAAGAAAAAGATCCAGAAGAACCTTGGTGCCATTCCTTCAGTTACATGTTTATATTCTTCCTTAGAAAGGGAGATTGGTCCGGCACATAATATTCCACGTGCACACTGGGTGGAATATAATTTGGAAAAGACACCTTCACTCTCATACTCTTGCAATAACGGGGAAACTTATCATTTACCTTCCCAATTGGTAATCCTGCACATCAACTTTCAATGGTTTGGGCCCTTAGAGACCCAGGATCTTCAATACCAACATCTTTCAATCTTTCACCATTTAAACAAAGCACATCACTTTCTTTGATCTTTTTCCACCAAAAAAAGATTGACCTCATTTTTTTCCTCATTATGTCCCATCTACCATATCCTTGCCCATTCTTTTAATGCTGCATTTAGCTCTCTGAAGTCTCTGCATCCACCTCACAGCCCACTTTGACAGACAAGATGTGTAGGAAGGAACTGCAGATGCTGGTTTACACCGAAGGTAGACACAAAATGCTGGAGTAACTCAGCGGGACAGGCAGCATCTTTGGATAGCAGGAATGGGTGACGTTTCGGGTCGAGATCCTTCTTCAGACCTAGTTAGGGGAGAGGGAGACACAGAGATATGGAAGGGTAAGGTGTGAAAACGAGACATCAAAGGGGGATGAGGATCAAGGAAAATGTTGAATAGATCGTTGTTAGCTCGGGGAAGGCGACAACGAAGCATACAAAGATAAAATTTAATCAGGAGGACAGTCAGACTGGTCGGAGAACCAGGATGGGGAGGGATGGAGAGAGAGGGAAAGCAAGGGTTACTTGAAGTTAGAGAAGTCAATATTCCGCTGGGTTGCACGCTGCCCAAGCGAAATGACAACTTTGTTTCATTAGCAGATTTGTATATTCACTCCCAAGCACATCAGTGTCTCCTCACGCACTATTGATCTGTGTGCAGCATAGTGATGGGATGTAAATTTGTGTACTGTGGAGATTTATTGGCAGCCATTGTAAGGGTTTCCTGTACAGTGTAAGAACCTGAGTAGAGAAAGATTGCCACTTTCACCTTTACAATTATAATTGGGACAGGTCAACATCCCCTCACATGTACACGGAAGAGAAGCATTCATGATCTCCGCACTTCATCCTCATCAAAGTGGGTACTCTTTTAACACAAAGGTTAGTGGAAACTGTGTCATTCACTCTGTAAGATTCACGCTGAAGGATAGTTGGTAACGTATACCTATAGAGCTAATAAAACAAAGAAATACTGGAAATGCTCAACAGGCACTTGAGAAAAAACTTACATGGTGAAAAGCGGTTTTCTCTGCCGAGGCAGATAGATTCTGGAAGCTACCACGCTGACAAGTGCCAATGTAGGATGAACAATCGGTCACATACTACAGTCCTTAAAGCGGTACTAGCCAATATTGCTTATGCTACAGGACCTAAAACTTGCATTCCCTACCATTCAAACGAACTGACTAGAAAACCCAATTGAAAATGTTCAGGCTTGGATTGATGGATCTCGGTTAAAGTAGGAATGTCAAGGGATGTTGATCAAAGGCAGTAATTGGAATTGGGTCCTGATCAACGGTGAACTCATTAATGAGGCAGAAATGGGCTAAAAAACCCACAGATGTTCCCAATTTTGAGGGGATGATTTCCTCAAAACCCAGTTTGGCGATGCACGTGCTCGGTTTGTTACCCTGACAACTGCACAACTTGCCTGATGAAGAGACTAGATCCGTAGGTTGACGATGCACGCTGCGTCTTGTACTTGATGTCACTGCTCCATTGGAGCCATCACCTGGTTCTCCAGCCACAATGATCTGCTGGTGGGTAACATGCTTATTACACCTGGACTGCAATGCAAAAAAACAGCACCAGTACCCGCTAAATGAATGGCTTAAATCGAGCCAGGATTAACTGCTCCATGCCACCTGTTAAAATTCTCACATCCTTGATAACTGTTTAGCATTTCGTTGACTGACTATTTTGAGGTTGATGTGTGAAGTATTTTAAGTAGCATTGATTGCCTTGAAGTTTTAACCTTTTAATGTAGTGGGGTTACCAATGTAGAGTATATGATATAGACTAATGCACGAAAAACTGAGAATCTGAAAATCTGCATTAGCCTTATCTTATGATAATTATCATGTGATAATTATCATGTGATGTTTGCGGTTCTCCCTCCCAACTCACCTGGGCCCAATTTCCCACACTCCCACATGTAAGAATTTCATTGTTCCGTTTCGGGACCCAATCATAATGAAACACGATTGATCCTTGACTTGACTCATTGTCTCTTTGAACTTTGAAAGAGTTTCTCTGGAAAAATTAAGACAATGTAGTGCGAAATCTAAAAAAAGTTAATTAAGGGCGTGTTGGGATATTAATGGTGGTAACATCAATAATCTGGATAATCTGATAGTCGCCTGCCACAATGTCCCAAATGTGATGGATTATCAGAGTTCTAATGTAAGATGTTATGCTGAGGTCTTGCAAGGCACCTTATCTGGGTGTCAAAGACCCCGTAATGCTGGAGTTTTTTTCCGAGGTACCTTGGCCAACATTCCTCTTTCAACACCACCAAATACCAATGATTTTTGCTTCCAGTGTTTGTTGGGTGCAAGTCGGTAGTCGTGTTTTTCCTATAACGACTGCTGCCAAAAGAAAAATCATTGGCGGAGGACCAATCTGGGACATCACAAGGATGTGGTATGGTGTCATGTAACGCAAATTCACTTTTTCTTACTGCGAAAAGCTCTTTGCAGCAAAGTGTCAGCTTCAGTTACAAGTAATTTAACCGAGAATCCCTCATGCTAGTCACATTTGGAAGAGTGAGCTCTTAACTCTTCATATCCTGATGAAGTTATCAATCATGGGTCGTGTGATGTGTGCTCTTGTACGCTACAATGTGCAGTGAATGGGCATCTTGAGCATCTTGATCTTGAGATCAAGAACAATACAAAACAGAACATTGGGGTGCTTGGCACTGTGGCTGTGTACTGGTTAATGACTAATGAGTTAAGCATTTATTGTGATGGGGTTTTAGCACAGAAAGAGTAGCAATCTGGCAGTGTCGGACAGGAGCTTCAGGCTAGTTGACAAGGAAACAAGGGCTAAAGTTTAAACGAATATGCCTCCTTCAAGCCCATTTTCATGTTGAGAATTGCTTTCTGTTCATTTTACAGCACGATGTGAATGGGTTCATGTTCCAAAGGTCTTTCTATTGCAAGCACTTGGTGTGTATTCACAAAGCTGAAAACTAGTGACAGCTTTATAAAGGAGTTTGTCAGTGATCAGTGGGTTCTTCAACTATTGTGCATTGTCAAAAGTCAAGTCTTTCACTCTGGTAGCCAAACAGCGATCCCCGCGGTAAATTATGGTTGATGGTAAATTATATCTTCATTTACTTTCCCTGGTTCTGAAACATCCCTGGAGACCCTCTGGACCTATACTCCGTTAACATAGAATGCTAAAGGGTGAAACACTAGTTGAGTACTTTAAATAAGGTTAAAAAAATTGACGGGGTGGAGAAAGTTTTCTTTGAAAAGTGAGTTGGAACGAGGAGACAATCTTAAAATGAGAACCAAGCCTCTCCGGGGGGTGCTGTAAAAAGTAGTTTACCATTCAGAACTCAGTGCCTCAATGATGTTGAGGCAAAATCCCTAATATGAAATGTCTGAGCACAGCTGATTAATTTTTGTAAGACAAATGGATAAGAGCTATGGAAACGTGAGTGGCATGCAGCCTGCATTGCATGCAAACTGAAAGAGACTTGCATTCAGTTGATGCTGAGTACTACCCTGCAAATAGACATTCACACCGTGTTCCGATGCAGCACAGAACGCCACTGCAGAGAAAAATCAACGACACGCATTGTATATTCTTAGTGACACACTGTTCAATTGAAACATGCTTGTGTCCAACCTGCTGCGAACATACAACCTCTTGATCCCTGGATCGAGGGACAGTGTTGGCCTGAGGTTCTAATCTGAAGATTAATGCACTTTGTTCTCAATTAACCTTTGGTAGTTTAGCTAAGGCATACTAATTGACATTGGGTACAGCGACTACAGGCAGAAACCCGACACTTACTTCTCAAATAATCATAGAGCCGTACAGCGTAGAAACAGGCCCTTTGGCCCAACTTAATCAACGTGTCCCATCTACACCAGTGCTACCTGCCTGCGTTTGGCCCATATATATCCCTCTAAACCTATCCATGTCTAAATGTTTCAAATGTTGCAATAGTCCCAGCTTCAACTACCTCCTCTGGCAGCTCGTTCCATACACCCACCACCCTTTGTGTGAAAAGGTTACCCCACAGGTTCCTATTAAATCTTTCCCCCCCCTCACTGTAAACCTATAGATGCCTTCTGGTTCTCGATTCCTCTTCTCCGGGCAAGAGACTCTATGCATCTGACCGCGACACAAAACGCCGCAGAAGTTATGAGCACACGAGGACAACTCGGAGGCTTATCTCTGGCAGTTCCATTTACTGTCACTCCAAGGTTCATATTCACTATAATATTTAATGCAATGTATTAAAAAAACGGATTTAAAAACAAATCTATGGCTTGGCTGTTAATTGGCGGATCAGCTACAATGATGTAACGTTTAATGATGTTCCAAGGGACCTTCAGTGACTTCTGGTCCACAAAATCTCTTAAGACAAGCAAATAAATGTACTGGCAGCACATACAGCGGTACAGTTCAGAGAATCGTGTGACAGAGTTATCCCTGCAATAGACACACCATGGGCTGGCTCAGTGCTACTTTGGGCATGTACATTAAAGCTTCTGGATTGTGCGAAGGCAGTTTCACTGCAGTGTGTGTCACTGATCCAATTCACGCTTGATTTCCAGCATTGTATGTAGCTGTAAACTCAATATATTGAAGAAATCCTTGTTGCCAGCCCACAGTTCAACGCGAAGAGCACTGGAGTGAAGTGTGTCACAGGATAAATCAGCTACAGTTTAATCAATGATGTGACTAGATGATATAAAGCGGTGAGAAAGTAAATTATTGACAATGGGGAAGTCCTGTCATGGGACAACGCTGGGCAATTAATCTCCCGTTCAGCTCCGACATTTCGCTTGCTGAACAGATGCCAGGTATCCACTGGGCTCTCGGATGAATGTCCTTTAAAAGTGAAAAGTGAAAACAGGAATCACGTACTAGCAAGTTAGGTATCCAAAGACAGCCTGACCTTGAGCTCACTTGTAATCTGCAGGGAAGTACCGTCCAGTAGGAAGCTCCAGGCTCAATCAGAGCTGGGATTCCTGCCGGGCTGTTTCTTCCCCATAAAACTGCAACATTCCTACCTCTGTCCAGGGATCACTGAGCACATCGTAGACTGGCGACTGGTTCAGTTCATTGTCATGTGTACCGAGGTACAGTGAAAAGCTTTTGTTGCGTGCTAACCAGCCAGCGGAAAGACAATCCATGATTACAATCGAGCCATCCACAGTGTACAGACACATGTGTAAGAAAGAATTGCAGATGCTGGTTTAAATTAAAGGTAGACACTAAATGCTGGAATAACTCAGCGGGTGAGGCAGCATCTCAGGAGAGAAGGCCCGAAACGTCGCCCATTCCTTCTCTCCAGAGATGCTGCCTCGCCCGCTGAGTTACTCCAGCATTTTGTGTGTACAGATACATGATATGGGAATAATGTTTGTGGGGCTCGTTTCCTTAATGGACAGAGAGTTAGGGGGAAAGGAAGGTGCGCGGACAGAGTTTAGTTTATCACCACAATCTCTATTAATCAGTTAGAAAAAAACCCAGCAAGACTTGGCTGTCTACCAAGACTCGGCCAGCTTATTTGTGCCAACCCACCTCTGCCCAGTGACTGGCTCAATACTGGAACTTACATTTGCCTTGACGCTGCTTAAAGTGACCCATTCATTGATTGCTTCCAACATAGACAAGATAATTGGATACACAAGTGGCACAGTGGTGCAGCGGTAGACTTGCTGCCTTACAGCGCCAGAGACCCATGTTTGATACTGACTATGGGTGCCGTCAGTACGGAGTTTGTACGTTCTCCTCGTGACCTGCGTGGGTTTTCCCCGTGTGCTCCAATTTCCTCCCACATTCCAAAGATGTACAGGTTTGTAGGTTAATTGGCTTCTGTATATTGTAAATTGTCCCCAGTGTGTACAGTCGGCACGAACTCGGTAGGCCGAAGGGCCTGTTTCCACGCTGTATCTCTTCAAAAGAAACATAAACGCAAACACACAAATTAGGAGCAAGATGAAACTACTCAGCCCCTCATGCCTGCGCCGCCATTTAATAGATCATAGCCGTCCAGTTCAAAAGAAAATGTGCATTTAAACGTTAAATAAATAATTAAGCCAGATTGAAGTTGAGGCCATCACTGGACAAGTCTGCGTTCCAACGAAACAACCAGCCGACAATTGCAAAATATTTTAACATAGGCAACAAGTCATTTTTGTCTGCCACTCACACACAGGATAAGGCTGCAATATTTATGATGAAACTAGACTACATTTATTTCATACTTTGTTGGTCTTTTCCCAGTCTGGGTTTATTTTCAATCTTTATGTTACTTCGGCTGTACATTTTCTTCGCACGATAGTGAAGTGGTTACGGAAACACAGGAAAGGAAGAAAGCCATTCAGCCTCTTGAGCCTCTTTTACTTTTCAAATGGATCACAAACAGGGATCTGTGAAGAAGAGATTTAGGGGGTAATGAAAGGGGAGTAAGCAGTTACTAATGACGTTTGGGGGATATTGAGTGGGGAGTAGTCAATAACTAAGAAGAATCTGCCTAAAAGACAGTGGATGCTTTGAACAGCTGGTATGGACCATCTAAGTTCCACATGGGACAGAACAGTGGTTAAGCTGGCAAACGTGCTGCCTCACAGTGCCAGAGACCCGGGTTCGATCCTGACCTGGGATGCTGTCTGTGTGGACTTTGCACGTTCTCACTGTGACTGTGTGGGTTTCCTCCAGGTGCTCCGGTTTCATCCCACATCCCAAAGACCAGTGGGTTTGTAGGTTTATTGGCATCTGTAAAATTGCCCCTAGAGGGATAATGTAACACTGCTGTGAGTGGGTGATCGATAGTCGGCATGGACTCTGTGGGCTGAAGGGCCTGTTTCCATGTTGTATCTTTAACTCAGTCCAGGTCAGACCCTTGAGCTGGGGTCCAGTTCAGTATGTTGGCCTCGTACACACACAGAGCGATTGTGATACAAGACATTACTTGCTGGGTTATCTCACTGCAAATGTCCAGTGGTTTCTGTGTTGGTGGCACATGTGAATGAAGGACCTGGTACATAAATCCAGGTCTGCCACTGTTGCGTAGAAACAAGGAACTGCTGATGCTGATTTACAATCTGAAGAAGGGTCCTGACCCAAGTCGTCACCTGTCCATATTCTCCAGAGATGATATCTGTTCCGCTGATTTACTCAAGCACATTGTGTCTCCTTATGCTATTGATGCAGTAGGTGCACCCTGAAGTTATGGACCAAATTAGCTTGTTCTTAGCCAAGTTGTGTTAGAGCATAGAATGTCGAGATAAGTATGTTTGTTGTCTATTGTTCTTCAGTTACAACACAAAGCAGCTTACAGTGTGTATGCTTCAGGCAAGGTTGAGCTTATCCCTTCCCTGTGTTTGCGGTGGGGTTATGTGTGAGCGTGTCTTCATTCTTCACTTTGTGCTCAAGGCCGCACTTGGTGCTTGGATCTGTTTTGTTCCTAAAGTCAGAGAATTGGCTTGCGATTGAACTTGACAAGTAATAGAATCCAGCACTACGATGAGCATGGGTGGCACGGTGGCGCAGCGGTAGAGTTGCTGCTCGTGTATGAGAATACGGGTGCTGTCTGTGCGGGGTTTGTATGTTGTCCCCGTGACCTGCGTGGGTCTTCTCTGGGATCTCTGGTTTCCTCCCACACTCCAAAACTTACAGGTTAATTGACTTGGAAAAATTGTAAATTGTCCCTAGTGTGTGTAAGATAGCATTAGTGTGCAGGGATCGCTGGTTGGCGTGGACTCCGTGGGCCGAAGGGCCTGTTTCCGCTCTGTATCTCTAAGCTAATAATCTGCCAAGGGTGATTTACTCCATTCCTAGTTTTCCAACGTACCCTTCATCTATATAAATAATAACAAGGCTTTGATTGATAAGTATGGTCTGCTCTAAATCATGTGGAACTGATGTCTAATGACATCTCTTTTATCTTTCTTAATAAAGCAAGTCAGCATTCTGCATACAAGCTCCTTTTATATAAACATCATTGAATCGTATTTTTTAATCAATTTGCATCATTAATTCAACAAAAATCTGCTGCTGCGTTTGAAGAATTGAATTAGAATATATATTGATTAATATCTTGAGATCCATGTCAGCTGATCCATCACACTTCATCCGTGGCTCTCTCTCTCTCGCACAAATTTCCTGGCGAATTTGATTTTGTTCAAGCAAAAGATTGTTGGTTTGAAAATGTATTCATTATCATTATTTTCTCTCAGGCATGCTGCCAGGAAAATGAACCAATTGAGGTGGTGCGGCATATTTCTTGAAAGCATCTTCAGCCCGCGTAGAGTTTCGTTTTAGGTTAGAGATACAGCTCAGAAACAGGCTCTTCGGCCCACTGAGTCCGCGCTGACCAGCGATCCCCATACATTTACATCCTACACACTAGGGACAATTTATAATTATACCAAGCCTACAAATTAACCTACAAACCTGTACGTGTTTGGAGCATGGGAAGAAACCGGAGCACCCGGAGAAAAACCACGCGGTCACAGGGAGAATGAACAAACCTGTACAGACAGCACCCGTAGTCGGGATCGAACCCGGATCTCTGGCACTGGAAGACGGCAACACTACCGCTGCGCCACTGTGTCGCCCATTGATTTGATTGATTAGTTGATTAGAGCAAATCGGAAAGATCTGTTTCCCTTAGCTGAGGGATCAGAAATCAGGGGCATGGGTATATAGAACTGGCTGGAGGATTAGCGGGCTGAGCGCCAATGTTCTTGTAAATATGCTCTTCTAAAGCTTACCCCCCTAGTCTAGTTCAGTAAAAAACACTGACTCAAGCACTGGAACAACTAAACTTTATTTTTAGAATGAACAGCAAATTCCCCTATTCGATACCTAAACCACCGCGCGTTTGATCCTTGTCTCTGCCTGGCCAAGCCCTTCAGCCTCGTGCAAGCAGACACACTCCAAAAGGTTACGCAGTCTCAAGCGCTCCTCCGGAAGATCGTCATCGATCTAAGATGGGGCTACCTTTTATAGGTCCACGAACCTTGAGGGGCCGAACTACATCGGGGTGGTCTCTTTACAGTCCAATCAAACATATTAATTACATCAATACATTATTGACAGTTCCCCAAACCAATTACAGAGTCTTCCATACAATGTTTCTGGCAGAAGCTTCTGGAAGGAAGCTAACTAACTAAATAATGCAACATTTACCCTGGAACTCAAAACAATCCTGCCAGGGCTTAACACTTTGACCAATCAACAAACAGCAGGGTAACTGTCTTGCTACATTATTTACAATTCCTTTACAGCAACACAATCATATCAATGCATTTAAGTTTATTTACAGAGTTTTAATACATATTATCAATTAAGGGGAAATGAGGAGAACACCTGGATCTTTCACCATCCTGCATATCCATCTGAGGCTCAGACTGGTCGGCGCCATCCACAGCCTGTAAATTTCCACTGACAAAGGTTAAGCAATTCTGACAAATGCAGGGATCATCCATTTTATGGTGTCTTTAATTTGGTCAATATTAACATTCTCACCCAGAGCATGGATGGAATCTGGAGCTGAGGAATCACAACCGTTACCATGTTTAAATTGTGGTTTGCTATATACCTGAAGAGACGTGACCTGCATTGTCACCAACCTTTTACTGCAACGTACAATCAGGCTGGACAGTTCTTTCTGATCCAGCACAATAGGCTGAATGGCCTCCTCCTGTGTCATAAAAATATTATGATTCTTTAAAACATCTCTAATTCATTCCTTGATATGAGCTAAAAAGAGCATACCATTACTTTTTCAGCCTCTATTTCTTTTTGAAGATGTAATTCTAAGGCCTATCATCTGTTTTAAGCCTGGGTCTTAAGTTTAATGGTCCTTTCCAATCTTCTGTCTCTTGCCATCCAGGCCAACTCTTGCCATTCAGGCCTGCTCACCTTGTACGCTCCCTAATCCTAACCTCAATCCGTTCCTGATGGTTGCACTGAAAATGAACGACTGTCATCAAAACTTCACAATAGCTGGGAGGCTAACATTGGAAGTGGGAGTTTGACACATTTTACACTATTCGATGGACAGCGTGGACTCGGTGGGCCGAAGGGCCTGTTTCATTGCTGTATCTCTAAACGCTGAACGAGCCAGGCTTACCTGAAAAGAAGAGTAATGTAGAATTGAGATAGTGCAAAGTTGGTGCTAAATGATCCACACCCTTATTGTTCTTTTTGTTGATCAACTCCAAAGGAATCCAAGGTTCAGTCCTTCATCGTCCGGTCCGCACCTAATTGCCAGAAATATTAATGCAGCTTTGCCTCTTTCTGGCTTGAACATTGTGTGACCATTTACATAAACCAACCAAATTAAAACATCATCTTAAAACAAAAAGTAACTGCTAACCCTAGAGGCTCGCAATTAATTCTGAAACCTAATTCTGTGCTGGCATTTCCAGTTAACTAATGAGATCACAAAAGGTTGTAGGTAGGAACTGCAGATGCTGGTTTTAAACCGAAGATAGACACATAATTCTGGAATAACTCAGCGGGACAGGCAGCATCTCTGGAGAGATAGAATGGGTGACGTTTTGGGTCGAGACCGTTCTTCAGATTGTTTGTGGCAGCTTTAAAGAGCCAAGCAGACGCCGCCTGCAAAACCAGACATACCCCCAGAACACATTCATCACCAATCCGTTAATGTTGCTCGTTTGTGGGTTCAAGGAGACTTTTGCAATGAAGCTGTTTGTTTTTTTATATCGTTCGAGGGTGCTGCCACGCATGCCTGAGAAGATTTAAATATTTTTTTAAATTTATAAAAGAAGACTTATGAAACCAGTGAAATTAGCAAATAGTTCCGAGTAACTTTAAATAGTAAATTTCACCAAGCCAAGACTGAAAGTCTGACTGAAATTTCCCGTGATTTTCAGTCTGAAGAAGAGACTCGACCTGAAACGTCACCCATTTTTTCTCTCCAGAGATGCTGCCAGAGACGCCGAGTTACTCCGGCATTTTGTGTCTATCTTCAGATCATAAAAGGGAATGGCTGGTCAAATAGATTTAGTATGTTGCTTTTGGTGGTTAGAATGGGATATTTAATTTTTTTGTTTAGTGTAGTCTATTATTGTGAGAACCGAGTACAGTGAGAACCTTTTTTGTCATGTACTATCCAGTCAACGAAAAGACTGTTCATGATTACAATCAAGCCGTCCACAATATACAGACACGGGAAAAAGGGTTTATTATTGAGTGCACGATAAAGTAATAATTAATGACAGGTCAAAGGTTTCCAATGAAGTGGATGGGAGGTCAGGACCACACACTAGTTAGTGAGAGGACGGTTCAATTGCCTGATAAAAGCTAGGAAGAAACTAATCCTGAAACTGGAGGTATGCGTTTTCAAACTTCTCAGTAACTTTCTAAATGAAGGCAAGCATGCCAAAAGCCTTCTTCACCACTCTATCCACCTGACTTACCACTTTTGGGGAACTGTGCACTCCACTCTCTGAGAGCCGATGTGGCACTGTTTTTTCATCTCATTGAGGGGAATGGTACCCACAACCAAGGCATTGCAAGTGTTTGAATGCAAATACCAAAAAGGCACATATTGTAAGGACCCAATACGTGAGATTCTTTCGACGTCCCTTTCCTTCTGGACTTCAATGTTTTTTCTTTGCACTAAATGTGTGGGTTTTCCCCCAGTGCTCCAATTACTTCCCACACTCCAAAGACGTACAGGTTTGTAGCTTAATTGTGTTCGTTAAAAAAAAGATTATCAATTGGCTCTCGTGTGTAGGATGGTGCTGGTGTACTGGGATTGTCGTTCGGCGCGGCCTTGGTGTGCCGGGGACCTGTTTGTTTCCACACGGTATCTCTAAACTAAACTAAGCTAAGATTGCCTCACTGATATGTATGAACAGTATATCTGAAGAATTGAATTTAGTTTAGTTTAGAGATACAACATCATGGAAACAGGCCCTTTGACCCACCGAGTCCGTGCCGACCAGTGATCCTGGCCATTAACACTATTCAACACACGCCAGGGACAATTTACAATGATACCAAACCATTTAAACTACAAATCTGTATGCCTTTGGAGTGTGGGAGGAAACGGAGCTCCCGTAGAAAACCCACGCAGGTTACGGGCGAACGTACAAACTCCGTACAGATAGCACCTGTAGACATGATCGAACCTGGGTCTCTGGCGCTGTAGGCAGCAACTCTACCGTTGTGCCACCGTGCTACCCAAAATTGAGGAACGGTATCCTCCACAAGTCAGGCATTCTCATGAGGTCTTTGGGTGTTTAATGTTGGGTTGCAGTAGGATGATATATGGTTGCTTCGAGACTCTCGGTCTTGTGTGAAGCCTATACTCTTGATGCTTCATCTTATTGATGGCGATCTCTTGATCTCTGCCAGAAATGTATGTCTGTGGATGTTAAATGAGAGGAGAAAACCAATTTAGATGCACCTGTGTGTTGCTGAACACGCCGAATCACACAATCAAAACTCTGCAAGGGTAATGGGTATATGAGGGAGAAATATTGCCGTGAGTCCTCGTATCTTTGCACCTGGGCCCACAATAAGAGTCAGCATTCAGTCGGGAATGTTTTTAGCTTTTTTAGTTTAAGAAATACAGCACAGAAACAGGCCCTTCGGCCTACAGAATCCGCGCCGACCAGCGATCCCCACACACTAGCACTATCCTACACACACTGGGGACAATTTACAGTTTTACCAAGCCCGTTACCTTACAAACCTGTACGTCTTTGGAGTGTGGGAGGAAATCTAGGGAGCACCTGGGGAAAACGCACGCAGGTCACGGGGAGAAGGTACTAAGTCCATACAGACAGCACCCGAGATCAGGATTGAACCCGGGTCTCTAGCGCTGCAAAGCAGCAACTCTACCGCAGCGCCACCGTGCCGCCCCGTATGTCTGGTTGAAAGAAACAGAAATGCTTCACACTAGATTTCAACCTTTGTCTTCCAGTAATCAAGTGGGGTGAAGAATCCAACTTTAGAAATTGCACTCTTGAATTGTTGGAGGGAATGATATGTTTTATTGCTCCTGCATTATATTTTGATGTGCTAGGACCTTTGCAAAATGCAGGAATATAAGGACACTCATTTAAAGACACCACAAGCAACAACGTGATAATGGCCAGATGATTCTGTTTTGGGAATAATGGTCGAGGTATAAATGTTGGCCCAGATACCAGAGAGATTGCTGCCATCAGTCTTGAAGTAGTGATGTGCGAT